>VDFB02271358.1:338289230-338349087 GCA_007258455.2 Sequoia sempervirens | reverse complement strand
TGGATGGTGCTTTTTCTGAGGAAGGAGCTGATGGTTATATAGTGTATTGGGTTGATTATGTTGTTGGTTGGGAGGTTGTTGTTGTCCTTCCTATTGTTTCTTCTATTTGGATGCCTTGGGAAGAGGTGTTTTCCTATTCTACTGGAGTTCATGCTTGCTACCATGTTCTACAAATGTTGTATTCAATAGAGGTGAATATTACTCCTATTAAGGTGGATCCTATTGAGGTGGAGCTGGAGGTTATAGAAATGGTGGGAAGTGCTTCTCTCCTTTGTTGGTTCCTATTGAGGTGGGGTGTGCTTGCTCTAGAGGGAGGTTTCTTTGGTAGTTCTGGTCCCCACTTCTTCCTTTCCTATAGAGGGGAGCCCCATCCTTTTGAGGTGGTGTCGGGGTTGGTGTTTGGTTGGTTGGTGCAATTTGAAGAATGTATCTCTGCAACAATTTGTGATTCTTACCCTCTTTTGTTGGGAATCTGTTAGGCTCAATTTTGTCTAATTTGAGCGGAAGGTCTACTACAGTCTAGCTGTTGTAGGTGGTTTGTGTCCTGGTTGTTTCAGGCATTCTTTTGGACTTGCTATGTTGTGGGTTGTTTCTTGGCTCAAGGCCTTTATTGTTTCTCTGTCCCTGACTTAGGACTGTTGCTTGTCCTAATTTTTTTGTTGCTCTTGGTTTTGGTGCTAGGAATGGGTTGTTAGTTTGTCTTTGACTTAGGATTGCTATTGGTTCTGAGTGTTCTGTCACCCCTGGTTATCTAGTGACCACATGTTGTTTGTGTTTCTGCTATGTTATTGCGATGTTTCCGCTAGTGTTGTTTCTATGTTTTGTTGGTAAAGTTTGATACTTTGTTGTTTGGAAGTGTCCTTTTCTTAGCTCTATAAAAGGTTCTTGGTCCTTTCAAAACCTTGCTTACCTTATCAAAAACGAGCAAGGTCATTTTCAGGGATGAGCTAACACCACTAGATCCTTAATTATAGAAGATAGTCTACACATGACATCCATCGTAGTTAAATAGATCTTTATAGTGAAATCTCTACTACCATATCCACTTTTCTATTGAATCACATCTTCATAAATCTCAATATAAAAAAAGACTTAAATAAAATATAATAGGAACCACTAAAGAAGAGTTAATAAACAAATAATAACAAAAACAAAACTTATAAAGTTTCTTGAAAGAAAAAAAAACAAATACATTTTTATAATTATTAAAAAATATTGTTAGTATTATTTATTATTCATTTAGATGTAAGTCATAATGTAGAAAATATCACATATCCCTAAAATTTAGAGAATAATCATAGGTCTTGACCTAGTGAGCATAATTTTTTTCAAACTATTATATATAATATTATGATATTCACTATTGATGTGGGGCATTATAAAAGCGTGGATATGAAGAACACAAAGTACAAATACGATTGGAAAACTACAATCACATCTTAAAGTTAAAGTCAAGATATGATTAAATGTATTGTAATGCATGAGAAAGTTTGTGAAAGTGAGGGGAGATAATTAAACGCTTTTATCATTGCTTTTACCCCACACATTCCTATAGCTCAATAATTTTAAGTGATATCTAAGGTACCAATTCATTATTATTTTTTAAAATATTTTAATGTTTTTATTATTATATTATATTATGGATTTGGTATATATTGTGTTTATAGTAGAATAGTGATGTTTTCTCTTTATAATAAACTTTTGAATCTATAAATCTTTTAACAATAAAGATGTTAAGATGATGAAAGCCAATTTTATTATTATAATTGTTCATTTCTTTTCATATATCATTTTAAAAAAAAATGTGTTTGTTTTTTTATCAGATTATAGCATATAATATATGATAATTATGAGATTATTAATTATTAGCAAAACATTTGAAATAAGTGTTTTGGATTTTTAAAACTAAAATAAAAATTAATTTTAAAAGAGAAATGCGAGATGAATATTTATTCTTGTAAATTTATGGAGATAAATAAAAAATAAATTATACTCTATTTTAATTTATATTTTAATTTTAATTCTGTTAGTTGTTGGTAAAATATTTATCAATCATTTGAACTTTTAGAGAATATGAAATTGAATAATTAATATTATATTTCAAAATGAAAAATAGGCAAATGATTCATCTAGATACATTTATTGATTTTTTTTTTTTACCAAAATTTAAGTAAATTTATGCATCTATATATATTGTTGCTTTTGGAGGCTGCATATGTGGAAGGTGTAGATATGTTCCATAGAATTTAGAGAATATTCCATAGAGTGGTGTACTCATTATACCTATTTTAAATGTAGGAATAATACATGTTTAGAATAAGCACTTCATATTATATATAAAAATATTAAGCAAACACTTTTAGAAAATAAAATTAAACCAAGAATTTTAGGAACTAATAAAGTAATTTATAAAATACTTTAAATAATAGTTTTCTATTGTTATAGTTCTTCTTATGATAGACTAGTCAAGTAGTACTAGCTAACAACATACCTTCAAATATACTACTTATTAGGTGAAATTTTATTTCTTAGCCACGTGATCTCTTTAGTTTCCTAACAAATATGCATATACTAGACAAATGAGAGATTATACATTAAGTGAGCTTGGTCACTAAGGGAAGTAAAATACTTTGATGAAGAATGACCTATCAATCAAGAAATAAATAGTAACATGTAACATTAATTGAATATAGTAAGAAGGAGATTCAACTAGACTTATTCAAACCTTTTGTCATTATTTTTAAAGTTTTTAGACAAAGCGATGTAGCCTACTGGTTTGTTATTCATCTACATTGCAATATACAACAAATTCACCGCCGACAATTCATCGACAAAAAATTCACCTTCAACAATTCACCGTGGGGTAAAATTCACCGTCATGACAAATTCACCACAAGTAAAATTCACCACCAAAAATTCACCGCCATGGAAAATTAATCACATTAATATTTTTCAGTTAATTTTCCATGGGGTGAATTGCTAGTGGAGAATTTTACTTGAGGTGAATTTTTCTTGATGGTGCATTTTCCCACAATGAATTGTTGACAGTGAATTGGCGGTGAATTTTCCTAGAACCCTACATTTCATGACACACACAACAAGCGTCAGTGGAAGAATGAATTGGCAGTGAATTTTCCTAGAACCCTACATTTCATGACACACACAACAAGCGTCAGTGGAAGAAAATTAACACTTAGCAATACATTGCTAAATGCATTTCAATTATGTTTGCACATGATTAATTTATTAAATATTATTTTGAAATTTAATTTATTTTAGACTTTATTTTGTTGTGAACTCTAGTTACTCAAAATTCTAACCATGAATATCTTCATAACATTTATAAACATATGATTTTTGAAATGTCATTGGGCGGGAGAGAGTGCAGGAGTGATGTTCAACGAGAAGATGCTTTGAATGCTGATGTTGTGTGGGGTCTGGGCATGGATTTGTAGGGGTTCATGGTTGGTTCTGCCCCCCTACTACTTCTATGGTGCCACTTGTTGCTGGATTTAATGTCGATTCAAGCTGCTTGTGGAAATCATTTTATGAGTCTGTGTCTAAAGATGGTGCTCAGATTCCTACTCCAGCTTGGGTTAGGCCTTTGGCTTGTGCCTGTGCTTCCCTTGTGGTGGTCTGTGGACCTGAGGTTGTTGAGAATGAGGATTACTATCTAAAGTAGGGTGTGGTCTGTAGGTTTAATGGCTTGTGGCCCTCCCTTTCTGATCTCCATGATTGGGTTTCTATCTCTTGGAAGCCTATTGTCTCTGGGCAGATTGAACTTTATCCTAGTGCAAGTGGGTTTTTCTTGGCAGCCTTCACCTCCTCCATGGAGCGTGACTGTGTGTTGGACAGGGGTGGATGTGTGGTGTTCATTCATTGTCCATCAGACCTTGGTCTCATTCTTTCAATCCTCTTGGATGCTGACACAATAGTGGTTTACACTTTCTAGGAGATCCTGATTTTTGCTAAAATCACATATTTTTAGAAAATATAATGATTTAAGCCTTGAAAAGTTCTATTTAAAGGATCCCAATTAAATATGGTTTGATCAAACCACCTTAGACCAAGCCCCCTTGGATAGAACCCCGTTAGTTTTAAACCATACCTATAACAAAGTCTCCTTTACACCTATCAAAATGCTGATAAAAAACCACTTTTGATTTACCTTTTGGGGGATCAAATGAATTCATTTAAAATTTATTTTTTGTAAGTATGTATTCCTTATTATAAGCTTCCAAAAAGTATAATTTTAATTAAATTAAATTTTATTATTAAATTTATTTTTTATTTCTTGTGAATGTAGGATTTTCACGAAAATCAAGCTCTTTGTTCTACATGTGGAAAAATAGAAGATTATCAATTTTTTGGGAAAATATGAGTGCACTAGATATTGAAGTCCTTGATCCAACAAAATAAAAATAATTTTGATAAATACAAAAAAAGTTACGTTATATGGTCACCTATGTTTGAATTGTAATTGGTTTTACTTCAAAACTTGATTAAAGAAAAAATATTCAATAAAAATTATCTAACTAAGTGGAAGCACTAGATATTAGAGTTACAAATCTAAATTTGAAAAAATTAGAATTTTATCCTTCATGGAAAAAAATTTATGCGTTATACGGTGAGCGTCACTTTTTAAAATGTTGTTTTTGAAAAAAACTAGTTTTGAGGGAGATGGAAAAATAAGTGCAATCTGATTCCAAAAATTTTGAAAAAAATATATTTAGAATCTACAAACAAAATTTTACGAAACTCTAGTTTGCATCATCTTCAAATTCCTCATGGTTTAGCCGCTATAGGTGCCCAAAAGTGAAGATTTAGTTAAAAATAACAATTTTAGTGTCCAATTTGGCCAAAAATTGTAAACCACTATTGTGGGATCACCTTCTTATAGATCCGTTGAATACCAGATCAGTTTGGGTCTGACTTCCAAATCTCCCTCTCTAGTTTTGGGAGGATTCTTTTTATGAAGCTATTGACAATGCCATTAGATACTTTTTGAAAGTGGACTCTATGACTTAGGATCTTGGGTATACTATGGTGACTCGTATTTTAGTTGATTTGGACATCTCCAAACCACTCCATGGTGATTTGGTCTTGTTGGTGGTGGACAGACCTTGGAAGCAACTTTTGGACTATGAGGGCCTCCCTTTTCGGTGAAGGAGGTGTTTCTCCACTGGTTATTTGGCCTCTAGTTTCCCTCATCATGGCAGGCACTGCCACCTGGTGGAAGGATGCTCTCACAAACCATCTCACAGTGGTATCTCCCTCTTCAGACTCCTCTGAGGATGACAACCTTGTTGATTCTTCCAGGGAGTCTGTATCTTACTAGGCTCCTCTTCCATCTATCCCATTTGTGGAACCTTTATTAACTCGAACTATTGTCGATGCTCCGACAGTGCCTGCCCGACCCTTGTCGAATGCTTTTGCTAGTCCTTCGGTTGCCCCTGTCTCCTTCTGCATTGGTGGGTGGCTCTTTGCCTGTAGTGGCTGGGTATGTGCAGGATCATGATGGGACAAAAAGTGGTGATATGATGGGTATGTGTAGGGTATGTGGCTGATGACATTTTTATCCAAAATTGATGAAACAAAAAGGGTTTTTAAATAATATTCTCAGCTTTCCACCAATATAAATTATGCTTTACTTTGAATTTAATAAATAATTATTATTCATTTTCTATTTGAATTACGAGTAACATCTTGATTGATAGGTTGATTGAAAAACATCTGTAGCTTTCAAATAGTATCACATTTTTTGAATTTGAAACATTTGTCACATTCTATGCTTCACATACTATGGGATTAATAAAAATAAAATTGAATTTCAAGAAGTTTTGACCAAGTTAAGGTGGTGAGACATACGAGTTTTTATATTTTGTAAAAGTTGTAATAAAAAAATCATAATTAATTATTTATTTAGAAAAAAATTACAAAAAAATATGCATCACATCAGGACATGAGTCCTCTACTTATATCTAAAATATTATAAAAAAAATATTATCATTTTATTGTGGTTAGGGTGGTTAGATAGACACCTACTTCTTATTTTATCCCTGAAATTTAAGTACTACTACATTGAAATTTCAAATTTTCACCATATAATTTCTTTTTTAAATAAACCTAGTAGTTTAGAAAGACATTCAATTTGCTAAAGATTCTATTCTTACATATTTTTGAAATAATATAGATAGCTTATTCAAATTTTTACATGAAGTTTCCTAACTCTAATTTTTTTGAATTTTTTGCCACTTAAGGGCCTATTTTTTCCATGATGATCCTGCACATACTCGGCTATTGAGGATCCACTCCTCTCACCTTGCTCGGTGGGCTTCGATTCTAAGTCTTCTTGGTCTATTGTGCGTAGAAGGAAGAAGGGACTCCCCAAAACTGTAGCTTCTACGCGGCCTAGGGTGAAGGGAGTCAAATTAGTCCCCTCAAGTTCTGGGGTTGTCTAGTCTTTGTTTGTTGTTCGAAATCTATTTGTCAGTTGTTTCTGTGTGTGGTCTATTTCTGTTCTACCGGGCCCTTGTGGCTCCTATTATTTCGTAGTTTGTTCCTAGTTTGAGCTAGCTTCTTTTTGGCCTTGAGGGCTTTCCATGTAAAGGGTACAACACCTTGTAAATGCTGCTTACTTTATCAAATTTTTTTATAAACATATATCCCATAGTTTGTAAGTAATAAAGTATACATGTATATATTTAAATTTATAATAAATAATTTAAGTTTTTTTATTATTGAAATTATAAATACTGTAGCATAGAAAAATGGATCTTTGGACATTTTCAAACTCAGTTGGGTCCTTCTTGTGGATGTTGGCTTAGTTTTTCCTTGATTTAGTGTTGTAATGTGGTCAACACATTCACATTAGGTCTTGCACCCTTGTAAATCAATACGAATTTTATGATGCCTTGTAAAAGTGTTGTGAAGTGTTGTAACACACCTTCACACTTTTCTAGGATCTTATTAATACATTTCACCTAAATAACCTCTTTTTAACACTTACCAAGCCTTATTTCAAAGTGTTGTAAAGTTTTGTAACAAACTTTCATGCTTTTCTAGGCTTGTCATTAATAATTTGACCTTTCTTATGCTTTAATTGACCCCATTTTACACTTACAGGCCTTACTTAAGTGTATTTTTGAAAATAAACTTGATAAACATCATTTAAAATACTTAATTTTTGACACCCACTTAAAATTCCTTGAGTGGGACCCATTCGCCATTAGGGGTGAATGAGTCCCCTTTGGCTCAAAAATAAAAATAAATTCAAAATTTTGGTGGGCTTTTATTTTCTAAGATCTAAGGTCGGCATGTGATGTAGTATCTTCAGGAATTAAGGCATAATTGTGTATAAATATAAGGTTTTTCTACTCATTTTCATCCCCCCAATCATTCAAGCAATTAATCAATCATTCACTTAAGCATTCTAGGCATTTCAAGCATTCTCAAGTCTACATCCATTGGAGCTTTTACTTGCATGTCTTCAGAATTCTACTTCAAGGGTTTGGTGAGTTGTAGCATTGCTTTTTTTCATTCATCATTCTATTTTCATATTTCATTTTATTTTCAAGGGTTTAATTACTAAATCGGGGTTTGACCAAGGGAAACCCCTATTCACTAACCCTCAACAAATTTTCCCTCTCTTTGCATGTGTTTTGTAGGTCTAGTTGCAAATTTGTCAAAGAGCAAGATTGGAAAAGTTGTCAACAAGTTGTCAAAGCCATTCAAAGTTGTCAAAGCCCTATTGGAAGCTTGGAGAACACCTACAGGTCGAATTTACCAGTTTTGGATCCAGAAACCTGTCAGGAGCAGAAGTGCAGACTGGGAGCTACAAATTCCACTTTTGAATTCCAAAATTCTCGAAGTGGACTGATTCACCATTAGTAGAAAATGAGTCCCATTGCTAAGCTCAAACAAATATTTTTGTAGTTTTGAGTACCCAATTGTCAGAAACCTATTCTGGTAGAATCTTCCCGAAACAGGACTAAGTCAGCCAACTTGGCATATGAGTCCTAGTTGGCTTCAAAACCATCAATTTTAGGATTCTAGAGCTCCATTCCATCCTTTTCCAATCTCCATGTGCACACTTTTAAATTCATAAGTTTCTGTTACATTCTACTTGCACTTCTAGGTCTTTTTGCACATATCACGTGTTTTCAAACATTTTGCATTAGTAGTTAGTTTCTTTTATCAATTTTCAGCATCTCGGACATTCCCCTTTGATATATTTCAATCTCATTTGCATTGGAATCTCAAGGGCTTATTCTTGAGTGAACCATTAAGATTTTTGGTACCTCTCTCCTTTTAGGTGCAAAACCCTAGAAGTGTAAGAGACCCCCCACATCCCCAAACATATTTGGTTCATTTTGGTGAACCCACATTTAGAACATCATATTTCATATTTAGAGTGCCTTTACATCCTAGGTATAGCTTACATTAACATTTCCTTGCATTTTGCATTGTTTAAATTGCATTCTAGGGTTTCAAAATTTGCATTAGTGAAAAGTTCATTTAGCTTGCATTATTGCATTTAATTTTAGTAAAATTCTACATTTCCATATCATATTTGCATTAGAAAATATAAAAAGCATAAAAGCCAATTCAAAAATTCTATAAATTTTCAAAAAATCACTACCTAGATTCATTCGCCACCCTAGGCGAATCAATCCAATTGCACATTTTTCACTACATTTTTTATCATTTCCAATTCATTCTTTGCATTTCTATTTTTTATTGTTACCTTATGTTTCTTATTCCAGATTTACTGTTTCATTCAATTTCTTGCATTTAATTTACTTTCATTCATTTGCATCATGGATATGTGTTTTAATAAGATTTGGATGTCATTAAAATCCTTAGTTGATATGTCAAGTTGTGCTTTTGGAACTGATCCTAATGAAATTGAGCTTACTCATCACTCAACTCCTAATGCATGTCCTCCTCATGATGTTGACATCATTGGAGAAGATGATGATAGCATGAATAAGTTCCTAAATGATTTCCTTGACAACCTTGAAGCTTTAATGCATCCTTTTATCCATCCATGAAACAACAAGACCTTCCTATAGTACCACCTCCTAAGATGTTAGTTTACTTACATCCTGAAACAAAAGTTGAACATAAGCTCCCTCCAACAGGTGAACCTAGTTCTTCTAGACAAGCAAACACTTAACCATTTTATGATAACAAAGTAACAAACACTCTAATCAACCTTTAAGTAACATATGGAAAAGGCTTCACAATTTTGTGCAAACAAGGATGTGACACAACAACTGACATGGAATTCATCAACTCTTAGAGAATACTTCAAAAGATGAAAACACAAATGAGTTAGGATATCAAGATCCCTCTCATAATAGCAAGCCTCCTGGAGAATATATGAAGCTTTGTGATGATGGCACATTGATCTTTGATTTCCCTTCCGATCTAAATGTCCTCCTCCCTAGAGAGAAACCCTTGCTTAATAACAATGAAAAGGATGAAAGGATCACTTTTGGTCCTCCTCCTTCAATTCGAGAGAAGGGTGATTCTATCAAACACAAGAGGCCTTACAAGTTACAAAAACTAAAGTTGCCTCTTTGTCCACCACCTGAAAGTGAAAGGAAACTACAAATACTTTTAAATAAAGGACTCATACTATTACCACCTATGAATAGGTTGGTGATATATCCTAAAGATTCCAAAGTTCCACATTGTGCATATCATCATGTTCTTGGACATAGTAGTGATGAGTTTCATACATTGAAAGAAATACTAAGCAAGTATCATTTCAATGGTGATAATTTCTATCCAGTGAACCCATAAAACACTCTCCAACTCCTTGTCATGTCATAGTTGTAGAACATTCCCTTCTCACTATTACATGACCTTTCCAAGCACCCACCTTGGCTCATTCTTTCCTTGCACCTAGTGGAGGCAAGAAGTTGCTAGCCTTGTCCTAGTAATGCATTTGTTGTTGTCCCTTAGTTGTGTTATTCACCTTCCACTTATATCGATTGAGATAGGGAGACAAATGACTTGCTCGACGGTTGACTTGTATTTGCCTTACTAGTCTTTTGTATTTTCTTTTTCTTTTTCTTTTTCTTTTGCATGTGTGCAATGTGATCCCCTGTGGTGTTTTGTTTGATGTTCTCTCTCTCTTTGTGACATTCCTCTATTTGTATCTTCATTCTTCTCTATGTCGTACATCACTTTCACCTTTTTATCTTTATATTTTTCTTGTGTTTTCCTTTTGGGGATGATGCAAGGCATTGAGACATTCATGTCTCTTTCATGTTGACCCAAAAGGATTTCTTTTTCTTTTTCTTTTCCTTTTATCTTTTTCTTATGTTTTCCTTTTGGGGATGACGCAAGGCATTGAAACATTCATGTCCTTTTCATGCTGACCCAAAAGGATTTCTTTTTCTTTCCCTTTTTTTTGTCTTTTTCTTGTGTTTTCCTTTTGAGGACGACACAAGGAATTGAGACATTCACATGTCTCTTTCATGTTGACCCAAAAGGATTTCTTTTTCTTTTCATTTTCTTTTGTCTTTTTCTTGTGTTTTCCTTTTGGGGATGACACAAGGCATTAAGACATTCATGTCTCTTTCATGTTGACCCAAAATATTTTCCTTTTCTTTTTCATTTGTCTTATGTTTTCCTTTGGGGATGATGTAAAGCATCAAGACACCCTATGTCTCTTCCCTATTGCCCCAAAATATTTTTCTTTGTTTTCACTCTCTTTGTGTTATCCTTCCAGTTCTATGTATTTGGGGGATGATGATAATTCCAAGCTCTCTAACAAACATTGTGACAAAGAACATACAAACCCCAAATCCATAGATCCCTTATGTGTTTGGTGTTTCCATTTTGGGGGCAACCCCTTTATTTTATTTTTCCTTTTCTTCACATGACGTAGCCTTACTCGGAGACATATGACTTGGCATAGGGATTTCCAAGTTGGATCTCATGTCTTTATTTCGTTTTTGCATTTTTCATTTTCTACTTTAAATTAATTGCTCGTAGTATGGTGCTAGCAATTCCTTTAAACTGGGGGCATACATTGGCATTATTATTTTGCATTTTTCCTTTTCTTGGTTCTTAGTGCAACCTTCTTACTTCATATGATGTGTTTTGTCACTTTGTGGATGATATTGGGTATAGTTTCCTTCATGATCATGATCTATCTTAGCATATTGCATTCCTCTTGGTGGCTTGATGCGACACACTACATCCCCTAAGTTGTGAATCTTCTATTCTTTGATCAATCCTCTCTTGGAGACATTTGGCATATTGTTCCCTAAGTTAAAGATCTCACATGAACTAAGCAAGAATTCTTGGAACATTCTTTGCATGTTTCATTTTGCATTTTCTATATGGCCACCTTGCATAACACAACTTACATGCCTATGGCGCCATCGTATTTGTTCATGAGCTCCAAGCATACAAAGTTTTTCTTGTCTCATGAAGCTCGAAAAGTCATTTTCTTTAGTGGCGCCTTATTAAAATTATTAGGAGGTATAACTTTGGTATGGTTGAGCTAGAAGCCCATTTCGAGGCATGAATTTCCCCATAGCCACCTGTGTATGTGTGAGTGCATACTAGCCATGAGTGTATGTTTCTCACCTTCTAGGACTTCTTACTCAGTGGAAAACCATGAGTTCCGTCCCCTCAGAGTAAGTATGCATTTTCTGGACAAACAACCTAGATCTGTTCCACATCGGGATGGACAAACGATCGAAGCTTGATCCGATTCTCTCTTTCCTTCTCTCTTTCCTTTTCCCCCTTTCATTCTTTACATCATTTTTATGTGTGTTCCTTTGTGCTTATGTTTGGTTTGTCATGGGATCTTGATCCTGGGGGCTTGATCACCCCTCTTGATTGTTGTTGTCTCATCTTGTCTCATGTTTGGCTACTTTAGTGTGATTTTGAAGTAGGTTCAGCCTCTCACTAAAGTGAGGGCTAAATGTAGCATAGAAAAATGGATCTTTGGACATTTTCACGCTCATTTGGGTCCTTCTTGTGGATGTTGGCTTAGTTTTTCCTTGATTTGGTGTTGTAATGTGGTCGACACATTCACATTAGGTCTTGGGACCTTATGAATCAACAAGAATTTTATGATGCCTTGCAAAAGTGTTGTGAAGTGTTGTAACACACCTTCACACTTTTCTAGGATCTTATTAATACATTTCACCTAAATAACCTCTTTTTATCACTTACCAAGCCTTATTTCAAAGTGTTGTAAAGTGTTGTAACAAACTTTCACACTTTTCTAGGCTTGTCATTAATAATTTGACCTTTCTTATGCTTTAATTCTAGCCCCATTTTACACTTACAGGCCTTACTTAAGTGTATTTTTGAGAATAAACCTGATAAACATCATTTAAAATACTTAATTTCTAACACCCACTTAAAATTCCTTGAGTGGGACCCATTCACCATTAGGGTCGAATGAGTCCCCTTTGGCTCAAAAATAAAAATAAATTCAAAATTCTGGTAGGTTTTTGTTTTCTAAGATCTAAGATCAGCCTGTGATGTAGTATCTTTGGGAATTAGGGCATAATTATGTATAAATATAAGTTTTTCTACTCATTTTTATCCCCCCAATCATTCAAGCAATTAATCAATCATTCACTTAAGCATTCTAGGCATTTCGAGCACTGTCAAGTCTACATCCATTGGAGCTTTTACTTGCATGTCTTCAGAATTCTACTTCAAGGGTTTGGTGAGTTGTAGCATTGCTTTTGTTAATTCATCATTCTCTTTTCATATTTCATTTCATTTTCAAGGGTTTAATTACCAAATTGGGGTTTGACCAAGGAAAACCCCTATTCACTAACCCTCAACAATTTTTACCTCTCTTTACATGTGTTTTGCAGGTCTAGTTTGCAGATTTTTCAAAGAGCAAGATTGGAAAAGTTGTCAACAAGTTGTCAAAGCCATTCAAAGTTTTCAAATCCATAAGAGAAGCTTGGAGAAAACCTACAAGTTGAATTTACTAGTTTCAGATCTGAAAAATTAAATTCTGGCACCCACTGTGGGGCCGTACCCCATGTTTTTAACAAGTTTTTATGGAAAGTTTTTGTATAGGAATCTGGCGTAATCTATTTTAACGTGATCGAAAGATTCTATAGCGCTTCTGAGGAAAAGTATAGCACTTTGGCTGACTATTCTAGCACTTCTAAGGACCGTTTTAATGCTTCAATCATACGACTAGCACAGTCTGACAGTAATACTCAACATCTGTTTTAGCGCTTCTGTCTATTTCTATAGCGCTTTTGAGCACTGTCATAGTGCTTCTGTGTAATTCATTTTCTAGATCTGATGTGTCCGCGACTAGTAAATTTCATTTCTTTAGTTGGATTAAAAAGAATCAATATAGGATAGACATTTCTTTAGCTGGTTTTAAAATGAATCAATCCTAGGATAGTCACATTTTCCTTTGGATTAAAAATTTACCAATTTAGGATAGTCACCATATTTTTCAACTTGGGATTTAAAAATGAACACCATGTCTTTTTGTGAAGCAACATCTTCACGTAGATTAGAAATTTTTTCGTTTGGGCTCTAAAATTTGAAGTGGTTTCTGTGTTTGAATGGTTGATAGGCATATGCTCTCCCCTTAACTAGGTGATCCAAAAATCCAGACTCATCTTTTTTATGCATTTTTCAAGTTTTATTACATCCTTTAGAAGGCCTGCCATAGTGGGAAAAAGTACTCACCCTACGGGAACGACCTAAGTGGGTTCAAACCAAAGCCAGGTTTTTCCACCCCACTATAAAATTTAAAGCAAATATGGGGAAACCTACTTTTTCTGGAAGTGTGCAAGATAACCATCCCTAAAACCTTTGTTCTAAAGGTTCAAAGGTCTCCTGAGGGAGTCTATTATTGCTGCTCTAAACGAAAACCCTTTCTAAGAACCTAGTGTAGTATCCAGCTGAGTCAGTAACCAGACATTGTAATACTTGCAGTGCAAGGGGAGGGAAGAATCTACCCCCAAGACACTCACCATATAATTGCCAAGGACCGTTTGCTTAGGGGATCCGGTATCCACTTTTGTCACTCTGAGTACACGCCTAGAAAAGACAAAAACACGGGCGCCCTCTAGGGGGTGACATGGCTATGTGGGTCGACACAATTTTAAGTTGTGGGCTATTGAGTATAACGATGAACTTTTGACTATTAAGAGTGAGTCTATTTGAAGTGCTTTATTGATATCAAAACCAGTGAAAATAGGACCATGCGTGGTTCTTTTGAACATACACTATCTATTTAGATTACAACTCTTAAAAACAACTATCTTCATTTGAGTGTTGTGTATTCAAAAAAATCATTAAAATTCAGATAAAAGATCATCCTGAAAAACACAAAATCAAAAATTGAGAATACATGATTAGAGATTGGAAAACCACTAAGTTTTTGAAAAATTCTCTTGCCAAGAGAATTAGAAAACCCAAAACAACACTTAGTTACAAACATCTTTTGCAAAGACAACGTTTCTTGTATCAGAATAGGAAGACTTTGCTTCATCATAGAACATTCCTCCATAGGTTCCATAATTTTGATAGGTGTTACACTAATGATTATGCTATAGAACCTTTGACTTCACAAGCCTATATTCAAAGGAACGCTCTTTCACAAGAATTCAACCATAGTCATTGTATTCGACAATCCTCCATTCCACAACTTGCCATAGAATACTCCACTAGATCAGATCAGTTCTTATGATAGACAAGTCTTTGGAAACCTTAAAAGTTGACATCCAAAATCAAGGAGTTACCACCTTATGACCATTTGTCGACCTACAACTCCCATTCAACAAACATGCCTTATACCACCTATCATACAACCTAGCCTTATACATCTTGAAAACGGTCAAATCAACATTATCAGTAGGTTGAGGGAATTTATCTTTGAGGAAAACAAAACACCACATCAGTTTCTTACAACATTCATCGTTCTAAACAAAGAAGAAGAAAAGGCGAACATAGCAGTAGGAAGACCCATATTACTACCTCCTTCCTGGGAATATGTAATGAATAACATTGCAATTAGGTATTGAAACCATCATACAACATACCTTATGACCATTTGGCAACCTACAACTCCTATTCAACAACCATGGCTAACCACACCAATATTTCAGCCCGGTAATGTACACATTGAAGGCACTCAAACTGACATAATTAGTAGTCTGAGGACATTTATTTTTGAAAAGAATGAAACACCTCGTCAATTCCTTACAAAATCCATAATCTTGGATGAAGAAGAAGAGAAAGCAGACATAGCAGCTCAAAGACCCATATTGCCACCCCTTGCTTGGCATTAAACATAAACTATAGTGCATCTGACCTCTATTTTATTGCTTCAAAAGAAACTTATAGCGCTTCAACCCTCTGTTTTAGCGCTTCTAAGCAATCTCATAGCACTTCTATGACAACACACCAAACTGTCGGGAAATCCTAGTGTCCAACATTCTAGCACTTATGATCCATATTTTAGCGCTTCCACAGAAAAAATAACACTTTTGAACTCTGTTTTAGCACGTATGCTCTCTGTTTTAGCGCATATCAGCTATGTGTTAGCGCTTCTGAACTCTATTTTAGCACGTCTGAATTCTGTCCTAGCGCTTACACACTATTTTACAACACTTTTACTAGAAATTATAGCGCTTCTACGTTTTGTTTTAGCGCTTGTGCCCTCTGTATTAGCGTGTCCATAGAAATAGAAAAATAGAGAATCTTCCAGAACAACTATTAGAAAGATTGACATCAGAAACATAAAATTTTACCAATCAGAAAGATTTTATAGAATAGACAGTGTCCTAACATCTTGAAACAAAGTAGGTTCTTACAAGTTAAAATTATTTCACACAAAAACCAGATCTTGCAAAATACAAAGTGTCCAAATTATCAAAACAAAACCTGGATTAGTGAGCCAAGTTTCCCCATTAGGATTTTTGACATCCTACCATCACGAGACAAAAAAAATAAATAATCGGGAATTTTAAATTAGCCTCGTCAATAGAATACATCATTCTATCGGGCTTCTTTAAAAATAAAATTGACACTAAACACCACATAGAAGATCTAAGTTTAAGTGAGGGAAAACAACAAAAACTTGTATGCCAATATTAACAAGGTTGCAAAGGCAAAAACTTAGAGAAAAAGAAACTAAAAATCTAAACATGGCTGAAGAGAACCCTTTTTTTTTATACCAACAACATGAGAACAAAAAAATAACACAAGAGGATATACAACACGCACAACAAGACCCAAATTTTCATAAATTTATGGAAAAGGTCTTAGAACAAGACATGGAGAAATACCTATTAATGTTAGCAGATTTAGGTGCCAAACTTTTGAAATATTTTGACATCAATCGGTTGAAGGAAACATCTAGAACTAATGAGACAGAACCAAACCACACCCAGGATACAAATCAAGTAGTGGCTTTAACAACTCGAATGCAAATTCTATAAAAATAGGTTCAAAACATGCAAACATGAACCACAAAAACATATTTATTAAAGGACATTTTTCCTTACCCTTTTCATCCATGTGTGGATATGATACCCATTCCAAGACACTGTGAGTTTCCTAAGTACGAAAAATACAATGGAAAATCAGACCCAATTGACCATGTACAAGAATTTAGAACAATGAGCCTCAAATTTGCACAAGAAGATACATACCTCATGAGGTTATTTCCTAGGAGTTTGGGAGCCCATTGTATGGAATGGTTCTCAAAATTACAACCAGGAATCAGATCCTTTGAAGAATTGGTTAACAAATTCATCTCTCAATTCTCTTTCAAAATAACACATGACATAGCCATAAAGGATCTCTATAATCTGAAACAGAAAAATGGTGAGACATTTTTATCATTCTTACAACGATGGAGAAAGTTGTTTGCTAGGTATCCTCGATCTATACTTGAAGAGGAGAAGATTGAATTATTTATAGACAACTTAAATGATCAAATGAGTTATAGACTTGAATTACAATGTCCATCAACATTCGAAAAAGTAATTGAGAATGGGCTCAAAATCGAAGAAGCCCTAGTCAAACGAGGAGTGATTAAGCATTATAGTGAAACATCCAACAATGAAAATCACTATGGAAACAATGACAAGCCAAAATTTTGGCAGAAAAACAAAAATACTGGAAGCAATGAACTTACAATTGACAATGTAAAACCAGTATTCAATTTGATAGCGTCAATTGCCAAAGCAAATCAAAATGAAAACCAAAACAACAGTTAGGGCACCATTCAAAACAACAACACCAACAATGGAGAATCATGACCGTCTTACCAAAGACAATCAAATCAACGAAAATTCCCTCCATTAGGACAAACATTGGAATCAACAATGAGAGAACTCATTGCGAACAAACTTATTACTTTACTAGAAGCTCAAAAATGGGAGCCAAAGGTAAAACCATCATGGTGGAATGATGTAGATTATTGTAATTTCCATAAGAATAAATGACATAAGACAAATGACTATATGCAACTAAAAAACCTAATACAAGACTTGATCGAAGCCAAGAAGGTGTTTGTTGAAGGGCCTTAGACAAACAATGATCACACTGCATTTATCAATCCATTACCCAACTATGAAAAAGGAGAGTCTTCTTCTAGTGGTAAGGGAAAAAGTATAAACTATGTCTATGACACCACCATTCTTTTCCTTTCCGAGGTAGAGAAAAATGACATTGACACTCAAAAGGATAACACAAACAACAATGACATTGAATCCTTGAACATGAGGACAAGCGCAAGAACATTTGATAATCAAATCAATGTTTTAAAAATAGGGAAACACAAGATCATCCAAAAGTCAATTTAATGACAAGGAGACAATCCAGGGTAATACTGAAAGGAATTCCCTCCAAAAACAATGCTCCCCCATCACATCAATACAATATCATAGACCGATTACAAAAGATACCCGTGCAAATATCCATTTTAGAACTTCTCAAAATTTCACCATCACACAAAGAAGTTTTAGAACAAGTTCTAGTAGCTACAATGGTCCCTAATAATTTGGATGTTTTTCAATTCCAAGCCATGGTGGGACATCTCACCACACCTCATTGTTTGTCATTCTCTGAACAAAATGATGTATCTATAAATCACCCACACAATGCAACCTTGCATATAGAAGTTCTCATCCATAAACACCGTGTGTTAAACATGTTCTGATAGATGGAGGAGCTGGTCTAAATATTTGTACCTTGAAACTAATTCATGCACTAGGCTATTCTGACAACGCCATTGAAACCAAGAGAAAAATAACGATAAAGGCATATGATGAAGATGAAAGGTCTTCCATAGGACTTATTATACTTCCAATTCAGGTAGGACCAGTTGTCAAAAACATTGTTTGTCAAGTGTTGGACAAAGATCTAACATACAACATACTATTGGGTTGTCCATGGATTCATGACATGCAAGCGGTACCTTCAACATACCATCAATGTCTGAAATTTCCAATAAATGGACAAGAAGTCACTTATCAGCTGACAACAACAATCCACAGACTTGCAGCATGTTGAAAGCAACTCAAGAAACTCTAATACCTCATAACAGAGAATTCAATACTTCTAATTCATCCAATATGGATAGCCAACCTAATTTTATCTCTAAATGGGTTGAGAAAAAGAATCTAGAGAAAGAAATAACTGTCACGGACACATCAAACACCAAAGGTCCTATAAATGAATTATCACAACAACTTTCAAAAAAGGTTCAGATAAAGGAAGAGGGTGTAGGAGAATATTCTCTTGAGCAATCTTTGTGCCTATCACAATTACTACCATCACCAAAAACATATGGACAACCCATATTAAAATCTCCAAGATCATCACAACCCATCACAACTCTAATTGAAAGGTTTATAAAAGTAGGTACACTCGAAGATGAGTCAGAAGAAAAAGCCATTCTCAGTTGGCTATACAAAGACGCAGAAGCATCAAAACATATCAGTATGGAAAAGGGAAGGCCATTTTAGAGAAAATGGGTTACAAAGGTCAAGGACCAATTGGCAAGAGAAAGGATGGTATTATTGAACCCATTCAACCTCTCACATTATAGCCTAATGACAAAACAAGATTAGGCTACATCACTGAACAAAAAGAAGAAGAAACCCATAAAGCAGTGGAAAGGATATTACAAATGAGAGATGGCTCTGACACAGACTCAAACAAATATGAATGGGATCATCTATCTGCTACATCATATACTGATAAAGAGATTGATATTATCCAAGCATATACACCCTTACAAGAGGAGGGACAAGGTTCAGGAAATAAAACATTTGTTATGGGATCAACAAATATTGATGACTCAAGCGAGGATGATCAGACATTAAGTGAGTCAGAAAACTTGGAGGTGAGTACCATCATAGACCTCGAACATCCTACATATAACTTTGACCACCTAGCTATCATGACACTTACAATAGTTGACCTTATTCAATCTGATGAATTGTTACCTTTAATACACCCTGAACTTATTGACTGGGAACCCATCGAACCTAGTCTTATACCAATCTTTTCAAATGACGACACCATCATAAATTATCTCTACTATGACAAAACTGATACAAGTACTACCCATAACACTCATATTGATACTTTACATCAGGAGGGTGCCAAATCTTTCAGTTGCAAAAATGATAATAGGATAAATAAATCTAATGATGAAAACCTCTCTGAGGCAGCATTAGACTTTGAAAAGAGAAAAATAAAGAATGTATCCAACAACGAAAACCTTTCTAAGGCACTGAAGGATGAAAGATTTGACACTCTCCTAGAACATTACCATGACAGATCATCAGTGCTAGTAGAGCCAACACAATTTATAAATCTGGGAATATCTAAAGAGGAAAAGATCTTACATCTAGCAACATCCATGACAGAACAAGAGAAGCCGACATTCACCAGATTCTTTGAGTAGCGACACATAAATTTTGCATGGTCTTATTCTGACATGCCAGGATTAGATCCACAACTTCTAATGCATCATTTATCACTACCAAAGGGAATCAAACCAGTCAAACAAAAATTGAGAAAGATGCATCCCCACATCACCCTTATGGTTAAAGCTGAACTAAAAAAATTATTAGATGTAGGCTTTATCAGGTCCATAGATTAAGCAAAATGGATCTCAAACATTGTGCCAGTATCCAAACCTGATAATAGCATCAGAATATGCATAGATTTTAGAGATTTAAACAAGGCATGCCCAAAGGATGATTTTCCTTTGCCCAGCATTGACATAATTGTTGATCTAATAGTAGGACATGCCATGTTATCTATAATGGATGGCTTCTCAAGATACAATCAAATAAAAATAGCACCTGAGGATCAAGAAAAGATGACATTCACTTGCCCTTGGGGAACATTCTGCTGGAATGTCATGCCTTTTGGATTGAAAAATGTAGGTGCAACATATCAATGAGCAATGACCACAATTTTTCACGATATGATGCATACATTCATGGAAGATTATGTGGATGACATCTTAGCAAAATCACACACTAGGGAAGGAGATCTGGAAATACTTGATAAGATCTTCACTAGACTGGAAAAATTCAATGTAAGGTTGAACCCGAAGAAATGTATCTTTGGGGTGAATTCGGTAAAACTTCTTGGTTACATAGTGTCAAAAAAAGGTATTGAAGTAGATCTAGCTAAGATTAAGGAAATCATGGAAATTCCACCACCTAAAAACATCAGTCAATTATGATCCCTACAAGGCAGGTTACAATCCATTAGGAGATTTATCTCCCAGCTAGCAGATAAGAGTCATCCATTTAATCATCTACTTCATTAAAATGTTTCATTCAAATGCGATCAGAACTGTGAAACAAATTTTGGCCAGATAAAGAAATATTTGGTGACACCTCCAATACTCATGCCACCCATAGTAGAAAGACCACTATTACTATATATTACAACAACTGAAATATCTTTAGGAGCTCTATTAGCATAGGAGGATTTTGAAGGAAAAGAACAAGCAGTTTACTACATCAGTAGGGCTCTCAACGGATATGAAATAAACTATACATTCATAGAAAAGGCTTGTTTAGCAGTGGTATTTGCAATTCAGCAATTGCGACACTACATGTTGACTCATACAGTTAGGCTCATAGCAAAAATAGACCCATTAAAATACCTACTCGGTAAAGATGCTCTAACAGGAAGACTTGAAAAATGGGTCATGATATTGAGTGAGTTTGATATCCAATATGTTGATAGGAGAGCCATCAAAGGATAGGTAATAGCAGATAAACTAGCTGAAGCTCCATTACAGGATCATCATCCAATGCACATTGAATTTCCAGATGCCGACATCATGAATATTAGAACTCAACAATGGAGACTGTATTTTGATGGATCATATACACAAAGAGGAGTGGGTGCAGGAATTCTATTTGTCACACCTCAAGGACACACCATTCCCATATCTTATAGGTTAATGTTTCCATGCAAAAACAATATAGCTAAGTATGAAGCATTGATTATCAGCATCAAAATAGCCATGGAATGAAAAATCATAGAAATGCAAGTGTATGGGGACTCACAGCTTGTCATTTATCAAGTAAATAATGAGTATCAAACAAAGGATGAGAAACTCATTCCTTATAAGCAAATGATAGATGATCTAAAAAAATACTTCATGGATATCAAGTTCGAGCAAATACCAAGGGCAGAAAACAAAGCTGTAGATGCCATGGCAAAAATTGCATCCCTTTTGCAATTATTCGAAAAGAAAGGTCAATATGAGTTTATGGTAGAACAAGTATCTAGTCCTGCATACAATAACCCTGATTCACAAACCATATGCCACATACCCAACATTCAACCCTCACAATATGGGGAGATCTATACTTACCTCAAAGACAACATTCTTCCTCTTGACCTCTCTAGAAACCAAAAATGTAACTTTATCCATCAATCAGCATGACATACCTTAATTGCTGACATCCTTTACCGTTGAGGTTTAGATGGTACTCTTCTCTGGTGTCTAGAGCATCACGAATCTAAAACATCCTTACGAGAGGTCCATGAAGGTATTTGTGGGACTCATTCAAATGGGCTAACCCTAGCTAAGAAACTCCTCCATTTATGGTATTACTGGCTGGACATGGAGAAGGAAGCGTATCAATATGTTAAAAGATGTCAAAAATGTTAGATTCAAGGTAATCTAATTCATGTGCCGACACAAGAGTTACAACCATTCACATCCACATGGCCCTTTTGTCAATGGGGACTAAACCTAGTGGGGAAAATACATCCTTCTTCATCAAATGGACACAAGTTCATCATCACAACAACAAAGTATTTTACAAAATGGATAGAAGCAGTTCCTTTGACAACTATCACTGGAAAATAGATTTCATCTTTCATACTCAACTATCTCATCTGTCGTATGGGGTACCTCAATCCATTATTTCAGACAATGGAAGGCCTTTTAAAAACTAGGATGTCCAGGAATTATGTGAACAATTCCCTATTCAACATCATTTTTCAACACCATACTATCCACAGGGAAATGGACAGGCAGAAGCCTCAAATAAGACAATCCTAAAAATACTAAAGAAGAAAGTAGATGATGGTGGACGTGATTGGCATGTTCAGTTAAATCCTGCATTATGGGCCTACAAAACCAACATCAGAACACCAACAGGAGCTACACCATACGCCTTGGTGTATGGGTCAGAAGGCATTCTACCAATTGAGATAGAAATACCATCACTCCACGTATCACTAAAGGGTCTCATAACAGATGAAGATTATAGAGTTTTAAGGCTACAGGCCTAGAATTGCTGGATGAACGCCATCAACAAGCAGTAAATCATTTGAAAGCCTACCAAAAAAGAATGTCAAGGAGTTATAATCAGAGTAAAACCTAGAATTTTTCAAGTTGGTGACTTAGTCCTAAAGGAAAACCCTAAAAATCAGCAAGATAGAGAAAAGAAAGGGAAGTTTGAACCTAATTGGTTAGGTCCCTTTGTTATCATATCAGTGTATGGATCAGGAGCATATCAATTGTCTACACCAGAAGGGGATCTGTTTGATGAACCTATCAATAGTATTCATCTCAGAAAGTTCTATACCTGAATCACTTAGTGCATGAATTAGTTTCTAAAAATAGTTACCTTGATGAAAACTTGGAAAAAAGACATCCTAGTGACGCAAAAATACAAAAAAATAAAAAAAGACAAAAATACAAAAAAATAAAATAAAAAAAAGACGGAAAAATACAAAAAAATAAAAAAGAATGAAAAGGTGTAATAAAAACATATAGTGAAAACCTGGAAATAGGCGCTATTTGTGATTCAAAACCAACTCTCCCATCCATTTGGCCACATGTCATGGTCGTTGCTTTCACCATCATCATTTTTTTTGCATCCATTATCATATCATATCACATAGTCATGTCTCACTCTAGCTTGGGGGCAACATTTGAAAATCATTAGGGACAACATAAATCTTGAGCTTCATAAAATGGACAAAAACAACAAAAAGAACAATCAAACCACAACTCAACATGGAAAATAAATCACCATTAGAAAACACATTGGACATCTGTATCATAACAGAAAATCCAAAAACAAGTCAAAAAAGTCAATCTCAAAAAGCCAAAAACATGAGCCTGTGTCGGTTGAACTACGTGGTCTCTACGTGTATAACGTAGGCAAGGCTAATCTTTGATCAGCCCCGAGGCCCCTAGGATAGGTCTTTAGGTTAGTTTGATCCAAAACATCAAAAACACAAAAACATCACAAACTCAGGATGGATGCTCTAATCTGAATAAATGATTGAATACTATATGAAAATGCAAGATATGTTGAATGTTTGATCATTTTTATCATTTCTTTGGAGCAACTCAATGATGTATTGAACTAGAGAAGCTAGGAAGAAGAAATGGTATTTTTATTTGCCTATTGTCTATGAATAAATCATAATTACTGTGTGAATCGTTGTGGGAAATGCTCTACAAAGTATCATGGATGAAATTCCAATTCACATAGGAAAGTGGTTTATTCTTGTTTGTTTTATGCAAGAAATGCTTAGGTCATCTCGGTTTAATTATACCTTGATGCTTGTATTCCCTTGCAATATCAAAAATCATGAAAGTAGTACTCAGGTCATCATCGGTTTACATTATACCATTGATGCTTGTACTCACTTTCAACATTTTAAAGCTCAATGATGATACAAAAACACAAAAGTATTGTTAAATTTCCTATGTTTACATGTAAATTTTCATAGTAAAAAGTAGGTTGCATCCATAATAGTGTCACATCTGTAGAGTATTTGTTACAAAGATTGGTGAATCATTCGTTAAATAATCATCTTTTTCATAATAGATTGAGTATACTTGATAATTACAAAAACAACATCATGATCATATAGTTACATCATCATAATCATTTACATATATTTGCATCATCATTTCATCATTCATACATTTCAACATACATATATCTATATCATTCAAATACATCATCATCATAACTCATTACATTCATCCATTTATTATATCACATATTCACATATAATCCATCCATTCGATAATACAGTCCATAAATTTAGTACATCATGTATCATTCCACATTTTCATCCACATATTTACATTCACATCACATATAGTATATCATTTAAACACATCGATCCATAATCATAAATCCATATACATCATGTATCCATATACGATACATCCATACATTGCCATTAGTTGCATCAAAGATAGAACAACATCGTATCAAAACATACCATCATAACAATAAAACCATTACATAGCATATAGAACATCAAAAGAAAATGCATGCATCAGAAAATCATATAAAACACACAATGGATCGTAGAATCTATTGCATCTCATATATATCAAAATCACAATGTCAAGTATACAATGATGTCTAAAATGAAGAGAGATAAAACATCAATAATGGCTATACATCAGAAAAATCAAAGTACATCACAGACACAATCATGTGCTGCTAGCTCCAGATGGTGTTGGCATAGCAGGATCAGGACCCCTACCACCAGAGGAACTGAGATCCCTGGGATCTCTGGGTAACGACTGAGTAACACCTGCACTAACAGTCCTGGATTGTGACCTACCAGAACGGGACCTCACATAGCTCTCTCTCTGCTCAAAAGGAACTACATCATAATACCTCGCTCTATAAAACTCAATCTCCTCACCAATACGAATGACCTCTCGCATGTAATCTGCTAAGGAGGTACCATCTGCTAGTCTCTGTAATCTATCGGCCGAAGCCTGAGCACCCTCTATTGTAAACTTGATCGCATCTCTCTCAGCTGTCAATGAAGTAACCTGAGCCTGAGCTGTCTCGTCACATCTCTCTCAGCTATCAATGCTGCAATCTGTGACTGAGCTGTGACTAACTGAGCCTGCACAGCTGAAAGAGTCTTTGTATGCAGCTCAACTTGTACCTGCATCTGAGCCTGCGTCTGCTCTAATAAACCCTGAGTCTGAAGAAGCTGCTCCTGAACAGTCTAACTGCACCTGAAGATCTGCTATCCGCAGCCGCTCTGAAACATCTCCCACAACCTGCCTCTTACGAGGCATGGCCTCACCAGGCAAATCTAAGGCAGGGCCCGACCCAACTGCACCCTCTCATCTCCGCTGCTCTCATCTCCACTACTCTTGCCACCAACATCCTCCTCTCCCCCAACATCAACCTCAGGCTCGACCTCTGCCTCACCAACCACATCAACATCCTTTGCCTCAACTCCTCCAACATCCTCTCTCCTTCGTCTATGACCACGAGCGACATGAACATCCTACTTTGCACGTAATGGGACATGCTCATCTGGAATAGTAAGGCATTAAAATGGATGGAAATCACAATACTCAGCATAATTTGCTATAAGAGGAGCCTCGACAATATCTGGCTGAATGTCCCACACAAAGGGCTGTAAAGACTGAAACTCCTGAACTGCTGCAACATATGACAAACAAGGCCCCCAATTTGTTGTATCTGACTGTTGACATGCATAATGAGCGACCCTGGGGCATACCCTGTACCATCCCATACTGTCTGTAGACACGTCTAATCAAGAATCTCTCTAAAACCCGAAGAGCATGACCAATCAAGATCATCGACTGATAAAGAAATGGAAGCTGAACATCATCAGCATCCCAATGATCACAATCTAGGTAGGGACGCCATGTCAGACTCTATATCATCAATAACTCTCCTCCAATACTCTAACTTACCCAGTTTAGACTGGGTAAACCTACCAGCATATCAGAATACATAAGGTCTCCTAGGTGGCCTCTGTCCAACTAGAACTGGATGTGTGACAACTATGTGCTCCCATGCCCATACCTGAAGTAAAGTAGCACCGATCGATAAACTCTGACCACTAAGATACACAACTAAATGTAAATCATGATATAACTGGGCAAGCAAACACATGCCCCAAGCAAATCGGGTGCCATGAACAACCATGCTCTCTAAAACATGACCCCAACCAACTGAGAATCCCTTAGACCTGCGATTAGGACTAAGGAATCCACCAATGAAACTAGCAAGTACTATCGACAAAGTGGCGTATGCATCAACCATATCACGCCATGGAATCCACTCTCCCACAATACGATCATCCTGAAACACTCTACGAAGAGCATCAGTCCCACCCCGCTCTCTCGAATCATATATAGCAACATCTCCAAAAATTGAAAGCTGCAGGATCTGCCAGACATCCTCCGGGGTGACTGTCATCTCGCCAGTAGGAAGGTGAAAGGTGTTGTGCTCGCTATGCCACCTCTCGGCTAAAGCTGTCAAAAAACCCCAATTAATCCTAATATGGGGCATGTAAAGAAGAGGAGACAATCCACAACGTGTGATGATAGCCGTCTTAGGCTGTGCCAACCTAGGGATGAGATCAAATGTCCAAGGGAAACACTCTCGAATTTGGAGATTCCCCAATCGCTCCTATTATCACAACGAAAGTCAAAGTCAATAAATTCATGTCAATCATCAAATAACATATCAAATCAAGTCAGCTCTTGGTGAGAATTCTAATCAAATTTCATGAGCACACATCAAATCAACCTCACCTATCATGAGGTCATCATCAATATATCAAATCAACCTCACCTATCACAAGGTCATCATTAAGATATCAAATCAACCTCGCTTATCATGAGGCATGCCAATTCTAATTATTCCTCACCTATCATGAGGATAATTATCATAAAAAAAAACATCAGACCTCACCTATCATGAGATTGACAAATCATATATTTGATTGGACAAATCAGTCATATCAAACCAACAGCTGATACAATCAGAAATTGAGGAAATCAATAACAAATTGCCGAAAATCACAGACACTTTGATATAAATGCACTTAAAGGACATTAAAAGCACTAAAACAAAGACATGTGCCATTTCATCAAATAAAAGCGCTATTACATCTAAGCAAAGTGCCATTTTATCAAAAGCGCCATTTTATTTGGTTAACGCGCTAATGTTTTCCATAAAAGCGCTAAAACTTGAAAAGTGCTAAAACAAAGAGTAAAAGGGCTACAAAATCCAATTAAAGTGCTAAAACTCTTGATGTGCTAATACAGTTTACAAAAGTGCTACAACGGCTAACCTAAGCGCTAAAATTTGCAAAGCGCTATCCTACCCTATAAACGCACTAAAACAGATATTTGAAGCGCTAAAAGACTAAAAGTGCTACAACGGACTACAAAAGTGCTACAATGGACTAGAAACGTGCTACAACGGAAAATAAAAGCACTAAAATAGGTTTTTTTTGAAAAATCCAAAAATACACTAAAAAATAAAAAAATGCACGAAAACCAAGGAAAAATTATGGACATATCGGAGGTCCGAACGCGGCCGACCGCTGATGTCGTCGAACACGCTGAAAACGGTGAGTGTGATAGGCAATCGACATCTTGCTCCACGTAACACAAAAATCTCTCTCTCAAAACTTTCAAAGGTCACAATCTACAAATGATTTTGAAAAAGACCCTTTTAACCTTTTATAGGTTATTTAAAAAAGGATTTTTATGAGATTGATTTAATTTTTTAAAGGGGAGATTAATTGAACCACATCCAGGACTAATTTCTAACTCAATTATAGGGAGATAAATTATTTCATCGCCAAATATTCATCAAATCTACATCAAAATCATAAAAAAATCATAAAAATTGAACAATTCCAAAAAAATAAAAAAAATAAAAAATTCATTAATTTATCTCCCGAGGGGGCATATATCCATCAATCACCTGAAAACATGTCTGGGGCATTTTGAAAAATTTCTCGTCAATACTAGCAGCAACAACACAATATTTTCTTTGAAGCAATGTGTAAACACATCACTTCAAAGAGGGGTAAAATGTAGACACCTAAAAATGGTTTGGAGAATCTAATTAATTAAATGACTTATTTGATTAATTAATCTTAATTCATCTAATTGGTAAATAAATAGAAATATTTATTTATATTAAGTTCACTATTAATTCTTCTATTTTATCATATTATTTTCCTCTTAATTAAATAAACAAAATTAAATACTTTGTTTCATTTAATTATTATCATTATTATTTCTTCTATACTTTATCCATCAAATCTATCCTAAAATTAAATACACAGCTTCAATAGTTGGTATTTATTTGATTATCTCATCACATTTCTTCTTAATTAAATAAAGATATCCTAAAATCTTTAATTTAATTATCATATTTCTTCTATTTAATTTAATAAACAAACTTCTATAGTTTATTTTATGAAATTATTTATTCCTCTTTTGATGAATTTAAATAAATCAAATCCCTCTATTCACTCACCAATAAAATTAAATTCTTCAAATCTAATTAATTTAACTGTCATTCACGAGAAAAACCTTGGGGACAAACTTGCAGGCAATCCTCTCAATCTTCTGCCTCAAATCTTTCCTCTCATCTTGCCTGGTGTTTTCATGGGGAGGAACAATCCTCCATGATCAGCTCCACCTTCTCATCTCGTACTGTTCAAATCTCTAGATTTAATATCAGCCTCTGTTGTGTTACCCCTGTGCAAAACTGTTGCCAGAAATATATATATACAACCTTCTGAAGCATCAAAATGATCCAAGAATTATCATCTTCTATGCAAACTTACTATGCAGGAATTAGTACTCAAGCAACCAAGCAATCATAAGCGTTAGCATTAGCATTTTAGTATCATCATAGCATCATGGCATCAGTAGATTTCATATCACAACAACATCATAGTTTCTTTTTACTATAGCTTTCATCCATTAGGATTCATTTACAGTAGCATCATATCATTTAGAAATCATTAGCAATCATCACATCATTGCATTTAGCATCCATTTTGTTCTCTAGATAGGCATTTTAAACAGTTACGGTGCTTACAAATATGAGAGCTTCTGTAACTTGATAAATCTTTGGAGATAGGAGACAATGAGACGCTTTCAAGCTTTTCTGTGTTTTAAATTAGTTTAATTCATGTTTAATCTTGATCTAATGTCTTATTAAGAGGCGTATTTAATTGTATTTAGTTTACATTTTCCACACTTACAAGACTAATTCACCATTAGTGGAAAATGAGTCCCACTGCCAGACTCAAACAAAGAGTTTTGCGGTTCTGAGTACCCAGTTGTTTGAAATCTATTCTGGTAGAATCTTCCTGAAATAAGACTAAGTTGCCCAACTTGACGTATGAGTCCCAGTTGGCTTCAAAAACAACAATTTCAGGATTCTAGAGCTCCATTCCATCCTTTCCCAGTCTCCAGGTGCACACTTTTAATTTCATAACTTTCTGTTACATTCTATTTGCACTTCTAGGTCTTTTTGCATATCACAACATGTTTTCAAACATTTTACATTTTCTAAGTTTTGCATTAGTAGTTAATTTATTTTATCAAATTTTCAGCATCTAGGACATTCCCCTTTGACAGATTTCAATCTCATTTGCATTGGAATCTCAAGGGCTTATTCTTGAGTGAGCCATTAAGATTACTAGTACCTCTCTCCTTTTAGGTGCAAAACCCTAGAAGTGTAAGAGAGTCCCCACATCCCCAAAAATCTTTGGTTCAAATACTATTTTCACTATGAATTTATTTATTTTATTATTTTTGAAAACTTAACTCTTTGAACTAGACTTGGTTAGACCTATAAAGACAAGGTGAATTTATGTGTTATTTATTAGTGCATTTTGAGACACCCTATACATTACTAACTCATACTATTTTGCTTCAATTGTCAAAGGAGGAGAAAACAAGGAGAAACCATTTGTGATGCTAATTTTTTTACATTTTTCAAGTTATACATGATTTAGGGATATATTTAGTAGCCAAATTTAACAGCTTAATACTAGGTACACAAAATATTCATCATATATCTTTTATTTTTTTGGTATTATTTGATCATAGTCCATAAGTGAGAAAATTTGGACTTTGTAGGTAGATATTTATCATTGTAATACATTATTTGAAGTTTATTATTAGTAGAAAATATTATAAGTCTAGATAGTTTTTTAGTTATCAAAATCATTTAAAAAATTATATGAACAATCACAATATATGTTTTAGAATGCACAAATACAAATCTTTTACAATTATAATATAAAAATTTTCATCTTGACACATAACCAAATATATTAGATAGTTCTTATTTTAATTTAGTACGAACATTTTGAACTCTTTATAATGGTAAATCAACTACAACAATTGATATTTAGTAACCTTTAACTAGTTATTGTAAGTATACTTTCAACCGTGTTGCTACTTCATTATTATGGTAAGGTAATTAAAATAATCAATAATTCCTTGTCTTTAATTAATTACAATCAATTATATTTTCAACCATTGCAACAACAAACATAATTGCTACACAAAACTTGTTTTATATATTGTGTTATTTTATTATTGGTTTCTTGATCCTTAGACATTAGATTGTGATTCTATTTTTGATATTTTAATATTTAAACATTATAATTTTTTTATATTTAATGACTTACATGTTAGCTAGCTTTGCTAGTAATTTTTTTTATGCCAAAGGTTGATTCATTTTTTATTGCTTGTTGTTTCTTGTCGTATATTTTTTTTATTATCAATAACAATTGAAACATGCATGCACTAAAAAGGACTATGGGACTAGAATTTCAATTCATATTGATTCATGCCTAGAATTCACACTTTAATCCACTCTAGATTAGAGTTAGTTTGCTACCCTCAACATCAATTTTAAAGGGGTTTGATCTCTCAATTATAATCTATCTAACGTTAATTAATGTTAAGAAACATTCTACAATGGCAATGAGAGTTGGAGAGTAATGGTTTGAGTGTGTTAACAAAATATCTTACCTTTTATCTTAAATTTGACAGCTATTTATATGTCAAAAAATTAATTTTTAACAATAAACATAATATTTCCAAAATAAACAACACACAAATTTTATGTCTCCATGTATATAGTCAATAAAATAGTTCCAAAGTAATGTAAATAACTTTTAAGTAAATAATACAGTTCTAAATTGATATCTTTGAACATTTTTTAGATAGATGTCTTGAAGATATCTATACTAGTTAATAAAACACATAATAACAGATCAAATCAAGTTAGAGGTCCCATTCTTGATTCATATATTTGATTGTCTATTAACTTTAGATTTATCCAAAGAACTAAACAACCATTACATTAAAGTCAATATGCCCATTGTTTATATAAGACCTAAATATGTGAATTTTATAAAACCTAAACCCATCTGATATATTAACTCCAACACACCAACTCTTTAAGATGGCATGATCCATCGTTTTATTTAGCTACTATCTACCTACTATTTTAATTTTCATTGCTTTGGGCATTACTGGTGTATGCTCTAATGACCGTCGCTGGGGCTCGGAGCAGACCGCAGAATGCGTTCCTTGGCAACATCTTGAACGTTAGCTCGCCCGTTCTCTGTACCCGTTCCACCCCCTGGTTGATTCTCGTTGCATCTAATACTGAAGTTGTTGTTGGGCTCCGATAGCTCTTCCGGGGCAACACACAAGTCATAATTTTGCTTTGCTCCGACAGCTTTCTTGAGCATTATCCTCGCTCCGCAGCTTGCTTCCAATCCAGCAATAACCAGGCATAACAGAGTTATAAACATTTTCATTTTGCTCTGTGAATTGTGAAGTTAAGACAAGGAAAAGCAAGAAGAAGAATTTGGGTACGATACGGAGCTTTGGTCGATAAATGTTTTTGAGAGAGGAGTGCAATATATAAGCGATGACTAGTTAAGAAAGGCAAAATTGTCCGCTTTGTTGACTCTCACACAGTGAAAACTTAGGTTAGTGAATTGACATCTCATTGGTACGTCAGCCGCCTCCTAAAGAACGAATTTCATTGGGTGTGGAGAGAACTCCAAAGGGACGTCATTGGTGGCATGAAAGTTGGTGGTGGCTGATATGGGATGGTCCAGCACAATTAGGGCTTCAAAGTTGGAGGATTTGAAATGAATGAAGGCAGTTCCACATCAGATTGGATCAGGGTGAAGTGAGTTTTCGAATCTTGGTTGGAAAGGCGAAATGCGACCCGACTGCTGTGGAATCTCCCGCTTTCATACCTAAATTCATCCTCTCCTCAACCCATTTCCATTCAAACTCTTTCCGCGGTCCATACTTCATTGTGCTTTAAAGCGAGAAGAAAGTGCAAAGTAGAATATATTCCTCGTGAATTGCACTCTTATCAGTCACGGGGAATCTCAATTCCATGAATGAAGTTTTATCGGTATTGAAAACGATCTGTTTAGCACAATTCTGGCCAAGGGCACGCAATTGTCTTTTGAAATCATAGATAATTGTATTAGATTGAAAAATAAGTCAAAGATGGTAACGTCCATTTTGATTTAAACAACATATTTTAAGTTTTGACTTGTTTATGTGGTTCATCTAAAATCAAATTAATGGGTGGGTGTTAGTGGAGAAGCGATTTCAGATGAGTCACCTAAACAAGTCAAAGATTGGAGTGTGTTGTTTAAGCCTGACCATAACATCCAAAGAAAAAATCATTGTTAAAGACATAGGTGGTAAAAATAATTGAAAGATATTTTTAGAAAACTGAATTTTAATGGAGCACCTAATAATAATTGAGACCTTGCATATATGAGATGCCTTTTAAAAAATCGAGAATGAAAGTTATTAAAGGGTGAATTATTCTATGGCAGAAATCTAATAATAACGTAGAATAAATGACTTCTTGAATGATTAATGGTACATATAGGATCACACTATAAATGTTTGATAGTGGAAGGGGATTTGAACAATATTATCTTGAGATTTACAAAAGATTTTATTGCGACCAACATGTAGTTTTCTTCTACAAAGTTAGGGATAACTTGTTTTGTAAAATCTTAATTGAATTTTAAATTATTACAATCTTTTTTTAGTTAATTTTAATTTTCCTTTACTAAATCTAATTGTACTTTTGCTATTTATCAATCAAATGAGTCTTAGCCAAATCCATTGTGTTTTTTCACTTATCTCTTCCCCGAATATGATCCCCCCTTATTCCATGTTTATATTGCATCAAAGTGTTTTAATTTTAATTATCATTTTCCTTTTGTTACATGCTTATCTAGGTGATTTATGAAATTTTAGTGTCAAATTGGATCCATAGTTAGTCAAAGCACTTGGGAGTCACATGTAAGAACAAAATTTGGATCCACATTATGGGGAAAAAGTGTGGTGTAAAAACTCATCAAGCATCTCAATAAAAACCTTGCATCATCTAAACTTCTATGTACTTACAAGATTCATCAAAGCATTTCTACAACTTCCAAACCCACATCAATGTGATTCATCCTCACATAAAATGTAGGGTTCTCTACACACTAGTGACACTCTAATTATCACACTAAATCATACTTCAAATTGATATTTGATCACACTCTTCAAAGTAAAATTTCCTCCTTATAGATCTAAGTAGTTTCCATCAAAAGAGTAACCATATCATCTCTCACTCATCCAAATAACTACACCATAAAACATTATAAATACATACTCACTAGTATAAATTCTAATGTATCTAACTCTCCCATTTAGTTAGAATCTATGAGTCCATGCATATTTCTTAGGGATCCCACTCCTTAAATATTTTTATACTCTAGTGCAATTCACACCATCTACACTCACATAAAGGATGTGGGTCATGTCCTCTATCTTATCTAGTGTAAAATAACACTACTCAACTAAAAGTATTTTTTTCTTGGGTAGAAATGAGAACACACACTAGATTGAAAACCTAGATTAATAAAGAGATACGAGTAATACTAAAAATCTTTACTAGTATAAATACAAATATTAAAAAGTATATGAAGAGCACAAGCAATCACTTTTGATATTTTTTGCTAAAATAATTATAAATTTTCTTAACTATATGGTCCCAAGATCAAAGATAAATGCATCTTAACATACTCTATCTAGAAGGAAAAGATATATTTTAAATGCCTAAATACGATTTGACATATTTATGCAATGTTATTAATAATTGAAACATGTACTAACTAGGATTTCAACATATAAATTAGGAATGCAAAAAAACATATTATTAAAATGAGAAACTAACCTAGTGGAATGGACTGCCACTTATCAAATATTAGAAGAGTTAAAATTATAAAGAGAAAAAGGGACAATGAGACCATATAAAGTTTCAAGGAAAAAATTAAGATATGTGTGGTAGCTAGTTTTAGTGTAAGGAGTTTATTCAATCTTGATAGATTGTTCACTACATTCCCAAGGCCTTGGAGTGCCTATACATTGTTGATACAATATTTGTTTGAGCCACATTTTCTAGGTAATTCATTGAAGTATATAATTGATGACACAATAGGTTCTAAAATACTTAGCTAAAATTCTATTCATTTTCAAATTTTTGTCATAGGTAACAAAATCTAGAGTCATGTCAAATTCATAAGTATTAATTTTTTGTAACCCCACACTAATCATTGTATCATATACACTCATCTTTAATGGTTATACATATTGTAAACCTTAAGAACTTTTATAACTTTAAAGAAAAATAATAGTAGGCATTTCATCTATATTTTTTAATATTATAAATAGTGATCAAAGCATCAAATATGCACCTTTTGTTCTCATTTGCACCTTTACATGTCCATGGGGAACCTTTAAGTGTATTTTTGAGAATAAACCCAATAAACATCATTTAAAATACTTAATTTTTGACACCCACTTAAAATGACTTGAGTGTGACCCATTCACCATTAGGGGCGAATGAGTCCCCTTTGGCTCAAAAATCAAAATAAATTCAAAATTATGGCAGGTTTTTATTTTCTAAGATCTAAGGTCAGCTTGTGATGTAGTATCTTTGGGAATTAGGGCATAATTGTGTATAAATATAAGGTTTTTCTACTCATTTTCATCCCCCCAATCATTCAAGCAATTAATCAGTCATTCACTTAAGCATTCTAGGCATTTCAAGCATTCTCAAGTCTACATCTATTGGATCTTTTACTTACATGTCTTCAGAATTCTACTTCAAGGGTTTGGTGAGTTGTAGCATTTCTTTTGTTCAATCATCATTCTCTTTTCATATTTCATTTCATTTTCAAGGGTTTAGTTACCAAATTGGGGTTTGACCAAGGCAAACCGCTATTCACCAACCCTCAACAATTTTTCCCTCTCTTTACATGTGTAGAAAGATTGGAAAAGTTGTCAAGAAGTTTTCAAAACCATTCAAAGTTGTCAAATCCGTAAGAGAAGCTTGGAGAACACCTACAAGTTGAATTTACTAGTTTCAAATCCAGAAACATGTTAGGAGCAAAAGTGTAGACCGAGAGCTATAGATTCCACTTTTGAATTTCTAAAAATCCTGAAGTGGACTGATTTTCCATTACTGGAAAATGAGTCCCACTGCCAGGCTCAAAAAAATATTTTTACAGTTCTGAGTACCCAATTGTCTGAAACCTGTTCTGGCAGAATCTTCCCGAAAAAGGACTAAGTCGCCCAGCTTGGTGTATGAGTCCGAATTAGCTTCAAAAACAACAATTTCAGGATTCTAGAGCTCCATCCCATCATTTTCTAGTCTCCAGGTTCACACTTTTAATTTCATAAGTTTATGTTACATTCTAGACTTGCACTTCTAGGTCTTTTTGCATATCATAGTGTGTTTTCAAACATTTTGCATTTTCTAAGTTTTGCATTAGTAGTTAGTTTATTTTATCAATTTTCAGTATCTAGGACATTCCCCTTTGACATATTTCAATCTCATTTGCATTGGAATCTCAAGGGCTTATTCTTGAGTGAGCCATTAATATTTTTGGTACCTCTCTCCTTTTAGGTGCAAAACCCTAGAAGTGTAAGAGAGCCCCCACATCCCCAAAAATATTTGGTTCATTTTGGTGTACCTACATTTAGAACATCATATTTCTGATTTAGATTGCATTTACATCCTAGGAATAGCTAACATTAACATTGCATTGCATTTTGCATTGTTTAAATTGCATTCTAGGGTTTCAAAATTTGCATTAGTGAAAATTTCATTTAGCTTGCATTATTGCATTTAATTTCAGTAAAATTTTGCATTTCCATATCATATTTGCATCATAAAATATAAAAAAGCATAAAAACCAATTCAAAAATTCTGTAAATTTTCAAAAACATCACTACCTGGATTCATTCACCACCCTGGGTGAGTAAGTCCAATTACACATTTTGCACTGAATTTTCTATCATTTCCAGTTCATTCTCTGCATTTCTATTTTCTATTGTTACCTTTCTGTTTCTCTTTCCAGATTTACTGTTTCATTCAATTTCTTGCATTTAATTTACTTTCATTCATTTGCATCATAGATATGTGTTTTAATAAGATTTGGATGTCATTAAAATCCTTAAAGTTGATATGTCAAGTTGTTCCTTTGGAACTAATCCTAATGACATTGAACTTACTCATGCTCACTTAACTCCTAATGCATGTCCTCCTCGTGATGTTGACATCATTGGAGAAGATGATGATAGCATGAATAAGTTCCTAAATTATTTCCTTCACAACCTTGAAGCCAATGCATCCTTTTATCCATCCATGAAACAACAAGACCTTCCTATAATACCACCTCCTAAGATGTTTGGTTACTTACATCTTGAAACAAAAGTTGAACCTAATCTCCCCCCAACAGGTGAACCTAGTTCTTCTAGACAAGCAAACACTCAACCATTTTATGATAATAAAGTAACAAACACTCCAATCAACCTTGAAGAAACATATGGCAAAGGCTTCACATTTTTGAGCAAACAAGGATGTGACAAAACAACTAAACACGAAATTCATCAACTCTTAGAGCAAACTTCAAAAGATGAAAACACAACCAAGTTAGGATATAAAGATCCCCCTCATAATAGCAAGCCTCCTAGAGAATATATGAAGCTTTGTGATAATGGCACATTGATCTTTGATTCCCCTTCCAATCTGAATGTCCTCCCTAGAGAGAAACCCTTGCTTGATAACAATGACAAGGATGAAAGGATCACTTTTGGTCTTCCTTCAATTTGAGAGAAGGGTGAATATAGCAAATGCAAGAGGCCTTACAAGTTACAAAAACTAAAGTTTCCTCTCCGTCCACCACTTGAAAGTGAAAGGAAACTACAAATACTTTTAAATAAAGGACTCATACTATTACCACCTATGAATAGGTTGGTGATATATCCTAAAGATGCCAAAGTTCCACATTGTGCATATCATCATGTTCTTGGACATAGTAGTGATGAGTGCCATACATTGAAATAAATACTAAGCAAGTATCATTTCAATGGTGATAATTGCTATCCAGTGAACCCATAAAACACTCTCCAACTCCTTGTCATGTCATAATTGTAGAACATTCCCTTCTCACTATTACATGACCTTTCCAATCACCCACCTCAACTCATTCCTGCCTTTCACCCAATGGGGGAGAGAAGTTGCTAGCCTTGTCCTAGTAATGCATTTGTCATTGTCCCTTAGCTGCGTTATTCACCTTCTGCTTATATCGATTGAGATTGGGAGACATATGACTTGCTTGACGATTGACTTGCATTTTCCTTACTAGTCTTTTGTATTTTCTTTTTCTTTTTCTTTTGCATGTGTGTAATGTGATCCCCCATGCTATTTTTTTTGATGTTCTCTCTCTCTTTGGGACATTCCTCTATTTGTATATTCATTCTTCTCTATGTCGTACATCGTTTTCACTTTTTTACCTTTATCTTTTTCTTGTGTTTTCCTTTTGGGGATGATGCAAGGCATTGAGACATTCATGTCTCTTTCATGTCAAGACCCAAAATGATTTCTTTTTCTTTTGTCTTTTTCTTGTGTTTTCCTTTTGGGGATGATGCAAGGCATTGAGACATTCATGTCCCTTTCATGTTGACCCAAAAGAATTTCTTTTTCTTTGCCTTTTCTTTTTTCTTTTTCTTGTGTTTTCCTTTTGAGGATGATGCAAGGCATTGAGACATTCATGTCTCTTTCATGTTGACCCAAAAGGATTTCTTTTCCTTTTTTCCTTTTCTTTTGTCTTTTTCTTGTGTTTTCCTTTTAGGGATGATGCAAGGAATTGAGGCATTCATGTCTCCTTCATGTTGACCCAAAATATTTTCCTTTTCTTTTTCATTTGTCTTATGTTTTCCTTTCGGGGATGATGGAAAGCGTTGATACACCTTATGTCTCTTCCATGTTGACCCAAAATATTTTTCTTTGTTTTCGCTCTCTTTGTGTCATTCTTCCAGTTCTATGTATTTGGGGGATGATGACAGTTCCAAGCTCTCTAACAAACATTGCAACAATCCCTTATGTGTTTGGCGTTTTCATTTTCGGGGCAACCCCTTTCTTTTCTTTTTCATTTTCTTCACATGACGTAGCCTTACTCGAAGACATATGAATTGGCATAGGGATTTCCAAATTGGCTCTCATGTCTTTATTTCTTGTTTTCATTTTTTATTTTCTACTTTAAAGTAATTGCTCACAATATGGTGCTAGCAATTCCTTTAAAGTGGGGGCATACATTGGCATTATTTTTTTGCATTTTTCCTTTTCTTGGTTCTTAGTGCAACCTTCTTACTTCATACGATGTGTTTTGTCGCTTTGTGGATGACATTGGGAATAGTTTCCTTCATGAGCATGATCTATCTTAGAAGACTACATCCCCTATGTTGCGAATCTTCTATTCTTTGATCGGTCCTCTCTTGGAGACATTAGGCACAATGTTCGCTAAGTTAAAGATCTCACATGAACTAAGAAAGACTCCTTTGAACATTATTTGCATGTTAAATTTTGCATTTGTTATATGGCCACCTTGCATAACACAACTTGCATGCCCGTGGTGCCATCGCGTTTGTTCATGAGCTCCAAGCATATAAAGTTTTGCTTGTCTCATGAAGCTCAAAAAGTCATTTTATTTAGTGGTGCCTTATTAAAGTTATTAGTCTAGGTATAACTTTGGTATGGTTGAGTGGGAAGCCCATTTCGAGGCATGAATTTCCCCATAGCCACCTGTGTGTGTGTGAGTGCATACCAACCATGAGTGTATGTTTCTCACCGTTTAGGACTTCTTACTTAGCAGACAACCATGAGTTCTGTCACCTCAGAGTAAGTATGCATTTTCTAGAAAAACAATCTAGATCTAGTCCACATCGGGATGGACAAACAATCGAATCTTGATCTGATTTTCTCTTTGCTTCTCTCTTTCCTTTTCTCCCTTTCGTTATTTACATCATTTTCATGTGTATTCCTTTGTGCTTATGTTTGGTTTGTCATGGGATCTTGATTCTGGGGGCTTGATCACCCCTCTTGATTGTTGTTGTCTCATCTTACCAGCATGGGTACATCTGGATCCCTCTTGATGCACATGTTTAGCTACTTTAGTGTGAGTTTGAAGTAGGTTCATCCTCACACTAAAGTGGGGGCTAAATGTAGTGTATAAAATGGACCTTTAGACATTTTCACGCTCATTTGGGTCCTTGTGGATGTTGGCTTAGTTTTTCCTTGATTTAGTGTTGTAATGTGGTCAACACATTCACATTAGGTCTTGGGCCCTTATGAATCAATAAGAATTTTATGATTCCTTGCAAAAGTGTTGTAACACACCTTCACACTTTTCTAGGATCTTATTAATACATTTCACCTAAATAACCTCTTTTTATCACTTACCAAGCCTTATTTCAAAGTGTTTTAAAGTGTTGTAACAAACTTTCATGCTTTTCTAGGCTTGTCATTAATAATTTGATCTTTCTTCTGCTTTAATTGGCCCCATTTTACACTTATAGGCCTTACTTAAGTGTATTTTTGAGAATAAACCTGATAAACATTATTTAAAATACTTAATTTCTAACACCCACTTAAAATTCCTTGAGTGGGACCCATTCACCATTAGGGGCGAATGAGTCCCCTTTGGCTCAAAAATCAAAATAAATTCAAAATTCTGGCAGGTTTTTATTTTCTAAGATCTAAGGTCAGCCTGTGATGTAGTATCTTCTGGAATTAGGGCATAATTGTGTATAAATATAAAGTTTTTCTACTCATTTTCACCCCCCAATCATTCAAGTAATTAATCAATCATTGACTTAAGCATTCTAGGCATTTCAAACATTCTCAAGTCTACATCCATTGGAGCTTTTACTTGCATGTCTTCAGAATTCTACTTCAAGGATTTGGTGAGTTGTAGCATTGCTTTTGTTCATTCATCATTCTGTTTTCATATTTCATTTAATTTTCAAGGGTTTAATTACCAAATTGGGGGCAAACCCCTATTCGCTAACCTTCAACAATTTTTACCTCTTTGCATGTGTTTTGCAGGTCTAGTTTGTAGATTTGTCAAAGAGCAAGATTGGAAAAGTTGTCAACAAGTTGTCAAAGCCATTCAAAGTTGTCAAATCCCTAAGAGAAGCTTGGAGAACATCTATAGGTCGAATTTACTAGTTTCAGATCCAGAAACTTGTCAAGAGCAAAAGTGCAAACTGGGAGCTATAGATTCCACTTTTGAATTTCGAGAAATTCCGAAGTGGACTGATTCGCCATTAGTGGCAAATGAGTCTCACTATCAGGCTCAAACAAATATTTTTGTAGTTCTGAGTACCTAGTTGTCTGAAACCTATTTTGGCATAATATTCCTGAAATAAGACTAAGTCGCTCAGCTTGGTGTATGAGTCCCAGTTGGCTTCAAAAGCAACAATTTTAGGATTCTAGAACTCCATTCCATCATTTTCCAGTCTCCAGGTGCACACTTTTAATTTCATAAGTTTCTGTTACATTCTACTTGCACTTCTAGGTCTTTTTACATATCATAGCGTGTTTTCAAACATTTTGCATTTTCTAAGTTTTGTATTAGTAGTTAATTTCTTTTATCAATTTTCAGCACCTAGGACATTCCCCTTTGATAGATTTCAATCTCATTTGCATTGGAATCTCAAGGGATTATTCTTGAGTGAGCCACTAAGATTTTTGGTACCTCTCTCCTTTTAGGTGCAAAACCCTAGAAGTGTAAGAGAGCCCCCACATCCCCAAAAATATTTTGTTCAAATACTATTTTCACTATGAATTTATGTTTTTATTTATTTATTGTTTTTGAAAACTTAACTCTTTGGACTAGACTTGGTTAGACCTAGAAAGACAAGGTGAATTTATGTGTTATTTATTAGTGCATTTTGAGACACCCTATACATTACTAACTCATACTATTTTGCTTCAATTGTCAAAGGAGGAGAAAAGAAGGAGCAGCCATTTGTGATGCTAAATTTTTTACATTTTTCTTTATACATGATTAGGGATATATTTAGTAGCCAAATTTGAGAGCTTAATACTAGGTACACAAAATATTCATCATATATCTTTTATGTTTTTTTGGTATTATTTGATCATAGTCCATAAGTGAGAAAATTTGGACTTTGTAGGTAGATATTTATCATTGTAATAAATTATTTGAAGTTTATTATTAGTAGAAAATATTATAAGTCTAGATAATTTTATAGTTATCAAAATCATTTAAAAAATTATACGAACAATCACAATATATGTTTTAGAATGCACAAAAAAAATCTTTTACAATTATAATATAAAAAATTTCATCTTGACACATAACCAAATATATTAGATATTTCTTATTTTAATTTAGTCTGAACATTTTTAACTCTTTATAATGGTAAATCAACTACAACAATTGATATTTAGTAACCTTTAACTAGTTATTGTAAGTATACTTGCAATCGTGTTGCTACTTCATTATTATGGTAAGGAAATTAAAATAATCAATAATTACTTGTCTTTAATTAATTACAATCAGTTATATTTTCAACCATTGCAACAACAAACATAATTGCTAAGAACTAGGGCTAATCTGAAAAGGAAGGCACCCCCACGCCGCAAATGATTCAAACCTTCAAGAAGGGTGTTCAGGATATGCAGGACTTGGTGGCAGAGACCGAGTCTATTTTGAAGACTCTGGGTTAGTTGCTGCTTGTTTTTTGATTGACCTTCTTGGCCTTTTGTGGTTGGCTACTGCTTTTTCTGGTTTTTTCCTTTATTGCAGCCTATTTATTCTGCTGGAATTTTTAGTCCTCTTTTTGCTGTTGTAAACTTGGTGGTTTCGGGTCCCTGTAAAACCCATTTTTTCTTTTATAAAAAACAAACATAATTGCTACACAAACTTTGTTTTATATATTGTGTTATTTTATTATTGGTTCCTTGATCCTTGGACATTAGATTGTGATTCTATTTTTGATATTTTAATATTTAAACATTATAATTTTTTTAATATTTAATGACTTACATGTTGGCTAGCTTTGCTAGTCATTTGTTTTATGACAAAGGTTGATTCATTTTTTATTGCTTGTTGTTTCTTATCATATAATTTTTTTTATTATCAATAACAATTGAAACATGCTTGCACTAAAAAGGACTATGGGACTAGAATTTCTATTCATATTGATTCATGCCTAGAATTCACACTTTAATCCACTCTAGATTAGAGTTAGTTTGCTACCCTCAACATCAATTTTAAAGGGGTTTGACCTCTCAATTATAATCTCTCTAACGTTAATTAATGTTAAGAAACATTCTACAATGGCAACGAGAGTTGGAGAGTAATGGTTTGAGTGTGTTCACAAAATATCTTACCTTTTATCTTAAATTTGACAGCTATTTATATGTCAAAAAATAAATTTTTAACATTAAACATAATATTTCCAAAATAAACAACACACAAACTTTATGTCTCCATGTATGTAGTCAATAAAATAGTTCCAAAGTAATGTAAATAACTTTTAAGTAAATAATACAGTTCTAAATTGATATCTTTGAACATTTTTTAGATAGATGTCTTGAAGATATCTATACTAGTTAATAAAACACATAATAATAGATCAAATCAAGTTAGAGGTTTCGTTCTTGATTCATATATTTGATTGTGATTTTGATTTATCCAAAGAACTAAACAACCATTACATTAAAGTCAATATACCCATTGTTTATATAAGACCTAAATATGTGAATCTTTATAAAACCTAAACCCATCTGATATATTAACTCCAACACACCAACTCTTTAAGATGGCATGATCCATCGTTTTATTTAGCTACTATCTACCTACTATTTTAATTTTCATTGCTTTGGGCATTACTGGTGTATGCTCTAATGACCGTGGCTGGGGCTCGGAACAGACCGCAGAATGCGTTCCTTGGCAACATCTTGAACGTTAGCTCGCCCGTTCTCTGTACCCGTTCCGCCCCCTGGTTGATTCTCATTAAATCTAACGCTGAAGTTGTTGTTGGGCTCCGACAGCTCTTCCGGGGCGACACACAAGTCATAATTTTGCTTTGCTCCGAGAGCTTTCTTGACCATTATCCTCGCCCCGCAGCTTGCTTCCAATCCAGCAATAACCAGACATAACAGAGTTATAAACATTTTCATTTTGCTCAGTGAATTGTGAAGTTAAGGCAAGGAAAAGCAAGAAGAAGAATTTGGGTACGATACGGAGCTTTGGTGGATAAATGTTTTTAGAGTAAGGAGTGGAATATATAAGCGATGAGTTAAGAAAGGCAAAATTGCCCGCTTTGTTGACTCTCACACAGTGCAAACTTAGGTTGTCGAATTGACAACTCACTGGAACGTCAGCCGCCTCATAAAGAATGAATTTCATTGGGTGTGGTGAGAACTCCAAAGGGATATCATTGGTGGCATGAAAGTAGGCGATTGGCTGATACGGGTCGGTCAAGCACAATTAGGGCTTCAAAGTGGGAGGAATTGAAATGAATGAAGGCAGTTCCACATCAGATTGGATCAGGGTGAAGTGAATTTTCGCATCTTGGTAGGAAAGTCGAAATGTGACCCAAGTGCTGTGGAATCTCCCGCTTTCATACCTAAATTCATCCTCTCCCCAGTCCATTTCCATTCAAAGTCATTCCGCCGTCCATGCTTCATTGTGCTTTAAAGCGAGAAGAAAGTGCAAAGTAGAATATATTCCTCGTGAATTGCACTCTTATCGGTCACGGGGAATCTCAATTCCATGAATGACGTTGTATCGGTATAGAAAACGATCTGTTTAGCACCATTCTGGCCAAGGGCACGCAATTGTCTTTTGAAATCATAGATAATTGTATTAGATTGAAAAATAAGTCAAAGATGGTAACGTCCATTTTGATTTAAACAATATATTTTAAGTTCTGATTTGTTTATGTGGTTCATCTAAAATCACATTAATGGGTGGGTGTTAGTGGAGAAGCGATTTCACATGAGCTACCTAAACAAGTTAAAGATTGGAGTGTGTTGTTTAAGCCTGACCATAACATCCAAAGAAAAAATCATTATTAAAGACATAGGTGGTAAAAATAATTGGAATGCATTTTTGGAAAATTGAATTTTAATGGAGCACCTAATAATAATTGAGACCTTGCGTATATTAGATGCCTTTTAAAAAATCAAGAATGAAAGTTATTACAGGGTGAATTATTCTATGGCAGAAATCTAATAATAACGTAGAATAAATGACTTCTTGAATGATTAAAGGTACATATAAGATCACACTATAAATGTTTGATAGTGGAAGGGGATTTGAACAATATTAGTTTGAGATTTACAAAATATTTTATTGTGACAAACACAAAATTAGCTATATAGAACTTATCTAAATTTAGATAAAGTTTGTATAGTTTTTATCAATCATTTCATAACAGATGATACCATCATGTTAAATTCATCCTCTCAGCTCACACATTTTGAAATATTGTGCGATATCATATATTTGACACATGTACACCTGCACAGATCATAAATGTTAGAGCAATCCTATATTGTGCATTCCTTATGAGGATATCATAATAAGATTTGATTGCCACTGATGTATTAAGAGGCATACTCTTTCTGCCTCACTTCCAAAAAACTGAGAGGCACATTTTGCAACAAAATTCACACACGACTACTGAAGCCCATCTGAATGCAAACAAGAACACACAACCTTGAAGTAACACCAATGGTACCACATTGTACCACAAATTTAAAATACATTGGACTAGTATTTTAGCATTCGTACCGACCCACTGCCTGATTCAAGTGTTGATGCAATATTGCATGTTATACATATAGATACAATCGTGACACTTTCCTTTCTAATTTGTAAAGATCTGGACCTAACACACTTGTAATTTCCAATTACATGTGTGCTACTAGAACAATCAATATAATGATTTTTCCATATTTTCCATATTTGATTGATTTAACCTATTAAGCCTTTCTTCTAATGTTTCAAACTTAATTGAATGTCACATTTATTTAATTAAGTCAACCATTTATTTAATTGAATGTCACCATATGCCGATCGTGAGGGGGTCCTCCTCCTTGGTTGATTTTTTTGTTGAAACTAGACACTTTTGGGATGTGGTTTCCTACCCATGGCTCTGCTTCGGCTATCGGATCTTTGTGGTGTGCTTGGTGCGAGGCTTGGGTGTGGCTTTGTTTCCTCTATTCCGTATGAGGTTGTTGGCATTTCATTGACTTGTGTTTCTGGTGCCAGGTCTCTGTAGAAGAACGTTGCTGCTCTTCTTGGTGGGGACTACGACTGTGTTGTGTGGAGGGTATGATTTGTTGCTCCCCTCCTCATGTTTGGAAGTGGCAAGGTACTTCTATTGGTGTGCTCTGCTCGGTGTGTGGAAGCTTTGGGGTCATGTTGCTGACCACTTGTTCTTCCCCTTTCATGGGGTTTGGTGGGGACTTGTGGTCTCCTATGGTTGTGCTCTGGTGGAATCCTGTTGGTTTCTTGGTGGTGTTTATCTTGAGCCTTGTGTGGTTGATCCAAATGGGTGGGTTTTTTATGCTATTTATGGGGTGGCTTTTTCCTCCTTGTAACATATTTCCTATGTTGAGATTGCCTTTGGATATGATGTCTTTCCTTTCTACTATCACTGGTCTTTTCCATGTTCTACAATTGGCTTCTTTTGAGGTGGATTATGCTTCTTTTAAGGGGGAGCCCAATCCTATTGAGGTGGAGTTGGTGGCTGTTTTGATGGTGGAGAGTTCTTTCCTCTCTTACAAGATCCTATTGAGGTGAAGCTTATTTGTGTTGGTGAGTAGTGGCTCTGGTTTGGAAGGTTTTTGTTTGATCTACTCCTTTAGAGGGGAGCCCTCTCCTTTTGAGGTGGAGATTAGGTTGGTTAACCTAGTGGGTGGTTGTTGCAAGTTGGCTAATGCTTTTCTTTGTTTAGCTTGATCTCTGTCTCTGGTTGGCCTTCTTTTTGTGGCTGGGTGATTGGTGTTAGGTTGGTCTGCTTTGGTTCAATTGTTACTATTTTTGCTCCTGTTATGGTGAAGCCCTTTCCTTTAGAGGTGGTTCTTGGGTGGTTGGTGCATTTTGAAGTTTATTTCTTTGTTGGTAAGGGAGATTCTTACCCCTTTATTGGTGGGAATCTGGTAGGCTCAGTTTTGGCTAACTTGAGCAGAAGATATGCTGCAGTCTAGTTGTTGCAAGTGGTTGGTGGCCTAGGTGAATTTGGTAGTCTTCAAGGCTTGTTGAGTAGTGGGGTGTTCTTTGGCTTAGAACGTATCTTTGTAGCTTCTTGTGATTCTTACCACTCTTTTGGTATGAAACTGTTAGGCTCTTTTTTGTCTAAATTGAGTGGAAGGTATGTTGCAGTCCAACTGCTATAGGTGATTTGTGGCTTGGTGGTTTCAGGCAGTCTCTTGGGCCTGTAGTATTGTGGGTTGTTTCTTGGTTCAATAGGATTGGGTTTTTTCCTAAGTGGTCGATTACTCTTGGTTGTGGCACCAAGTTTGGGTCACTAGTTGGTCTTTGACTCATGATTGGTATTGGTTCTGAGTGTTCTATTGCTCCTAGTCACTGCTGACTAGGTGTTGTTTGGGTTTCTGCTATGCTATTGCGGTGTCTCTGTTGGTACTGTGTCGTTGGAAAAGTTTGTGAATTTGTTGCTTGGAAGTGTCCTTCTCTTAGTTCTGTAAAAGGTTATGGGTCCTTTCAAAACCTTGCTTACCTTATCAAAAACACTATATCCCATAAATTAAATAAATACACTTGTATTTATTTAATTCCTTAAAAATCTCCCTCATTGTAGTTGAATACAAAAATTAGCTTTGGTAAACTATTTATCATTTTTGACATTCCTCCACCACTTTGATTAAAATAATCAAGGTCAACCTTGCACAAGGCTCCAAAAAGAACCTTTCCATTCTCCACCTTTCATCAATATTTGATCAAAAATCCACCCCTCCATCTCTCCCCCATTATTTCTTTAATCATAATTTGACACGGTATGGAAAATACCTCCTACTTATGATTCTAGTTGTCATCTTCTCATTCTTATGTACATGAGGATTAAACCTAACCCTCCATCTCAAAATATCCTATCTCATCCATCCTTCCAACCCATCCAAATTTTATAAATTGACCCATTCACATGTCATTTTAAAGAAATAATATAGGATGAAATAAGGTTATGCTACAAAATTGGGCAACCATATTCAACTTCAACCATCAACCATCACTTGGAACATAACATTTAGGTCATCAAAGGTTTTCAAAGTAAAAGATTTTATGATTTTTGTCATTTTTTACATTCCTTTAACTCTATTAGAGGTTCATGATTGATATAGGGTAGGATAATTGTTTCCTATTGTTTTACCTTATATTTCAGTGTTTAATTTTTTTGGACTACATCCCAAGCCAACCCTTGTCATTTTTGGTGTTTTTTAATAGATTTTTTTTACAAAATCCTTATTTTTTATAATTTGGTGTATTTGTGCTATCTAATGTTGTATTTGTTTTTCAAATGGTATATCTAAAGTCACACATGGTGCATCTACAATCAAGAATAGTGCACTAGGTAGAATAATATATAGGTAGTTTGTAGAATACTACATACACATCAACTTATAAGACATGCACACTTTCTATAGTGCATGCACAATTAAGAGTCTCTTACTATGTGATGCAGGAGCATCCTATGTGAATAACAATCAACATCAACAATTTTTTAATTTTCATTTTGATGTGCATTTTTTATCTCGGTGTTTGTTTGGAAAAGAATTGGGTGACATTGTTGTCATTGATTGACAAAATATCATTTAACGATTTTATAATTCAAATTCAAATTTCATTATCAAGACTTTATGCTGGTTTGGAAGATCAATTGTTAAGATAAATGAATTATTATTCTTTATCTCTCAGACGTAATCTATTCCTATTTTGTTTTCCTGATTAATTGACTTCAATAAAGCCATTTGTTATTCTGATGAATGGACAACGGATGGATATGCCGAGTCATTGAAATTCAGAAGAGCAAATAAAATGGAAACCTCAAATACTATTTTAAACTATTCAGAATTTATACAGAAATAAATACAAGGCCGTGGCATAGTTCTAAGTTAAACTTTTACATAGGAATATCGAGGAAACATGGACGGACGCGCAGGGGAGGTGATAAGAAGACAAATAAAAGTGAATTCCAATGAATACCAAGAAGACCAATGGGCCCGGGGATGTAGAAGGAAATATAAGGAAGGCTGCGCTAAAGATAAGGGAATAGCAAAGTAAAACAAGAAACGAACCATAGGTCATGGCTGAAGAAGAGAAAAAAGCTGCTTAGAAAGTAATGGCAGGTGTGAGGCAGTCGTGCACAAACAAGGAGAAGATAAGAGGAATATAAATGCTAATGAAATGTCGAGGTCGAACTGAGTAGTGGGGAAGTGAAAGGTTGTTGTGCCTCATCTGCAGGGGAGACAAAGATTGTAGGTTCAATATGAAGGTGAATCGAGCCTTTGGGATGGGAGAATGAAGGCATTTAAATAAATATAAGTGGAAGATTTGGTAATGTGGAGGAGCTACGCCATTAAATATGGCATTTTAAGACTAACACACGAATGAAACTGCAGATTAAATAAGGAGGGTCGATCTAGTTACTTAGAGGGTGCGTAGAGGAACCATAAGGTGAAGAGGAAGGTTGTGCCCCATAGAGAGGAGTGAATGGCATGAGAGAAACCATATAGAAGGCTGCAGATTATAGTGAGACGTGTGTATGCAGAGAATGGACTGGGATTGAGCATCTTGTGAGAAGAGAGGTAACGAATGTAATAGAATTGTATGTAAAATTTCAGTTGAAGAAATAAAATAATTTGTCTCTATAAAGATTTGTGTAAATTCAAATCAATTTAATTAACAAATGAAATTGTCAATGTAAATTATGTTAACTATAAAAATGAGAAATTTAATAATCTCAAAGAGAAATAGCGAGTCATTGGGAAAAGGGGAGATTGGTTTTCATCTCCATCACTATGTTTTGGTTGTGATATGTTGTAGTGGACTTAGTGTAATAGGTACACTAACTAGTGGTGCATGTGCTTTTCTATTCCTATTTTTATGTTTTACCATTTTTACCACTTTTTTAGTATTTTTTTCTTTTAGATTAGTGTATGTGCAATTAGATTAGCATTTTTTTCTCTTGAGTAGTATTTTTGCATTCTGTCAATGTAGGTTTTTTTATAAAATGGCATATGCACACTTCTAGTGGTGGATTACACTCTATTTATCATTTTCTTAAGTTTTGGGTTTTAGTCACTAATGTACACATCACTTGTAGGGGTCATTTTGGTCTTTTAGTGTCTGTAGTGTAGAAAATTGTACTCCCTTTTTGGAGATGGTACAATTTCGTGCACTTAGTTAGGACCTATTTTAGTACCCTTACATTCGTGACCCTTTAAACCATTATTAATAGGCCCCTAAGACCCTTTATTTCAGATCTCAAGGCTTATTTCAGTTGTTCAATCCTGACAAAATCAACAAAGGCATTTAATTTTCTAACATCCTGACATTTTCTCACCCCGAAAAGCTAGGGTGGGACTCATATGCTAGTGCCTTGGGCGTATGAGTCCCCCTAGGTGGGACCCATATGCCACAAGTAGTGTATGAGTCCCTTGTGGCCCCCTTTTAGGGTTTGAGCGGGAAATTAAGGTTTATAATTCAAATTTTTGACTAATGTCGGCATTTGGGATATAATAAATGGTAAATTAGATGAAGTGCCTATATAAACAAGGTTTCAAATCATTATTTCACCTAGAAAAAGTAGTTCAAGAGCTAAAAAATCTTAGAAATTTCAAGCAAGAACATTCAAGAGAGATTTTCAAGCATTCAAGAACAAGGAGCAAGAAAAGTTGAAGTCTTGGAGCAGCATCATAGTGTTTTTCTAGGTCTTCAAGATCACTTTCATTCAATATCTAGCATTGTTAAGGATTGATGATGGTTTCCTATGGTGAATCATGATGGATTCTAGGTTGGGGAGATGTAACTAGCCATCAAACCAAGCCTAATGAATTGTTTCCTAAGTGATTCTATCCTCCATTATCATTCCACTTTCTAACTAAAGGAAGGTACATGCATTCTTATGGCTTATTAGGGTCATTGAAGATCTCCCAAAGTGAGTCATTGTGATTTTCATGTTTCATTCATGCATCTTATTCTAGCATATTAGAATAGGGTTTCATTGCCATTTAGATCTCCTAATCTTTGATGCACTTAAGATTAGGACTTTCACCCACATTTTCTTTCGAGATCTATTATTTCTATCAAGGTTTAATAACCAAACTAGGGGTTTGACCGAGGTGAACCTACCGTAAGAAAATCAATACAATATTCTATTTTGTAGGTTTTTGATAGGTTTAGATCTAAAAACAAAGTTAGGAAGGAGGAGTAGGGATTGAAGAACATATTTAGATCTTGACTTTCCAAAAAAGTAGGATGGGATTGATATGCCACTTGTGGCGTATGAGTCATGGTATAAAAAATTCCCAGATTTCGAAGGATTCATACTTGTTACTATGAAAGTCTAGTTTCTGTGGGCAGAAACCATAAACTACGACAAAATTGCCCCTACTGGCATATGAGTCCCAGTGTGTATTAAAATCCATATTTTTGAGAGTATAGGCCTTGTTTCAAGAATCTTCGGTCTTCCAAGTGCCCCTCTATCTATTCTGAGTTCATTATTCTAATTTTCAGTTTCATATATTAGGTTATATAGTTAGATTTGCACATTGCATCTATATTCTTATTTCCAAGCCTTTTCTTGGTGGTGAAACCCCTTTCATCTTTGATCACACCTCTAAGACACCCTATTTTAGATCTATTTTCCTAATTCTATGCTTATATTGAGATCTCTAAGGTTTCCTTTAATGAAACTTAAAAGAAATAGGTGGAGGTTCAACCCTAATCCCCCTTTAGTTCCATCTCCCAAAAGATAGAACTATTGTTTTCTAGGTTTCATTTTGGTGAACCTAGTCTTTAGAACATCTTAAATTTTCTGATTTGGAGTGCATCATATTCCTAGATCTACCTTACATTAACTTTAAATTAGGTCTTGTATTAGTTAATTTGCATCCGGGGTTTCTAAATCTTGCATTAGTGAAAGTGCATATAGGTTGCATTTTTGCATCTTGCATCATTGAATTTCACTTAAAATCGGTAATTTCACATTGTCTAGACATCACTCAATAAAAAAACCTAAAATTCACTTAGAATTTGTTGAAATTAGTGCAAAAACCCTAATTTGGGACCCATATGCCCCTCTGGGTGATTTAGTCCCAGTACAAGTGGTTTTACTTAATTTCTAGGTATTATGTGTGGATTGTAGCATTTGAAACCTTGAAAAACCCTAACTAGGACTCATACGCCCCTTAGGTGGTTTAGTCCCATGTTACACCTTAAACTGCATTTTACAACATTAAAAACCTTGTTTCTGTGTTTCTATTTGTTGTTGTTAGATTCCTAATTTGGTTTGCATTGAGTTTTTGATTCATGCATTTCATTAGATCTAGCTTAATTTGGTTTCATTTCAATTGTGGATAGAATTAGATTATTGCACTTTTCATTTCTAGCATTAGTTCATAGTTTAATAAGATTAGATTACATTTGGCATTCATTAGAAAACAAAACCAAAAACACCTATAATCTAATGAACCACTTGGAGAAAGCATAGTTATTTGAGTATGTCAAATCTCTTTTTCTAAGTTAACCTAACCCTCAAGCCTTTTAGTATTGATGACTTTGATATGTTAGATGAAGCCCTTGCTGACTTCATCTCACAAGGTTCATCCACTGAGGCTTGTTACAACAAATTGAAATAAAGAGAAGTTAATGTGATTCAACTTCAACCCATTCTATACCCACCCACAAACAAAACTCAAAACAAACCCGTTTTCACCCTTGACCACCTAAGAATAATGTTTCATATAAATCAAGTTATAATACCATTGCTCATACATATAACACTAGAAACAATCTACAATTGAGATAAACAACTTCAACATCCTTACCTTTTCCTCAACCCATCTTGCCTAGTGCTCCTCGCTTACCTTCACATAGTGGGAAGGAGTATGATCTTGTTGAACAACTTAAGAATACCCTTGCAAAGATATCCCTATGGGACCTAATTCAAAATTCACCTAAGTATCATACTGTGCTTCAAATAAACTTGCAATGATTCCCTCTAATACAAATGCAAGTGATGTAGCAACTCTAATTCAAGGAATGAATACGGTTAACGTAGACATTAGTTTTCATCAACATGAGCTACCTCCCTTGGAGATGAGAAAGAAAGATGATGCCTTCATGATAGTAGCTATCTTCAATAGGACAAGAATAAAAATAACCATTGTTGATAATGGCTCAACTCTTAATGTGTGTGGTGTGAACCTTTTGGATAGACTTGGCATGGATAAATCAAGAATTGAACCTAATTCCTTATCGATTTGAGGATTTGAAAATGTAGAAAAGAAACTATTTGGTGTGATTACTTTGCTTATTATAGTTGGAAAGTGTACCTTACAAACTCCTATTCATGTTATGCCTCATGATATTTCATACAATCTCCTTTTAGGAAGACCTTGGATTCATGTGATGCATGTTGTGCCTTCAACTCTTCATCATATCATGAAGTATTAACAATAAATTATACCAAGTTGAAACATACCTTGAGCCTGAAAATTGCTTACAAGTTGAAAAAGGAACGACAAGTCCTCTAAACACATTAATTCTAGCCTCAAAAATAGAAACTATGAAAGAAGAGAAACAAGAGATGGAAAAAGTGTCGAAGTTATTGGAAGATGGTTGGGGTTCCTTAGACTTCACACCTTTGTTTATGGGAGAATAAAAAATCACAACAAAAGAAACCAAAAACAAAAGAAACCAATGGTAATGTCAAAGGTAGAATTTAGAAGAAAAGTCACAAGCATTCATCTCATCTACTCTAGAAGAAGACACAAGTTATACAACAAACTTTGATGAGATAAACTATCAACAACCATCAAACTCGAAATAAATGGAGAGACTTTATGGAAAAGGTTATGAGTTTATGAAACAACTTAGCTATAGTGGAAAAGGATATGGAAAGAAAGAGCAAGGCATCTGTGTTCCTATAGAACCTAAAACACAAGAAACAAAAAGTGGTTTGGGGTACATTTCCCTTCTAAGATAATGCAAGCAATGAAAAGACCCTCGTTAAAAATCAACACCATCATGTGTAACCCTAAAACAATTCTCACCTTGAGACACCCTAAATTGATTGAAACAAATTGTGAAGATTCATTAGAATACTTTGAAGATGATAAAGCCTTGAAAGAAATGTTAGGATTTTAAGATAAACCATTTACTCCTAAAAAGAAATGGGTTACATGTGCTATGATTAGTACTAAGCAAGAAGATGGAGAAAAGGAAAGTAATGAGACTGATAAGGATAGTGAAGAATACAATCCTGAATTTCTAAAACAAAACCACACTTCCTTTGGGAGATAAAATTGACATACTGATGGATATTAACAACAAGGAGAGAGTGATTAAGATAGGAAATTTCCTTGATGAAGATGAACAAGAATATCACACAACTTTACTTCATGACTTTCCCAAAGTTTTTTCTTGGAATTATTTGGATATGTTAGGAATTGATGCTAAGATAGTGACACACAACATAGTCCTTGCAGAAAATGCTAAACCAGTTAGACAAAAGATACAAAATATGAATCCTAAGATAGCCTTATTAGTTAAGGATGAGATTGAGAAACTCCTAAAAGCTGGTTTTATATAATCTATTGATTATTCTCCTTGGATCTCGAACATTGTTGTAGTTGTGAAACTTGATAATTGTATTAGGATGTGTACGGACTTTCGCGATTTAAATAAAGCATCTTTAAAATATGATTTTACCCTTCTTAATATTGACATGATAATGGACTTGACTATGGTACATGCTTTTTTTTCATTCATGGATGGATTCTTTGGATATAATCAAATCTTTATCAACCCTCAAGATCAATACAAAACAAAATTTACTACAGCTTGGGAAACATTTTGTTGGGTAGTCATTCCTTTTGGATTGAAGAACGCAGACCTTGCAACATATCAATGCACTATGACATTAATATTTCATGATTATATACATCATATTTTGGAAGATTATGTTGATGATATTCTCACCAAATCTTTAACTCGACAAGAAAATGTGAATATTCTTTGAAAAATATTTGAGTGAATGCAAAAATATAACATGAGGTTGAACTCAAAAATGTGTGTCTTTGGTGTAGACAATGGAAAACTTTTAGGCTTTATTGTATCTCACAGAGGAATTGAGGTGGACACAAAGAAAATTGATGCTATAGTTAACAATGCCAACTCCTGAAAATTTTTCTCAATTGCACACTTTACAAAGAAGAATATAGGCTATCTGTCATTTTGTAGCATCCTTAGTAGACCGAACATTACCCTTTATATAGCTCCTTAAGAAAGAAGTTCAATTTAATTGGAATGAGGATTGTAAATTGGATTTTGAGATTTTGAAAGATTATCTTACTATTCCCCCTATTTTACAACCTACTATGAAAGAAAAACCATTTATCCTGTATACAGTAGCATTGGCCCATGCTCTTGTAGCATTGTTGGCTCAACAAGATGAAAATGGTAAAGAACATGTATTGTTTATTACATTAGCTGAACTCTGATCAATTACAAGACATGATATACGACATTAGAAAAACAATGTTTGACTCTTGTATTTGCTACTACTAAATTGAGACATTACTTATTGAATGTTGAAATACATGTGATGATGAAATTAGATCCTTTAAAACACATTTTTGCTAAAACAAATTTATCAGGATGCTTAGCTAAGTGGGTTATGATGTTAACTAAGTTTGACCTTAAGTTTGTCTCGCAAAAGGAAATTAAAGGAAAAGCCTTGACCAACCAATTAGCTTGCGCTCCCTTTCCCCTAACATTACCTAATAATGATTCATTCCTTGACGATAATGTGTTGACGATTAAAACTAATAGGGTGATCCCACAATATTGGTTTACAATTTTTGGCCAAACTGGACATTGAACTAATTTTTTCTAACTAAATCTTCGCTTTTGGACACCTATGGCGGCCTTGAGGGAATTTGAAAATGATGTAAAATATTGATTTGTATTTGTCCATAGATTCTAAATATATTTTTCAAAATTTTTGGAATCATATTGCACTTCTTTTCCATTTCCTTCAAAACTAGTTTTTAGTAAACACCATTTTTAAAGAGTGACACTCATAATTATAACACATAATTGTTTTTCATAAAGGGATAAAATTCATTTTTTTAATTTAGATTTGTAACTATGATATCTAGCACATGCGATTGGTTTCATAGTGTTGTATTGAGTATTTTTTTCTTAATTAAGTTTTGAAGTCAAACCAATTATAGTTTAGACATAGGTTTACTTGCTAACACAACTTTTTGTATGTATCGAAATTCAATTTTTTTGTTGTTGGATCAAAAGAATTCAATGCTCAGTTGCACTCATATTTTAATATTCTTCCTTTTTCCACAGTAATACTCGCAGAGGATATATAGAGCTTGTTTTGTGAAAACCTACATTTTACAAGAAATAAAAATAAATATAATAATAAAATTTAATTTAATTAAAATTATACTTTTGGAAGCTTATAATAGGGACTACATGCCCACAAAAATAGATTTTTAAATGAATTCATTTGATCTCCCAAAAGGTAAATCAAAAGTGGTTTTTTATCAACATTTTGACACATGTAAAGGAGACTCCGTTATAAGTATGGTTTAAAACTAGTGGGGTTCTATCCAAGGGGGCTTGGTCTAAGGTGGTTTGATCAAATCCTCTTCAATTGGAATCCTTTAAATGGAAATTTTCAAGGCTTAAATCATTATATTTTCTAAAAATATGTGATTTCAACAAAAATCAGGATCTCCCAGAAAGTGTAAACCACTATTGTGGTAGCACCCAATACATAGGAGTTATATTTTGATGGCTCTAAGTGTAGAATGGGCTTCAACATAGGGGTTATAATAGTCATGCATGTAGGAAAGCCTATTCCCTTATCCTATCACTTAAACTTCACATGCACAAACAACACAATAGGGTATGAAGCGTTAATTGTTGGATTACATGCTTTAAATTTGGGAGCTCGAGACATTAAGATATTCGGTGATTCACAATTAGTCATTAAGAAAATAAATGGAACATATCAAGAAAATCATGGAAAATTATCAAAATATAAGTATATTACAATGATTGTTAAACACCTTTGATTCATATACCATTATTAACATCCATGAAAAGAATTATGCGATGGATGAATGGCAACTACGACTTCCTTATATTTCCTTAGGATCCTTCAAAGATTTCCACATTCATTATCCATACAATTATGAAACCATCAGTAGAATATAACATTTGAAGAAGTGTTATCAACCATATGGAGAAACTCTATCAAATGGTATACACCAATATTTAATTATTTAAAAGAAGGTACCTTTCTTGAGCTAACAACTAAGAATATTCAAGCCCGCCTTTAAAAACTTATGTCTCAATATATCAACCTTGTTTACGTGCTATATAGATGGTCGTTTGATGGTCTTTTACTTAGATTCCTTAAACAATCTAAAATCCCCATAGCACTTGTAGAAGCTCATGTAGGTGCCTGTGGAGGCCATTTTAGAGGAAGATCATTAGTTCAAAAGCTAATCCACATGGATATTACTAGAGACATATGGAACAAGATTTCTTTGAATACATTAAGAAATGCCACAAGTGTCAAGAACATAGCAATTTGATTCACGCTCTTGCTTCTGAGCTTTATGCCCAAGTTCCTATTTGGCCATTCTCGATATGGGGGTTGGATCTTATTGGAAAAATTTCACGACCTCTTTCCACCAGACATACATTTATAATTACCACAATAGACTATTTCACGAAATGGGTAGAATCCATTCCCCTTTGTTCAACAACTGTCGATGTAATATGTCATTTCATATTGGAACACATTATTGATCGCTTTGGACTTCCTTTTGCATAATTTGTAGACAATGGGACATCATTTAAGAATAATGACATGAAGAAGTTCTTAGAAACATTTAACATTCAACATTGTTTCTCAACACCTTACTGCCTGCAATCTAATGGTCAAGCTAAATCAACTAATAGAACCCTTCAACAAATCTTAAGGAAAACATTAAGCAAACATAATAAGGATTGGCACACATGGTTGACATATGCATTATGGCTTATCACATACTAGTATTAGAACATCAATTGGGAATACTCCTTATAACCTTGTCTATGGTACCGAGGAAATAATTCCCTTTGAGTTAGAGATTCCATCATTAAGAATCGCTCTTTAAGGACTTATTGATGATAATACTTATAAAGAACAATGATTACATTAGCTTGAAATTCTTGATGAGTGGCACATTAACGTTCTTGACCATCTCCAAGCTTATTCCAAAAAATTGCAATGCAGTTACAATGATCATGTCATCCCTCATTTATTTACTAAAGGTGATTTGGTGCTATTTGAAAATCAATGTAATGTCAATGTTGCCTCGATTGAAAAAGGAAAATTCAGTCCTAATTGGTTATGACCTTACATACTTGATGAAAGTTATGGGTCTAGAGCATACACGTTAACAAAAATGGATGGTACACCTCTTAAAGAACCTATTAATTCCACACATTTGCATTGGTATTATGTATAATCTTCTCAAATAGTGTGAATGATAAAGAAGTGATGTTAGAGTTAGTAGATGATATTCTATGTTCTCTCGCATTGCTTCATTCTTGACAAACAATAATTTTTGTGTCTTGAATACTAAACTAATTATTTAAATTAATTTTAGGTGGTTACTTTAGGTTTCATACTATTCAAGTTAATATTGTATGTTGTGTTAGATTACATCCTTATATGCATTTAATGTTTTTCAATTAGATCATAGGTGCATTTAATTTAGCATAAAATACTTAATCATAATGTTGCATCTAAAAGAAAACTAAGATAGTTTTAATTAGATCACATAAGCATGTTAGATCATGGAGACATTTATTAAATAGCCTTACAAAGATTATTTGATAAATCACACTGTCATCTAATCAAACATAAATAATCATATATATATATATATATATCACAAAGTTTTAGTACATGTCAAAAAATATACAATGCTAGTGAGACCTATGGCTACTAGATCCTTCGGTACTTGGTGATCGCATCCATCAAGAGACGGTTTGTTGAGAGATGGTAGTATGTGATTGTGAACTAATAATAGAATCTAGTGCATACTATAGGCCCCCTTCTCTCCCAACAACTATGACCTCTTGTTCAATGGCCTCTATGTGCTCTCGCTCTATGTGGTCTCTATCTGCTTACAAATTGACAACCTTTGCATAAAGTCTCTTGACCTCCATCAAATCTCAAGATGACCGAAGCTCCTCATAGGCAGCTTGTAGTGCTAATAGATCACCCTCAGCTCGATCAACGTGCCTAGTAGCACCCTTGTATGATCCTCTCAGCCTCGCAAAAGGCTCAAAAAAATCTAGATGCTGCTCCATGATAGGTGGGGGCATGTAGTATATGTCAATAGCCTTGTCTCTGACTGAGGGAGGTACTATCTTTATGGCCACCCTTTGGTAGAGAGCATGCAACTCTCTCACGGACCCTGCAAGATAGAAATCATAAAACTTAATCAGTACACATCATGATATATATATATGTATATAACAAAAGCATGAACATAAGCATAAGAATAATCTTAAATAATGTGTCATCACCTAGATCTCCAATTGACTATGTAAGAAAAGCCTCATCCTACGTAGGAGGAATAGAAGTTGTGCTAGCCTCTCCATACTCACAAGTATTGGCGCATGCTACAAATGTTGACTATGATCTAGTAATACGGGTGGGAATTGAATCTCTCCACTTGTGGGCAACTGGACCCTCATCTCTTGTGTCACTTCCCTCACTCATTAGCTAACCCTCGTCCTCCTCATCCTCCTCCCCCTCCTCATAGTC
>VDFB02271358.1:338250642-338289130 GCA_007258455.2 Sequoia sempervirens | reverse complement strand
TCATCTGACCCCATCATCCGTGCCTATATTTTCATCTGAAATTTCAGAAACACATACCATGTAGGCATCCGTTAGTGCACCCTTTGGCAGTGAACACATGCTAAAACATGCACCAGGACATGTACCTGGGGATGCAGAGGCCACTAGTACTGGTGATATTTTCGCAGCATTTCCTGGATCTTCCCGTATTACTAGTAAAGGAACATTTCCTACTACATTGTGGTGACCGAGGATTTCGTTTCCATAAAGATAGAGAAGGTCCCAGGTACTTTAAAATGTTTTAATTATTATTATATATAATCCAATTGAAATTTACTTATTGATCGCTCTTTTTAGACTATTGATCCCATGATCATTTTGTAGGAAATGATTTTTTTTATAAACATCTAAGTGATATTACATTGGAGCTCTTCGGGCCCACCATGCGTACACGATGGAATTCCCAAAATCAAGATTTAAAAGATGAGCTCATTAACCATTTAGTTGTGCTCTTCGGTGATAAAACATTCAATCGAGCCAAGGTCCTTAAGAAAGTTGGTACCTATCTAAATTATGTGAGGGACCAATATAGGTCACATTTAGAGAAGAAGAAAAAGTATGAGCGTCCCCCCATGATTCCAGAGAGGGAGTGGAAGGACCTGGTGTTGGATGGAAAGGAGAAGGCTGAAAAGAAAAAAGGAAAGACACCACCGGGCCAAGGAAGGTATGTGATACTATCAAAAATTTAATTATATACTGATTACTCTTTCTTCTTACATAATCTAATGTATTTCAAACTTTTCATAAGTTTCCCAACACATCGAAGGAAACAAGGGAAAGACTAGAAAAACACGGGCAACACAAACTTGGCTCTAGTGGTTATATGAAATTAGTTACATGAATTGTAAGTATCAATAAATAAAATATAGTATCCAAATAATAAATTGAAAACTATTTTGGTTTTATCACACCATAGAAGAAAAATTCATGATCTTATGCAAAAATGTAGGGCTCTGAATTCAACAAAGTTCCCACAGATGATGACCTGAATATTTCCTTCCAGCAAGGCTATGGAGCCATGGTTGAACGCCTAAGAGTCTTGACTTGGAAAACAAAACCTTCCACTACATCTGACACACATGTAAATAAACTCAATAAATTTTATTTAAAATTGAATACTTGTGCATTCTATTCAATATTAATTTCCACCATAAAGTAATTACATGCCTATTTGTTTTAAACATTCAAGCAATGATAATACTGCACATGACATTGGAATGCAACCTGGTGAGGGTGGAGTACAACCTACAGATGGTCATGGTGTGCATCCTGGTACTTTAGAGCATGTAGAGCGTGATCAACATGTTGAGCATGATTAGGCTAGCGAAGATTAGGAACATGATGTGGCCCCATCAGGTAAAGAGGACCACTCTAAAGTTCTTTTAAACATATTTAATTGCAATTGGTGTATTAATTAATGTAACCTTTCGTATTTCAACTTTAGAGCATGTAGAGTGTGATCAACATGTTGAGCATGATCAGGCTAGAGAAGATCAGGGACATGATGTGGCCCCATCAGGTAAAGAGGACCACTCTCATGTTCTCTTAAACATATTTAATTTCAATTGGTGTATTAATTAATGTAACCTTTCATGTTTCAATTGCAAATCATGATTTAGAGGATGTTCAACATGTTGAGCATGAGTCTATAAGAGAAGCTCAGGAACATGATGTGGACCCATCAAGTAAAGAGAACCACTCTAATGTTCTTTTAATTAATGAAATACTTGTAACAATAATAATAAAACATATCAGTTTAACATTTCTTTGTTATTGCAGCAGACCCCCCCTTGCAGTGGCATCCACATCATGAGCAAACAACTAGGGGTACATTAAGATCACGAGTAGAGGGAAGAACAACTAAAGGCAGGATAGATGATTTAGAAAATGATACTTCACTTCAAATTTTTTTAGCTTTAAAAAAGAAACAAAAAAAAAGTGATTGTAATCATATCATGACAACCATATTTTTGATAATATGTAAAAACTGAAAGAATGAATATTATATGTTAATGAATGAATGTGAATATGTTAATTAATGAATATTATATGTTAATGAATGAATGTTATATGTTATTAATGGATGAATGAATGTTATATGTTATTAATGGATGAATGAATGAATGTTATATGTTATTAATGGATGAATGAATGAATGCTATATGTTATTAATGGATGAATGAATGATTAATGTTATATGATTGAGTATGGGGAATTGAGAGTGATGTGAGGAGGGGGGAGGGGCCAAATGAGCTTCCACCATCATGTGGTTGGCCCTGTTAAGTAGAGAATATTAAACTATTCTCGAAACAAAGAGAAGCTCAATAAGGTAATGCACTTTTCAATATAAGAAATGCATTGTTTGAAGCATCAAACCAATATGCAAAGATGAAAGAAAGTGTTAACTTTTCACTATGGTGGAAGAAAAATGATTCGTTATACCCTGAATCCATGCTCTGCATCATAATTTGAAGTTGTTTCTATTCCAATGTTCTGAGTTTAGTTTTTTTGTATGGCTTTGTATGAATACCACATTGTGTTGTGTGTGGATTTGGTTTCAAAGCTCTGTTTCTTTTATTTTTAGTGGTGACAACTCTAAAATTTGACTTTTGTGCATAACATGTTAGTGGAAAAATTGATAGCTCTGAAGGGTTTAGAGGCTCGATTGAGATAGATACATGGATATTTGGATCTTCTTGTTGATGGGAGGCTTCCACTTAACCATGAAATTTTGTACCATCTGCAGGTATGCAAAATTTTCTCTACTTACATTCATTCTTGATCATAAATGTTGTAAATGATATTAATGCTTCAAACTTAAGATTTGTTTCATTGTTATAATGATCAAAATGTTATACTTTGCTATACATTCAAGCATTCTCTTGCCCCCTCTACCCTCCTTTTAAGAATTTTCTTTGTCATAAAAGATTCACATTTCTGTCTCATTTACACAAATTTATCTGAAGCGCTAGGAGTGAATAAAGATATGTAAAAGATGATGGATTATGTCTAAACAACAACTTTCCATCTTATAACTAATTAAATCCTTAATATTTGAATAGTTTAGAGCTCGAATAATGCTTGTATATGCATGTGTAGCAATAAGGGAGCCTATGTGAAGATTGAAATTCAAAACATCACTTTGGTATTTTTCCTTAGGCAGTGAAATGATATTTTGAGTAATACAAACCTACACACACATTGATATTTTTCGACATTGCATTGAAGAATTTTTTTCTCTTATACCTACCCTCGGCTAGACATGGAGGTATATAATATTGGTTTTTGGGTTTATTCTATAAGTAGTTAATTTCATAGAGGAAGACTAAAATCTTCTTAATGTCTTGTGTCAGGTGTGAAAGCATATGAATCACTTGCTGAAGGCACCATTTTGTATGCATCCAAAAATTGGTTTGTTCTTTTTTTATGTTTCTTGCATGTGTGTTTTTTAGGCTCTAGAGATGTAGCTCGACTCTTTCCTTTGCACTTTTCATCTATTTTGATGATTACAGTAGATTGTCCTCATAATTTTTCATGTAGATCTATTTGTAACCTTATTTTCTACCAATCAATTTGCAAAGCACTCACATATTAAGGACCATTTCACTAACTTGTAGTCATCCATTACTTCATATGTTGCAACTTGTGTTTGTGTGCCAATAAATCCTGATGATTGTGAGAACTTTAATCCTACAAGTGTACCCAATCTTTCTCAAGTAAAAGTCTTACCTTATTTTATGGTACTGTAAATGGTTAATTGAAGGTGCTTCTTTAGATCTGAGATAGTTGAACCCTGGATTAAAATATGGTATTAGATGGGCAGTATAATGATAAAAATGAGGTCCATTGAACACAAATTATGAACATAATTTATTGGACTATGAATAGTGTTACAATTATAATTATTTCTCCTTTACCTACCGCTGCATTAATGAAAAAGATAGATCCCTATAAATCTAACCATGAAAGTGTTGAAATCTATAGTATCTGCAGGACTAGAAACTATCAAACATATTCTTTTTTAATGTTTTTATGCTCAGGAAATTTGGTACTTATTCTGCCATAAGCTCAAGGTCTAGAATAGCAATGGTAAAATTAATTGGCATGATATTCTATTTTGTAATTTCAAGCTCAAGTTTGATTGTAAGCTATTTTGGTATTTCTTATCTAATGAGATCATGTGGCATTTGTGGAAGGCAAGAAATGATGATAAATTTAAGGGTATCAAGAGGGTACTTACTGAGTCTTGCAAGAGACTCACTTTCTACTCTATTGCTCTGCAGGTTTCAACTCTTGTGGAAATCTCAATGGAGAATTTCTTGAAGTCAATAGCTAAAGGTGCTGCTAACAATACCAGAGAGGATCTGAGAAGTGGACCCGCTTGTAGGTTGAGCTTGGAAGAGACCGTGTTGTTCTAGCAGACATTTGATGAGCTCCAAAGAGCAATTGATGAAGCTGCAAGCCCAAAAAGATAGCACGACCCCCAACAGTTGGACCCCCAAGGAGAAGCAATGGCGAACCTTGATATTGAAGAAGTCAGCAATGAGGAGAATGTAATCAACACTATGTATTTTTTATGTTGATTTGAATAGCAGCAACCTGTGGTGCTGGTAACAACAATTTGTATTGTCTATGCTGGTTTTGAAAACAATTGGTGCTTTTTGGTTTCTTTCTTGTTGTCTAAAGTACTGATACGATATATTTCCTATTATGGAAATTATTTGATGTTGTACTGATCCTAATGCCAGATAGGCATTTTCATGATATGTAATGGACCTTAAACTATTTTCAATACAAAAAAAAAAAGATAGCAGATATTGGAAGTTCATTACATGTCTCATGAATGTTAGTATTTCAATTTTGTTTAAGTTGTTCAAGAGCTTGATTAGGTCAAGAATATGTTCTACAAGCTCTATTCTCTTGACACTACTCAACATTTTCCCTACACATTTTCTCTTCAATCCAGACGTTTCTTAACTCCTTCCCTTGTTAGCCCATGGTTGTTCTCAAGTGTAATGCTTTTTCTATGCATCTTGCAATATGTATGTATGATCAGTCATCTCTTATGAAGCATGGATAACCTTTCATGGAATTGTTGTTGTAATTAGGAAATTTCCATTGTGAGAATAATCATTTAATTTGTATGCAAGTAAGTCTTTTTCATATTATTTGACTTGGTGTTGTAAACTTGTCTTTGCAAGATTCTCTCGGGGGGAACAACAGAACTGTGATGATAGGTAGAGTTGTTTCTTAACTCCTTCCCTTGTTAGCCCTTAGTTGTTCTCAAGTGTAATGCTTTTTCTATGCATCTTGCAGTCTATATGTATGATCAGTCATCTCTTATGAAGCATGGATAATTTTCATGGAATTGTTGTTGTAATTAGACAATTTCCATTATGAGAATAATCATTTAATTTGTATGGAAGTAAGTCTTTTTCATATTATTTGACTTGGTATTGTAAACTTGTATTTGCAAGATTCTCTCAGGGGGAACAATAGAACTATGATGATAGGTAGAGTTGTACAACACCATAAATCATTTGGCATTATCAATATATTGCTTATAGAATACTCTGTGCAAGTAAAATGGAATGTGCAATGACAATTAGTCTCGAATTCAAATCTGAATATAAGTACATTATACACAAGAAGATGGTATCTATTCTATGATTTAAAGAACCCCAAAATAAGAAAATTAATAGGTTCCATTTGTTTACTTTCTCTTAGATAATTATTTAATCGACGAGACCCTCATAATGCCTTGTTGATAACTAACAGTGTTCAAAACTCCTGAAGAGGTCAGATCGGTGTGACATTGGATCTGTCTTGCTAACGGAAGTCATCGGCAAGACATGGAATATTGGAGTGAGTTTTCTATCATGTGCCGATGATTGATCTCTCACCGATGGGTTGGCTTCAGTGGTCATCACCAAGAGTCTCCGCGATGGTACATTTCAACGAATATTTTAAAAAAAAAAAAATTGCATTGTTTCGTCGCAATTTCGACGAAACCCACCGACGAATCACCGAAAAGGTCTGACGAAGTTGCTATAGCTGCGACGAAGGCTTCGTTATAACTCCTTTCCTAATTCATCACAATTTTGATGAAGTCCACTGATGAGTCATAGAAAAGGTCCAACGAAGTTGCTTAGCTATGACGAAGGCTTCGTCGTAACACCTTGCCCATTTCATCGCAATTTCAATGAATGACACCAACAAATCACATAAAAGGTCCGACGAAGTTGCTTAGCTGCGATGAAGGCTTCGTTGTAACTCCTTTCCCATTTTGTTGCAATGTCGATGAAGGCCACCGACGAATCACATAAAAGGTTTAATGAAGTTGCTTAGCTGCGATGAAGGCTTCGTCGTAACTCCTTTCCCATTTCATCACAATTTCAACGAACGCTACCGATGAATCACATAAAAGGTCCAATGAAGTTGCTTAGCTGCGATGAAGGCTTCATCGTAACTCCTTTCCCATTTCGTTGAAAAGGCGATGAACTTCTGGTGTTGTTTCGACACTTCGAAAGAGCCATTGCAATTGCATTTTGGTTGTAATTCGTCGGTGGATACATGAAGTTTTCGTCAATATTCTGATGAACATCCGAGTCATTTTATGATGCTGATGACCAACGAATTTGTGCCGTTATTTCAACATTTAATTTGTTGTCAAAATTTTGACGAAAAAATAGCGACAAAATTATTTTCGTCATTTTGTTGCTTTTCCGACAAATATTTGTCAAATGACCGACGAATGTTCATCAGAAAATGGAGCCAAATTTAGTAGTGTGCTTATATTCAATCCCCAACTCAACCAACAACAGACGCCTCTCTGCAAGTTGATGGAAACACATTCTCTTCAGGGAATATTTTAGTTTTTAGTGCCCTGTAAGATTGCCAGAGATTAAATCAATTGAATGTTTGACTTATGATGAACATGTTTGATATGTCAATCTATACTAGGACTGTTTATATACAATATATGGTTTTAAAATCCCCTTAAAGAAATATAAATGAAGTTGATAAATGTTTATGAATTATGTACACCAATTGTCAATGCAAAGTAAGAAATAGATTTCAACTCACTTCAGTAGAGTAGTGAATCCTTTATCTGACCAACCAAATAGTGACTTGATTTCTAATAATATTAATGTGCATGCCAGTTTTGAGGTTCTACTTGCACCTGATTTGAACACAGGTGTCTTCGTTGCTTGCTTGATGGAGTCTTTGATGTTGCTATCATCAACATTACGTTGGTGGTAATTACCCCTACTATCATCATTACTATCAACCATATCATCATTATTGTCATCATTGTTTCCATCCCCAAAGAAACCTATAAGCATTTCATTCAATCCTTCTTCATGCACTGCATTTTCACTATCATCATCATCATCATTAAGGCTAGTTGGCATGTCATTAGTGTATGCGACTCTCATCAGCTCTTCAAATATCTCAGGTGGTATTGTTCTCGTCAATCTTGCTCTTCTCTCCCTGGAATGGTTTAAAGGATGGTTTGGATCATCCCATCCAAATCTTAATAAACTAGTTGGATCTTGGGTATTATTATGTGTTTCATTAAAATCTTCTACCTATCAACAAATGCAAGCATTATTTAATGTTTGGCAACAATTGGATAAATCATAAATGTATTAATTTCAAAGAAATATAATCAAATATGGCTTAAAAAATAAAAATATAAATTGTATGAACATATATACATCAATTGAATAATGGAACATTATTTTATAGACTACCTTTTTTATACAATAATTTAAATAAAACACAATTTTGACAACATAGTTTATAAAACATCAGTCAACACTCATTTATTATTCTTTGGTTTTAATTGATTGTAGGAGGCATACTACTGACTGGAAGCTCATCATATATGTAATGTATTTTTACAATCGTTCGTTTGAATTGTTTCTTTCCACAACATACAAAACATCCACAAACAACAATTTTCTCAAAGTATTCATCCCATGTACTATAGTCTTGACCTACCTCTTCTTCAATGCAATCATTTGTTTTGTCTGCAATATCCAATGTCATATCCTCTTCCACCCACTGAAGTCTACATGATTTAACAGTTTTAGGTCCATGTCCACATACATATCTTCTTATTTTGCTAGTTGAATGCTCAGGCTCTACATTTGCTCCAATCTACATCTAAAATAATCAACAACATGCATTAATTTATGTCAAGATTAGATAATACATTATAAATTTCAATAATACTGTGAAAAAATATGGACATATCACAAAATACCATCAGATCATTTTTCCTAAGTTAAGTCAAAATTTGAGTACCTAATGTCTTGCTTCATCCGTTGTGTCCTCATTTGATATGACACGATTTGTTGCCATGGCCTCATCTCCCCCCTATAATACACAACATAGTAAATAATGTTTAGTACACCAATTATATCATTTCAGCAAGTATGTTATCCAACACAAAACTTCACTTTAGTTATATATTTGACATATTGATATCTCCTCTATGTTGTAGCTTTTGTGAATTCATAAACACCTACCTCCTTTGGTTGAGGTTGCTTTCTCTTCTTACCTCTATTGTATCTACAGATTTCGTTGTCTCATCTATTTCCACCCACTTTCCTCTCAGCGATTTAGTATTTCTACATTGTCCACATCCTCTCTCCATGGCCTCCTCTGTGAATAAAAATGTTGCCACAAAAGCTTTCACCGCACTACCACCGACAAGGAAGAAGCAACTTGCAAGACCGCAGTAAAATCACTCTACCATACTAAGTTGATGAAGGAGCCACGGGATAGTGGTTGTCCCTGCACTACTGCACGCCAATGGTAGAAAACTTGTGGGAGTCACCGCAACACCACCAGGAACAAAAGGAAGACTTGCATGCCGCCACAGAAGCTTTCACCACACTACTATAGAGAAGGATGAAGTACCTTGTGGTACTGTGATAAAAACCACTCTACCACACCGAGCTGTTGAAGGAGCCACAAGATAGCAGTGGTCACAAAAACAAGGTAGGAATTAGAATTATTTCCAACACTCTAGATCCTATGATACACAACAATGAAAATAGTCATTATACAACAATGATAGGCACTCAATTAGGCACACTTGGCACCGCCTTAAGTTCCCCAAAAAAATTACATTAATGGCCAAAATTTGGCGCTAAAGTTGGTGTTAACTAACACTGACTAAAGTGCCAAATACTGAATCAAAATGAAAAATTTAAAAATTTCCCACGTGAAGGAAGAAATCAGATGACAAAAAAGGGGAAAATATTGTGCGAAGGAAGAGAGCAGGGCGCTACCAGCAACTGATGAGAAATTGCATTTAGTTTGCGACACCATAGGTAAGGTTACAAATTTTTTTTCTTGGTTGAATTTGTGATTGTTTACTGCTCTTTGTATTGCATTTGAATTTGTGATTGTTTACTAGTTCATGGCCTAACCTATCTAGGCAACCTCTAAATTGTCCCATCATTATAAATTGTAAAACCTTTGAGAAACCAACAAAAAACTTTACCCTACCCATTTGAGCTTTGGCTCAAAATATTATAGCACAAAGCCAAGATACCTATGTATTTTTTCCCTAACCTGGGTATCAAGGAAATAGTGAACTGTTTGGAAAATCTGGGAATCGGGTCGGTCACTGCTGAGCAACTGCTGAAAATAAAAGTAGAAACCGCATGGTTTTTCCTAGTCGTGCCATAGTCACCAATGCCAAGAAAAATTCGTGCAAGATTGCATTATGAAAGAGTTTTCATGATAAGGTTATCAACACTAAGCAAACCTAACGAACATGTCACTATTGAGCAACTGTTGAAAATAAATGTAGAAACCAATTGGTTTTGCTCAGTCGCACCATAATCACCGATGCCATCACAAATTCGTGCAAGATTGCATTATGAAAAAGTTTTCATGACAAGGTTATCGACACTAAGAAAACCCAACGAACATATTTTCCCTAGGTTATCAACACTAAGAAAACCCAGCGAACATATCTTCCCACAAAACAAAAATGTCATACCTGATAGTGTGTACTTCGTTTTCCTCCATAGACTGGATGAAAATAATTTTCCCTAGGTCACCTCAAAATGTCAAGAAATAGAAGGAACGGAGCATTGTCAACAGACTCTAGCCACAATGAGGTAATTCGTTGTCAATTTATAGATTTGTAAATGTTTCCATTGTTTCTTTGAATTTTACTTTTTTATTTTTTTATTTCAAAATTGAAAAGAAGAAATATAATTTAAAAATATATATATAGGGACATGAGACTGACAAAGATAAAGAGGAATTGTATTTTTTAGTTTTTGATTTCTAAATTTAAAAGAAGAAATATAATTTAAATATATATATATAGGGACATGAGACTAACAAAGATAAAGAGGAATTGACTTCCATATTGGGGGTAGAGATAGTGAACAAATTGGTTAATGTGGACTGGACAATGCTTTCTAGATACATAGAAAAACAATTTGGTAATGCCCCTCAAACATTGCAAACAAATCAACTGTGTCAAAGGGAATCAATTGATTCCCCAACTAGTCCTGGATCAAACAAAATATCTAGGAGGAAATCAGTGACAGTAAACTCTAAGAATGTGGAACAGGGAGCAGAGACTTCCAATGTCTCAGCCACTCCTGGGACATAGACGTTTTCCACCACGTCATGTTATCAATCTTGCATTGGTAGCTACAATACGAAGATAGAATACGAGGTGGTTTTAGGGGAAGTCTGAATGATGGATGCTGGGAAAACCTTTTGAATAGGTTGAAGGAATCATGCCTTCAATAGTTCAAATACCATCTACATTTTCCATTTGCATAAATACCCATGCAACTAAAAAAAGTATTTATCCATGACATGGAGACTGATTTTGGAACAGGTTGGTTTGTAAAGAAGATAAAGCTAAAAATGTCTCAAAACTGTAAGAGATTTTGGTGCAACCAAACAAAGAAGATTAAAAAAATCCCTCCTGAGCTAAGGCAGAAAAGAAGGCCAACTGATGTAAGTGTGAAAGTATGGAAAGAGTTGGTAAAAGAATATGAAAAGTCTGATGCATGGAGGAAGTCCAGTGAGGAGAGTACGCAGGTATTTGAATTTTCTCATAAGTTTATATCAAATTTATTAAACGATATTTAAATTTTATTTGTGCATAGTTAAATTCAATTAGTATATGTTTCAGGACAAGGCCTCCAAGGCTAGGCTTGTGAAACTTCGTGTCACACATCATAGTAGCCAGAAAAGTTTACAGGCCTTGATCTGTACATTTTTAAGTATATTTAATATGTTAAATGATATATTTTTTTATTTCCTTCAAAAAAGTAAATGATTGCATATTAATTAGTTTAAGTAGTCCATGTTCCAAGTTTTTATACGAGGAGAAATATGGCCGCCATCCAAAGCAATTTGAAAATAATATGTTACAAAACAAAAAGTGGAACGGTTTTGTAATCTGGATGGAGAATGAGGTATCAATAGTTGAGTTTCAATAACTTAGTTGGATATTGTTGTGTTAATATTTTAATTTGCATCTCTTGTGTTGAGTTGTTTATTGATGCGTAGGATGAGTAAATAGAGCTCAAATCTTATGATTACGAGATGATTGTTTATGTGCATGAATAAATAGTAGAAGGATGTAGATGAAATGTGTAATGGCTAGTTGTCATAGAATTCAAACTACCAAAGTAACAAAACTAATTGAGTTAACATATATGCATCATTTGCATAAACAACTAAAATGTGTAACAAATTTTAATCAATACATTGAATTTTGATATGTGTTGAAATAATAAAAAAAACATGTTTTGGGGAAAATATTAGTAGTGTGGGGGAAGAAAGCATTAACCCTAATAAAAGAATTTTTTGATGTTCTTGATACACCATCTGTAAGTTTTCCTTAGATGACAGTAATGAATTTCTATATGTTGTACCCCTTAAATGTCCTACATGTTACAAATATGGAATAACAATGCACAACTTTGCATCGAGTCCAAAGGACAAGGTATTCTGAATAATGGTAGCTAAACTTGATAAGGATGCAGTCACTATTACACATATTGACAATCTAGAATAGTCATGTAAAGACAACTACCTATGAAAACCATAATCAATCAAATTATGCACATTCAAATCTAAGTTTGAAAGTTAGCATTTCAGTCCATGCATCTAAGTCCTTGTTGAAGATTGAGGGTGTCAACAACAAAGCTAGAATAGCTCTCCTTAAACCATAGCTAGTTTTAAAGTGCAGTATTTCCAAATTCAAATCCACTTCTCAACTAAGGAAAGGAGGTAGGATTGTCAAGTGCTACCTCAAACAGAGAAGGCCATAGAAAACATTGAAATAGAAAATCCAATAAGTGAGACGACATAGTTGTAGACCATAGATATTCATAATTATTGCAATGCACAGATGCTTGTGATACAAACAAAAGGTGCTTACACATTGGTTGAATATATCCTCATCAAAATGACCAGAAAGAAATTTCAAATTTGTAAGTAAACTCTAAGAATCAAGAAAAACAGTCATAGAAATTGGAAGTAAACTTTGGCAAACATGTAGGTGAACTTAATTCATCTAACTTTAGGCCTCTTGGTAGACATCAGGATCTCCCCTTCTAAATTTTGGACCACATCCATTACCTCAACATAAAATTGGACATCCTTGGTCTTCTTGGTTCCCATGCCATGATATGGTTATGCAAATGAAAATGAAGCAAAGTAATCATCTCCTCCGTTGGCTGGAAGAATGCATGCTTAATGTTTTGATACATGATATCAACTCTCTCTTCTGCTCTCATGGTTGAATACCGAAATCCATTATGGTGGGCCTCCAGAGTTCCAATCATCTTTCATCCTCTTCCACCAAATGTTGGCCTGATCCACACATCTGCCAATCTAATTGGCTTTGTTTTTGAAAGCTGAAGTTTCTTCTCTAACAGTCAAGAAAAACAGTCATAAAAATTGGAAGTAAACTTTCGCAGACATGTAGGTGAACTTAATTCATCTCACTTTATGCCTCTTGGCAGACATCAGGATCTCCCCTCCTAAATTTTGGACGATATCCATTACCTCCACATAAAATGGACATCCTTGTTCTTCTTGGTTCCCAGGCCATGATATGGTTATGCAAATGAAAATGAAGCAAAGTAATCATCCCCATCTCTGCTGACTGGAAGAATGCATGCTTAATGTTTTGATACATGATATCAACTCTCTCTTTTTCTCCCATGGTTGAATACCAAAATCCATTATAGTGGGCCTCCAAATTTCCATTCATCTTTCATCCTCTTCCACCAAATATTGGCCTGATCCACACATCTGCCAGCCTGAATGGCTTTGTTTTTGAAAGTTGAAGTTTCTTCTATGATAGTCAAGAAAAACAGTCATAAAAATTGGAAGTAAACTTTGGCAGACATGTAGGTGAACTTAATTCATCTCACTTATGCCTCTTGGAAGACATCAGGATCTCCCTTCCTAAAGTTTGGACCACATCTATTACCTCCACATAAAACTGGACATCCTTGGTCTTCTTGGTTCCCACGCCATGATATGGTTATGCAAATGAAAATGAAGCAAAGTAATCATCTCCTTCTCCGCTGGCTGGAAGAGTGCATGCCTAATGTTTTGATACATGATATCAATTCTCTCTTCTACTCTCATGGTTGAATACCAAAATCCATTATGGTGGGCCTCCAGAGTTCTAGTCATCTTTCATCCTCTTCCACCAAATGTTGGCCTAATCCACACGTCTGCTAGCCTAATTGGCTTTGTTTTTGAAAGTTGAAGTTTCTCCTGAGTCACTAGTGTAGCTCTCTCTTCCTTTTCAGACTCTTTCATTGCTATAGATCGTCTTTGGGATTTAATCATTTGTACCACATGGTTGATGTGCTTTGAATCCTTGCATCTAAAGGAAATTTCCATAATATAAATACTACTAGGGAATTTCAATGTTTCCATTGTAGTTGGCATTAAAGCTAGTACCTACAACATTGAAAATTATCCTTATATAAGAATCTACATCAGAGGGTTCATATCCTTGATTTGACTCTTCTAAATTATCAAAATCAAAATCACTAGCTTCCATATAAAAAAATTCCCAACCAACATCTTCAATAAATTTATTTGGATCATCAGTAATACTCTTCAAAATTGGCCGCTAGTTCAAGTTCATTTTTCTTTCATAATACTTTATATTCATGGAGTTCAACCATTCCTTGATGCCATCAAGTGAAGATTGAGGAATAGCGTCAATGCGAAGTACATATCGCTTGAAGTCTTTGAAAACAATAGCCATATCAAATGTCGTTTCCCCAAGTCCTACTCTCTCAAGGTTAACAATCTCAATCTCACTAATAGTAATTACTAAGAAAGGTAATTCCACCAAATCTACCAAATAGTTTACTATAGGAACAATAAAAGCAGAGGCTTTGAAAGGAACTCCATGAAAACCAAGCTCTCTAAATGGTATATCAAACTCTAGTTCAAAATATTTTAGATGAGGTTGTTCCCATAGCTCTCTTACTCACTTGAAAAATCCTTGAAACTCTGTATTGATTTTATTTTTCATGTCCCTCTCTTGTTGTTCTTCCTCAATTTCATCAGGATCATACATTAACCTTCTTGCCCCTCCTAAAGTTTGGACCGAATCCATTACCTCCACATAAAACTGAACATCCTTGGTCTTCTTGGTTCCCACACTGTGATATGGTTATGCAAATGAAAATGAAGCAAAGTAATCATCTCCTTCTCCACCGGCTGGAAGAATGCATGCTTAATATTATGGTGGGCCTCTAAAGTTCCAGTCATCTTTCTTCCTCTTCCACCAAATGCTAGCCTAATCCACAAGTCTTCCAACCTAATTGGCTTTGTTTTTGAAACCTGAAGTTTGTCCTGACTCACCAATATTAGTTATAACTTTTTTGAAATTTTATTATGGTATGTGCACTTTGATATGATGTAATATGATTATGGTTTTGTCTCATATGTTGTGATATTAAATATAGAACAGAGAAATAAATTATTGCATGAAATAAATAATAACTTATCATTTTAAATGTTTTTTTTTTACAAAACACGAGTCTTCCAGAAGATCAAGATGATCCTCAACATGATATAGATCCACAAAATATTGGTTCTGCCAGTACAGATCACATGGCAGAGGATGATGATGACGCAGATACAAAAGACACCAAGGCTAATGACAATGATGATGACAAGGATGATGATGATGATGAGATAGTTGGTGATAGTAACCAGTGACATTCATGATCATATAGACTACATCATGGATCATTGTTGATATATTGTTATGATGACTCTTTTCATGATTACTATCATATGTATCATTTTCACGGCCTACTGTACTATATTTTTGAGTTGTATCATATTGGAATGTATCATTTTCACTATATCATTTGGACATGTATCATCTTGACTTGTATCAATTTGAGTTACATAATTTATTGATTTTATTTATATCATTTGTACATGTATCATTTTCACTTATGTCAATTGTTAGACATGTATCATTTTGACATGTTTTTGATGTACTGGGATATTTTACTTTCACTTGTTTTAGTTATATATGATGATGATCTTATTAGTATTGACTTGTCAATTTATATATATTAAAAGTGGTTGATGATTTTTGGATGGATATTTATTAAGTATGATGATTTTAATTTACTACTCAGGATGGATGTTTTCAAATTCAATTAAATCATAGATATTTTCTTCACTTGTTTTAATTATAGATGATGATCATGTTACAATAATTATATTGTTATTTAATCATTTGAGTTAAATAATTAAATTACTTACTCTATAATCATATGAGTTATTTAAGAGGCATGATATATTTAACTAATTAAATTTCAAAATAAAACATATTAAATTAATAAATGGAAGCAAAACAAGAAGCATTTTTAGAAGAAAAAAAGGAAGCAACAATGGAAGCCAAACTAGAAGCAAACCAGAAGCAATCTTAGAAGAAAAATTGGAAGCAAAACTGGAAGCAAACCTGAAAGCAAAACTAGAAGCAAAACTGGAAGAAAAACTGGAAGAAAAACTGGAAGCAAAACTAGAAGAAAAATTGGAAGCAAACCTAGAAGCAAAACCAAAAGAAAAACTAAAAGCAAAATTGGAAGCAAAATCAGAAGCAAAAATGGAAGCAAAACCTAAAGCAAAACCAAAAGCAAACTTGGAAGCAAAACCAAAAGCAAAACTAGAAGCAAAATTGGAAGCAAAACTAGAAGCAAATGTGGGAGCAAAACTAGAAGCAAAACTGGAAGCAAAACTAGAAGCAAAAGTGGAAGGAAAACTGGAAGCAAAACTAGAAGAAAAATTGGAAGCAAACTTGGAAGCAAAATTGGAAGCAAACTTGGAGGCAAAACTGGAAGCAAAACTAGATGCAAAATTGGAAGTAAAACTAGAAGCAAAAATGGGAGTAGACATGGAAGCAAAACCGGAAGCCAAATTGGGCACCAATTTCGGCACCATTTCCATCATTACTTCCTGGCACTATTTTAGGCACTAACAGAGGCACCATGATTTTCTGGCACTAAAACTAGTGCTAATTTTGGCACTAAATATGGCAGAAAAGTTGACACAAAATCTAACACTGAATTGACCATGCCTATTTGCACCGAGTTTAACTCCAGCCAAATTTTCCAATTCATGTACTCAAAATACACTAAAATTTGGTGCCAAATTTGACGCTAATTGCCTATTGTGTTGTTGTGTTTCCACACTCTCAGAGGAGGATACACAGAATTTACAGGCTACTCGAATATATTGGGCATATCTCATGCCTCCTATGAGATACCATGATGCCATGCTAATGGCATTAGCAGAGAGGTGGGATGCGAATACCTGCACATTTCATCTACCCACTAGCAAGATGGCGATCACTCTAGAGGATGTTCATCACATTCTTCGAGATCCCATTCAAGGCGAGACTATCTATTTCATGAAGAATTGTTCCTACAGGTATATGAGAGTAGATATATAGCACTTCCTTGGAGGATTGATTCGAGAGGAGATTGTGGGGCCACGTATTGAGATGCAATGGCTACTTCTGACACAATCACCACTTCTAAGGTGGATTATGATTTTCACTGCAATACTAGTACTAGTCCTAGATGGCCGAGGAGCATACCTAGATAGGAAACTCATACACATGATCAGGGAGATGGAGAATCACATGACTCTTTATGCATGGGGTTGCAACATGCTTGGACATCTTTACTATGATTTAGGATGATTTTCTTATCGTGAGGTTGAGAGCATGGTGCATTGTATACTTCTACAATTTTGATGCCCCCAATCTCCATATGATGATGGTTTCAATATGCCTCCAATCTTCGACGCTGATGACATTGATGATATAGATGCATATGAGGAGTGGTGGTCCATAGCACAACCAGCTCTGGTATTTCCTATGGATCATCCTATAGGTTTTGTGGAGCCTCTTCTAGATTAGAGGGATGAGGAGGAGGAGATAGGTGAGGAGGTAGGGGTCAAGGCTACAAACCTATTTGTGGATAAGGTAGAGGAGAACTATGATGAGGAGGCAGACTTAGACTATGACGAGGGGGAGGAGGATGAGGAGGATGAGGGTTAGCTAATGAGTGAGGGTAGTGACATGGGAGATGAGGGTCTAGTTTCCCACAAGTGGAGAGATTCAATTCCCACCCATATTACTAGATCATAGTCAACATTTGTAGCATGCGCCAACACTTATGAGTATGGAGAGGCTAGCACAACTTCTATTCTTCCTATGTAGGATGAGGCTATTTTTACATGTAGTCAATTAGAGATCTAGGTGATGACACATTATTTAAGATTATGCTTATGCTTATGTTCATGCTTTTGTTATATATATATATATCATGATGTGTACTGATTAAGTTTTATGATTTCTATCTTCCAAGGTCCATGAGAGAGTTGCATGCTCTCTACCAAAGGGTGGCCACTACATCTCTCACTCAGAGACAAGGCTATTGATACATACTACATGCCCCCACCTATCATGGAGCAACATCTAGATTTGTTTGAGCCTTTCGTGAGGCTGAGAGGATCATACAAGGGTCCTACTAGGCACGTTGATCGAGCTAAGGGTGATCTATTAGCACTGCAGGCTGCCTATGAGGAGCTTCGGTCATCTTGAGATCCAATGGAGGTTGAGAGACTTTATGTAGAGGTTTTCAGGTTGTAGGAAGATAGAGACCACATAGAGCAAGAGCACATAGAAGCCATCAAACAAGAGGTCATAGTTGTTGGGCGAGCAGGGGGTCTATAGTATGCACTAGATTCTATTATTAATTCACGATCACATACTACCATCTCTTGACGGATGTGATCACCAAGTCCCGAGGGATTTGGTAGCCATAGGTCTCACTAGCATTGTATATTTTATGACATGTACTAAAACTTTTTAATATATATATATATGATTATTTATGTTTGATTAGATGACAGTGTGATTTATCTAATAATCTTTGTAAGACTATTTAATAAATGTCTCCATGATCTAACATGCTTTATGTGATCTAACTAAAACTATCTTAGTTTTATTTTAGATGAAACATTATGATTAAGTATGTTATGCTAAATTAAATGTACCTATGATCTAATTTCAAAACATTAAATGCATATAAGGATGTAATCTAACACAACATACAAGATTAACTTGAATAGTATGAAACCTAAAGTAACCACCTAAAATTAATTTAAATAATTAGTTTAGTATTCAAGACACAAAAATTATTGTTTGTCAAGAACAAAGCAATGTGAGAGAAGATAGAATGTCATCTACTAACTCTAACACTATTGCTTTATCATTCACACTATTTGAGAAGATTATACATAGTACCAATGAAAATGCGTGGAATTAATAGGTTCTTTAAATGGTCTACCATCCATTTCTGTTAACGTGTATGCTCCAGACCCATAACTTTCATCATGTAAGGTCATAACCAATTAGGACTGAATTTTCCTTTTTCAATCGAGGCGACATTGACATTACATTGATTTTCAAATAGCACCAAATCACCTTTAGTAAATAAATGAGGGATGACATGATCATTGTAACTACATTGCAATTTTTTGGAATAAGCTTGGAGATGCTCAAGAACATTAATGTGCCACTCATCAAGAATTTCAAGCTAATGTAATCGTTGTTCTTTATAAGTATTGTCATCAATAAGTCCTTAAAGAGCGATTCTTAATGATGGAATCTCTAACTCCAAGGGAATTATTGCCCTGGTACCATAGAAAAGGTTATAAGGAGTATTCCCAATTGATGTTCTAATACTAGTATGTGATAAACCATAATGCATATGTCAACCGTGTGTGCCAATCCTTATTATGTTTGCTTAATGTTTTCCTTAAGATTTGTTGAAGGGTTCTATTAGTTGATTTAGCTTGACCATTAGATTGCAGGCAGTAAGGTGTTGAGAAACGATGTTGAAAGTTAAATGTTTCTAAGAACTTCTTCACATCATTATTCTTAAATGGTGTCCCATTGTCTACAACTAACGCAAAAGGAAGTCCAAAGCAATCAATAATGTGTTCCAATATGAAATGACATATTACATCGATAGTTGTTGAACGAAGGGGAATGGATTCTACCCATTTCGTGAAATAGTCTATTGCGGTAATTATAAATGTATGTACGGTGGAAGGAGGTGGTGAAATTTTCCAATAAGATCCAACCCACATACCGAGAATGGCCAAATAGGAACTTGGGCATGAATCTCAGAAGCAAGAGCATGAATCAAATTGCTATGTTCTTAACACTTGTGACATTTCTTAATGTATTCAAAGCAATCTTGTTCCATATGTCTCTAGTAATATCCTATGTGGATTATCTTTTGAACTAATGATCTTCCTCTAAAATGGACTCCACAGGCACCAACATGAGCTTCTACAAGTGCTATGGGGATTTTAGATTGTTTAAGGCATCTAAGTAAAAGACCATCAAAGGGCCATTTGTATAGCACGTCAACAAGGATTATATATTGAGACATAAGTTTTTAAAGGTGGGCTTGAATATTCTTAGTTGTCAGCTCAAGAAATGTACCTTCTTTTAAATAATTAAATATTGGTGTATACCATTCGATAGAGATTTCCATGGTGGTCGATAACACTTCTTTGACATTATATTCTATTGATGGTTTCATAACTGTATGGATAATGAAAGTGAAATCTTTTGAAGGATCTTGAGGAAATATAAGGGAAATCGCAGTTGCCATTCAACCACATGCTAATTTTCTTTTCATGGGATCTTATCAATGGTATATGAATCAGAGGTTTTTAACAATCATTGGGATATCCTTATATTTTGATAATTTTTCATGCTTTTCCTAATATGTTCCATTTATTTTCTTAATGAAAAATTGTGAATCACCGAATATCTTAATGTCTCAAGCTCCCAAAGTTAAAGCAACATGTAATCCAACAATTAACTCTTCATACCCTATTGTGTTGTTTGTACATATGAAGTTTAAGTGATAGGACAAGGGAATAGGCTTTCCTATAGGCAGGACTATTATAACCCCTATGCTGAAGCCCATTCTACACTTAGAGCCATCAAAATATAACTCCTATGTATTGGGTGTTGCCACAATAGTGGTTTACACTTTATGGGAGATCCTAATTTTTGTTGAAATCACATTTCTTTTTAAAATATAATGATTTAAGCCTTTAAAATTTTCATTTAAAGGATTCTAATTGAAAAGGATTTGATCAAACCACCATAGACCAAGCCCCCTTGGACAGAACCCCACTAGTTTTAAACCATACCTATAACGGAGTCTCCTTTACATGTATCAAAATGCTGATAAAAAACCACTTTTGATTTACCTTAAATTGGGGGATCAAATGAATTAATTTAAAATTTATTTTTTGTAAGTATGTAGTCCTTATTATAAGCTTCCAAAAAAGTATAATTTTAATTAAGTTTAATTTGATTATTATATTTATTTTGTATTTCTTGTAAACATAGGTTTTTCACCAAAAATCAAGCTCTATGTTCTGCACATGTGGAAAAATAGAAGATTATTAAAAATATGAGTGCACCAAATATTGAAGTCCTTGATCCAACAAAAAAAAAAGAATTTTGATACATACAAAAAAAATTGTGTTATAAATTGATTTGACTTCAAAAATTGATTAAGGAAAAAATATTCAATAAAACACTATGAAACCAATTGGAAGCACTAGATATCATAGTTACAAATCTAAATTAGAAAAAAATAGAATTTTATCCTTCATGGAAAAAAATTTATGTGTTATACGGTGAGCGTCACTCCTTAAAAATGGTGTTTACTGAAAAAAAATAGTTTTCGAAGGAGATGAAAAAAGAAGTGCAATCTGATTCCAAAAATTTTGAAAAAATATATTTAGAATCTATAGAAATTTTTTTACAAATTAGCAGTTTACATCATCTTCAAATTCCTCATGATTTAGCCACTATAGGTGTCCGAAAGTGAAGATTTAGTTAGAAAAAATTAGTTCAATGTCCAGTTTGGCCAAAAATTGTAAACCAGTATTGTGGGATCACCCTATTAGTTTTAATCATCAACACATTATCATCAGGGAATGAATCATTATGAGGTAATGCTAGGGGAGAGGGAGCGCCAGCTAATTGGTTGGTCAAGGCTTGTCCTTTAATTTCCTTTTGCGAGACAAACTTAAGGTCAAACTTAGTTAACATCATAACCCACTTAGCTAAGCAGCCTGATAAATCTGTTTTAGCAAAAATGTGTTTTAAAGTATCGAATTTCATCATCACATGTATTTCAACATTTAGTAAGTAATGTGTCAATTTACTAGTAGCAAATACAAGAGCCAAACATTTTTTTTCTATTGTCGTATATCGTTTCTTGTAATTGATCAGAGTTCGGCTAATGTAATAAACAATATGTTCTTTACCATTTTCATCTTGTTGAGCCAACAATGCTACAAGAGCATGGGACAATGCTACTGTATACAGGATAAATGGTTTGCATTTCATAGTAGGTTGTAAAATAAGGGGAGTACCATGATAATCTTTCAAAATATCAAAAGCCTATTTACAATCCTCATTCCAATTAAATTGAACTTCTTTCTTAAGGATTTGTGTGAAGGGTAATATTCAGTCTGCTAAGGATGCTACAAAACAACAGATAGCCTATATTCTTCCTTGTAAAGTGTGCAATTGAGAAATGTTCTAGGAGGTGGCATGTTAACTTTAGCATCAATTTTCTTTGTGTCCACCTCAATTCCTCTGTGAGATACAATAAAGCCTAAAAGTTTTCCATTGTCTACACCAAAGACACACATTTTTGAGTTCAACCTCATGTTATATTTTTGCATTCACTCAAATATTTTTCAAAGAATATTCACATTTTCTTGTCGAGTTAAAGATTTGGTGAGAATATCATCAACATAATCTTCCAAAATATGATGTATATAATCATGAAATATTAATGTCATAGTGCATTGATATGTTGCAAGGTCTGCGTTCTTCAATCCAAAAGGAATGACTACCCAACAAAATGTTTCCCAAGCTGTAGTAAATTTTGTTTTGTATTGATCTTGAGGGTTGATAAAGATTTGATTATATCCAAAGAATCCATCCATGAATGAAAAAAAAGCATGTACCATAGTCAAGTCCATTATCATGTCAATATTAAGAAGGGTAAAATCATATTTTAAAGATGCTTTATTTAAATCGCGAAAGTCCGTACACATCCTAATACAATTATCAAGTTTCACAACTACAACAATGTTCGAGATCCAAGGAGAATAATCAATAGATTATATAAAACCAGCTTTTAGGAGTTTCTCAATCTCATCCTTAACTAATAAGGCTATCTTAGGATTCATATTTTGTATCTTTTGTCTAACTGGTTTAGCATTTTCTGCAAGGACTATGTTGTGTGTCACTATCTTAGCATCAATTCCTAACATATCCAAATAATTCCAAGAAAAAACTTTGGGAAAGTCATGAAGTAAAGTTGTGTGATATTCTTGTTCATCTTCATCAAGGAAATTTCCTATCTTAATCACTCTCTCCTTGTTGTTAATATCCATCAGTATGTCAATTTTATCTCCCAAAGGAAGTGTGGTTTTGTTTTAGAAATTCAGGATTGTATTCTTCACTATCCTTATCAGTCTCATTACTTTCCTTTTCTCCATCTTCTTGCTTAGTACTAATCATAGCACATGTAACCCATTTCTTTTTAGGAGTAAATGGTTTATCTTAAAATCCTAACATTTCTTTCAAGGCTTTATCATCTTCAAAGTATTCTAATGAATCTTCACAATTTGTTTCAATCAATTTAGGGTGTCTCAAGGTGAGAATTGTTTTAGGGTTACACATGATGGTGTTGATTTTTAACGAGGGTCTTTTCATTGCTTGCATTATCTTAGAAGGGAAATGTACCCCAAACCACTTTTTGTTTCTTGTGTTTTAGGTTCTATAGGAACACAGATGCCTTGCTCTTTCTTTCCATATCCTTTTCCACTATAGCTAAGTTGTTTCATAAACTCATAACCTTTTCCATAAAGTCTCTCCATTTATTTCGAGTTTGATGGTTGTTGATAGTTTATCTCATCAAAGTTTGTTGTATAACTTGTGTCTTCTTCTAGAGTAGATGAGATGAATGCTTGTGACTTTTCTTCTAAATTCTACCTTTGACATTACCATTGGTTTCTTTTGTTTTTGGTTTCTTTTGTTGTGATTTTTTATTCTCCCATAAACAAAGGTGTGAAGTCTAAGGAACCCCAACCATCTTCCAATAACTTCGACACTTTTTCCATCTCTTGTTTCTCTTCTTTCATAGTTTCTATTTTTGAGGCTAGAATTAATGTGTTTAGAGGACTTGTCGTTCCTTTTTCAACTTGTAAGCAATTTTCAGGCTCAAGGTATGTTTCAACTTGGTATAATTTATTGTTAATACTTCATGATATGATGAAGAGTTGAAGGCACAACATGCATCACATGAATCCAAGGTCTTCCTAAAAGGAGATTGTATGAAATATCATGAGGCATAACATGAATAGGAGTTTGTAAGGTACACTTTCCAACTATAATAAGCAAAGTAATCACACCAAATAGTTTCTTTTCTACATTTTCAAATCCTCAAATCGATAAGGAATTAGGTTCAATTCTTGATTTATCCATGCCAAGTCTATCCAAAAGGTTCACACCACACACATTAAGAGTTGAGCCATTATCAACAATGGTTATTTTTATTCTTGTCCTATTGAAGATAGCTACTATCATGAAGGCATCATCTTTCTTTCTCATCTCCAAGGGAGGTAGCTCATGTTGATGAAAACTAATGTCTACGTTAACCGTATTCATTCCTTGAATTAGAGTTGCTACATCACTTGCATTTGTATTAGAGGGAATCATTGCAAGTTTATTTGAAGCACAGTATGATACTTAGGTGAATTTTGAATTAGGTCCCATAGGGATATCTTTGCAAGGGTATTCTTAAGTTGTTCAACAAGATCATACTCCTTCCCACTATGTGAAGGTAAGCGAGGAGCACTAGGCAAGATGGGTTGAGGAAAAGGTAAGGATGTTGAAGTTGTTTATCTCAATTGTAGATTGTTTCTAGTGTTATATGTATGAGCAATGGTATTATAACTTGATTTATATGAAACATTATTCTTAGGTGGTCAAGGGTGAAAACGGGTTTGTTTTGAGTTTTGTTTGTGGGTGGGTATAGAATGGGTTGAAGTTGAATCACATTAACTTCTCTTTATTTCAATTTGTTGTAACAAGCCTCAGTGGATGAACCTTGTGAGATGAAGTCAGCAAGGGCTTCATCTAACATATCAAAGTCATCAATACTAAAAGGCTTGAGGGTTAGGTTAACTTAGAAAAAGAGATTTGACATACTCAAATAACTATGCTTTCTCCAAGTGGTTCATTAGATTATAGGTGTTTTTGGTTTTGTTTTCTAATGAATGCCAAATGTAATCTAATCTTATTAAACTATGAACTAATGCTAGAAATGAAAAGTGCAATAATCTAATTCTATCCACAATTGAAATGAAACCAAATTAAGCTAGATCTAATGAAATGCATGAATCAAAAACTCAATGCAAACCAAATTAGGAATCTAACAACAACAAATAGAAACACAGAAACAAGGTTTTTAATGTTGTAAAATGCAGTTTAAGGTGTAACATGGGACTAAACCACCTAAGGGGCGTATGAGTCCTAGTTAGGGTTTTTCAAGGTTTCAAATGCTAAATACAATCCACACATAATACCTAGAAATTAAGTAAAACCACTTGTACTGGGACTAAATCACCCAGAGGGGCATATGGGTCCCAAATTAGGGTTTTTGCACTAATTTCAACAAATTCTAAGTGAATTTTAGGTTTTTTTATTGAGTGATGTCTAGACAATGTGAAATTACCGATTTTAAGTGAAATTCAATGATGCAAGATGCAAAAATGCAACCTATATGCACTTTCACTAATGCAAGATTTAGAAACCCCGGATGCAAATTAACTAATACAAGACCTAATTTAAAGTTAATGTAAGGTAGATCTAGGAATATGATGCACTCCAAATCAGAAAATTTAAGATGTTCTAAAGACTAGGTTCACCAAAATGAAACCTAGAAAACAATAGTTCTATCTTTTGGGAGATGGAACTAAAGGGGGATTAGGGTTGAACCTCCACCTATTTCTTTTAAGTTTCATTAAAGGAAACCTTAGAGATCTCAATATAAGCATAGAATTAGGAAAATAGATCTAAAATAGGGTGTCTTAGAGGTGTGATCAAAGATGAAAGGGGTTTCACCACCAAGAAAAGGCTTGGAAATAAGAATATAGATGCAATGTGCAAATCTAACTATATAACCTAATATATGAAACTGAAAATTAGAATAATGAACTCAGAATAGATAGAGGGGCACTTGGAAGACCGAAGATTCTTGAAACAAGGCCTATACTCTCAAAAATATGGATTTTAATACACACTGGGACTCATATGCCAGTAGGGGCAATTTTGTCGTAGTTTATGGTTTCTGCCCACAGAAACTAGACTTTCATAGTAACAAGTATGAATCCTTCGAAATCTGGGAATTTTTTATACCATGACTCATACGCCACAAGTGGCATATCAATCCCATCCTACTTTTTTGGAAAGTCAAGATCTAAATATGTTCTTCAATCCCTACTCCTCCTTCCTAACTTTGTTTTTAGATCTAAACCTATCAAAAACCTACAAAATAGAATATTGTATTGATTTTCTTACGGTAGGTTCACCTCGGTCAAACCCCTAGTTTGGTTATTAAACCTTGATAGAAATAATAGATCTCGAAAGAAAATGTGGGTGAAAGTCCTAATCTTAAGTGCATCAAAGATTAGGAGATCTAAATGGCAATGAAACCCTATTCTAATATGCTAGAATAAGATGCATGAATGAAACATGAAAATCACAATGACTCACTTTGGGAGATCTTCAATGACCCTAATAAGCCATAAGAATGCATGTACCTTCCTTTAGTTAGAAAGTGGAATGATAATGGAGGATAGAATCACTTAGGAAACAATTCATTAGGCTTGGTTTGATGGCTAGTTACATCTCCCCAACCTAGAATCCATCATGATTCACCATAGGAAACCATCATCAATCCTTAACAATGCTAGATATTGAATGAAAGTGATCTTGAAGACCTAGAAAAACACTATGATGCTGCTCCAAGACTTCAACTTTTCTTGCTCCTTGTTCTTGAATGCTTGAAAATCTCTCTTGAATGTTCTTGCTTGAAATTTCTAAGATTTTTTAGCTCTTGAACTACTTTTTCTAGGTGAAATAATGATTTGAAACCTTGTTTATATAGGCACTTCATCTAATTTACCATTTATTATATCCCAAATGCCGACATTAGTCAAAAATTTGAATTATAAACCTTAATTTCCCGCTCAAACCCTAAAAGGGGGCCACAAGGGACTCATACACTACTTGTGGCATATGGGTCCCACCTAGGGGGACTCATACGCCCAAGGCACTAGCATATGAGTCCCACCCTAGCTTTTCGGGGTGAGAAAATGTCAGGATGTTAGAAAATTAAATGCCTTTGTTGATTTTGTCAGGATTGAACAACTGAAATAAGCCTTGAGATCTGAAATAAAGGGTCTTAGGGGCCTATTAATAATGGTTTAAAGGGTCACGAATGTAAGGGTACTAAAATAGGTCCTAACTAAGTGCACGAAATTGTACCATCTCCAAAAAGGGAGTACAATTTTCTACACTACAGACACTAAAAGACCAAAATGACCCCTACAAGTGATGTGTACATTAGTGACTAAAACCCAAAACTTAAGAAAATGATAAATAGAGTGTAATCCACCACTAGAAGTGTGCATATGCCATTTTATAAAAAAACCTACATTGACAGAATGCAAAAATACTACTCAAGAGAAAAAAATGCTAATCTAATTGCACATACACTAATCTAAAAGAAAAAAATACTAAAAAAGTGGTAAAAATGGTAAAACATAAAAATAGGAATAGAAAAGCACATGCACCACTAGTTAGTGTACCTATTACACTAAGTCCACTACAACATATCACAACCAAAACATAGTGATGGAGATGAAAACCAATCTCCCCTTTTCCCAATGACTCGCTATTTCTCTTTGAGATTATTAAATTTCTCAATTTTATAGTTAACATAATTTACATTGACAATTTCATTTGTTAATTAAATTGATTTGAATTTACACAAATCTTTATAGAGACAAATTATTTTATTTCTTCAACTGAAATTTTACATACAATTCTATTACATTCGTTACCTCTCTTCTCACAAGATGCTCAATCCCAGTCCATTCTCTGCATACACACGTCTCACTATAATCTGCAGCCTTCTATATGGTTTCTCTCATGCCATTCACTCCTCTCTATGGGGCACAACCTTCCTCTTCACCTTATGGTTCCTCTACGCACCCTCTAAGTAACTAGATCGACCCTCCTTATTTAATCTGCAGTTTCATTCGTGTGTTAGTCTTAAAATGCCATATTTAATGGCGTAGCTCCTCCACATTACCAAATCTTCCACTTATATTTATTTAAATGCCTTCATTCTCCCATCCCAAAGGCTCGATTCACCTTCATATTGAACCTACAATCTTTGTCTCCCCTGCAGATGAGGCACAACCTTTCACTTCCCCACTACGTAGTTCGACCTCGACATTTCATTAGCATTTATATTCCTCTTATCTTCTCCTTGTTTCTGCACGACTGCCTCACACCTGCCATTACTTTCTAAGCAGCTTTTTTCTCTTCTTCAGCCATGACCTATGGTTCGTTTCTTGTTTTACTTTGCTATTCCCTTATCTTTAGCGCAGCCTTCCTTATATTTCCTTCTACATCCCCGGGCCCATTGGTCTTCTTGGTATTCATTGGAATTCACTTTTATTTGTCTTCTTATCACCTCCCCTGCGCGTCCGTCCATGTTTCCTCGATATTCCTATGTAAAAGTTTAACTTAGAACTATGCCACGGCCTTGTATTTATTTCTGTATAAATTCTGAATAGTTTAAAATAGTATTTGAGGTTTCCATTTTATTTGCTCTTCTGAATTTCAATGACTCGGCATATCCATCCGTTGTCCATTCATCAGAATAACAAATGGCTTTATTGAAGTCAATTAATCAGGAAAACAAAATAGGAATAGATTACGTCTGAGAGATAAAGAATAATAATTCATTTATCTTAACAATTGATCTTCCAAACCAGCATAAAGTCTTGATAATGAAATTTGAATTTGAATTATAAAATCGTTAAATGATATTTTGTCAATCAATGACAACAATGTCACCCAATTCTTTTCCAAACAAACACCGAGATAAAAAATGCACATCAAAATGAAAATTAAAAAATTGTTGATGTTGATTGTTATTCACATAGGATGCTCCTGCATCACATAGTAAGAGACTCTTAATTGTGCATGCACTATAGAAAGTGTGCATGTCTTATAAGTTGATGTGTATGTAGTATTCTACAAACTACCTATATATTATTCTACCTAGTGCACTATTCTTGATTGTAGATGCACCATGTGTGACTTTAGATATACCATTTGAAAAACAAATACAACATTAGATAGCACAAATACACCAAATTATAAAAAATAAGGATTTTGTAAAAAAAATCTATTAAAAAACACCAAAAATGACAAGGGTTGGCTTGGGATGTAGTCCAAAAAAATTAAACACTGAAATATAAGGTAAAACAATAGGAAACAATTATCCTACCCTATATCAATCATGAACCTCTAATAGAGTTAAAGGAATGTAAAAAATGACAAAAATCATAAAATCTTTTACTTTGAAAACCTTTGATGACCTAAATGTTATGTTCCAAGTGATGGTTGATGGTTGAAGTTGAATATGGTTGCCCAATTTTGTAGCATAACCTTATTTCATCCTATATTATTTCTTTAAAATGACATGTGAATGGGTCAATTTATAAAATTTGGATGGGTTGGAAGGATGGATGAGATAGGATATTTTGAGATGGAGGGTTAGGTTTAATCCTCATGTACATAAGAATGAGAAGATGACAACTAGAATCATAAGTAGGAGGTATTTTCCATACCGTGTCAAATTATGATTAAAGAAATAATGGGGGAGAGATGGAGGGGTGGATTTTTGATCAAATATTGATGAAAGGTGGAGAATGGAAAGGTTCTTTTTGGAGCCTTGTGCAAGGTTGACCTTGATTATTTTAATCAAAGTGGTGGAGGAATGTCAAAAATGATAAATAGTTTACCAAAGCTAATTTTTGTATTCAACTACAATGAGGGAGATTTTTAAGGAATTAAATAAATACAAGTGTATTTATTTAATTTATGGGATATAGTGTTTTTGATAAGGTAAGCAAGGTTTTGAAAGGACCCATAACCTTTTACAGAACTAAGAGAAGGACACTTCCAAGCAACAAATTCACAAACTTTTCCAACGACACAGTACCAACAGAGACACCGCAATAGCATAGCAGAAACCCAAACAACACCTAGTCAGCAGTGACTAGGAGCAATAGAACACTCAGAACCAATACCAATCATGAGTCAAAGACCAACTAGTGACCCAAACTTGGTGCCACAACCAAGAGTAATCGACCACTTAGGAAAAAACCCAATCCTATTGAACCAAGAAACAACCCACAATACTACAGGCCCAAGAGACTGCCTGAAACCACCAAGCCACAAATCACCTATAGCAGTTGGACTGCAACATACCTTCCACTCAATTTAGACAAAAAAGAGCCTAACAGTTTCATACCAAAAGAGTGGTAAGAATCACAAGAAGCTACAAAGATACGTTCTAAGCCAAAGAACACCCCACTACTCAACAAGCCTTGAAGACTACCAAATTCACCTAGGCCACCAACCACTTGCAACAACTAGACTGCAGCATATCTTCTGCTCAAGTTAGCCAAAACTGAGCCTACCAGATTCCCACCAATAAAGGGGTAAGAATCTCCCTTACCAACAAAGAAATAAACTTCAAAATGCACCAACCACCCAAGAACCACCTCTAAAGGAAAGGGCTTCACCATAACAGGAGCAAAAATAGTAACAATTGAACCAAAGCAGACCAACCTAACACCAATCACCCAGCCACAAAAAGAAGGCCAACCAGAGACAGAGATCAAGCTAAACAAAGAAAAGCATTAGCCAACTTGCAACAACCACCCACTAGGTTAACCAACCTAATCTCCACCTCAAAAGGAGAGGGCTCCCCTCTAAAGGAGTAGATCAAACAAAAACCTTCCAAACCAGAGCCACTACTCACCAACACAAATAAGCTTCACCTCAATAGGATCTTGTAAGAGAGGAAAGAACTCTCCACCATCAAAACAGCCACCAACTCCACCTCAATAGGATTGGGCTCCCCCTTAAAAGAAGCATAATCCACCTCAAAAGAAGCCAATTGTAGAACATGGAAAAGACCAGTGATAGTAGAAAGGAAAGACATCATATCCAAAGGCAATCTCAACATAGGAAATATGTTACAAGGAGGAAAAAGCCACCCCATAAATAGCATAAAAAACCCACCCATTTGGATCAACCACACAAGGCTCAAGATAAACACCACCAAGAAACCAACAGGATTCCACCAGAGCACAACCATAGGAGACCACAAGTCCCCACCAAACCCCATGAAAGGGGAAGAACAAGTGGTCAGCAACATGACCCCAAAGCTTCCACACACCGAGCAGAGCACACCAATAGAAGTACCTTGCCACTTCCAAACATGAGGAGGGGAGCAACAAATCATACCCTCCACACAACACAGTCGTAGTCCCCACCAAGAAGAGCAGCAACGTTCTTCTACAGAGACCTGGCACCAGAAACACAAGTCAATGAAATGCCAACAACCTCATACGGAATAGAGGAAACAAAGCCACACCCAAGCCTCACACCAAGCACACCACAAAGATCCGATAGCCGAAGCAGAGCCATGGGTAGGAAACCACATCCCAAAAGTGTCTAGTTTCAACAAAAAAATCAACCAAGGAGGAGGACCCCCTCACGATCGGCATATGGTGACATTCAATTAAATAAATGGTTGACTTAATTAAATAAATGTGACATTCAATTAAGTTTGAAACATTAGAAGAAAGGCTTAATAGGTTAAATCAATCAAATATGGAAAATATGGAAAAATCATTATATTGATTGTTCTAGTAGCACACATGTAATTGGAAATTACAAGTGTGTTAGGTCCAGATCTTTACAAATTAGAAAGGAAAGTGTCACGATTGTATCTATATGTATAACATGCAATATTGCATCAACACTTGAATCAGGCAGTGGGTCGGTACGAATGCTAAAATACTAGTCCAATGTATTTTAAATTTGTGGTACAATGTGGTACCATTGGTGTTACTTCAAGGTTGTGTGTTCTTGTTTGCATTCAGATGGGCTTCAGTAGTCGTGTGTGAATTTTGTTGCAAAATGTGCCTCTCAGTTTTTTGGAAGTGAGGCAGAAAGAGTATGCCTCTTAATACATCAGTGGCAATCAAATCTTATTCTGATATCCTCATAAGGAATGCACAATATAGGATTGCTCTAACATTTATGATCTGTGCAGGTGTACATGTGTCAAATATATGATATCGCACAATATTTCAAAATGTGTGAGCTGAGAGGATGAATTTAACATGATGGTATCATCTGTTATGAAATGATTGATAAAAACTATACAAACTTTATCTAAATTTAGATAAGTTCTATATAGCTAATTTTGTGTTTGTCACAATAAAATATTTTGTAAATCTCAAACTAATATTGTTCAAATCCCCTTCCACTATCAAACATTTATAGTGTGATCTTATATGTACCTTTAATCATTCAAGAAGTCATTTATTCTACGTTATTATTAGATTTCTGCCATAGAATAATTCACCCTGTAATAACTTTCATTCTTGATTTTTTAAAAGGCATCTAATATACGCAAGGTCTCAATTATTATTAGGTGCTCCATTAAAATTCAATTTTCCAAAAATGCATTCCAATTATTTTTACCACCTATGTCTTTAATAATGATTTTTTCTTTGGATGTTATGGTCAGGCTTAAACAACACACTCCAATCTTTAACTTGTTTAGGTAGCTCATGTGAAATCGCTTCTCCACTAACACCCACCCATTAATGTGATTTTAGATGAACCACATAAACAAATCAGAACTTAAAATATATTGTTTAAATCAAAATGGACGTTACCATCTTTGACTTATTTTTCAATCTAATACAATTATCTATGATTTCAAAAGACAATTGCGTGCCCTTGGCCAGAATGGTGCTAAACAGATCGTTTTCTATACCGATACAACGTCATTCATGGAATTGAGATTCCCCGTGACCGATAAGAGTGCAATTCACGAGGAATATATTCTACTTTGCACTTTCTTCTCGCTTTAAAGCACAATGAAGCATGGACGGCGGAATGACTTTGAATGGAAATGGACTGGGGAGAGGATGAATTTAGGTATGAAAGCGGGAGATTCCACAGCACTTGGGTCACATTTCGACTTTCCTACCAAGATGCGAAAATTCACTTCACCCTGATCCAATCTGATGTGGAACTGCCTTCATTCATTTCAATTCCTCCCACTTTGAAGCCCTAATTGTGCTTGACCGACCCGTATCAGCCAATCGCCTACTTTCATGCCACCAATGATATCCCTTTGGAGTTCTCACCACACCCAATGAAATTCATTCTTTATGAGGCGGCTGACGTTCCAGTGAGTTGTCAATTCGACAACCTAAGTTTGCACTGTGTGAGAGTCAACAAAGCGGGCAATTTTGCCTTTCTTAACTCATCGCTTATATATTCCACTCCTTACTCTAAAAACATTTATCCACCAAAGCTCCGTATCGTACCCAAATTCTTCTTCTTGCTTTTCCTTGCCTTAACTTCACAATTCACTGAGCAAAATGAAAATGTTTATAACTCTGTTATGTCTGGTTATTGCTGGATTGGAAGCAAGCTGCGGGGCGAGGATAATGGTCAAGAAAGCTCTCGGAGCAAAGCAAAATTATGACTTGTGTGTCGCCCCGGAAGAGCTGTCGGAGCCCAACAACAACTTCAGCGTTAGATTTAATGAGAATCAACCAGGGGGCGGAACGGGTACAGAGAACGGGCGAGCTAACGTTCAAGATGTTGCCAAGGAACGCATTCTGCGGTCTGTTCCGAGCCCCAGCCACGGTCATTAGAGCATACACCAGTAATGCCCAAAGCAATGAAAATTAAAATAGTAGGTAGATAGTAGCTAAATAAAACGATGGATCATGCCATCTTAAAGAGTTGGTGTGTTGGAGTTAATATATCAGATGGGTTTAGGTTTTATAAAGATTCACATATTTAGGTCTTATATAAACAATGGGTATATTGACTTTAATGTAATGGTTGTTTAGTTCTTTGGATAAATCAAAATCACAATCAAATATATGAATCAAGAACGAAACCTCTAACTTGATTTGATCTATTATTATGTGTTTTATTAACTAGTATAGATATCTTCAAGACATCTATCTAAAAAATGTTCAAAGATATCAATTTAGAACTGTATTATTTACTTAAAAGTTATTTACATTACTTTGGAACTATTTTATTGACTACATACATGGAGACATAAAGTTTGTGTGTTGTTTATTTTGGAAATATTATGTTTAATGTTAAAAATTTATTTTTTGACATATAAATAGCTGTCAAATTTAAGATAAAAGGTAAGATATTTTGTGAACACACTCAAACCATTACTCTCCAACTCTCGTTGCCATTGTAGAATGTTTCTTAACATTAATTAACGTTAGAGAGATTATAATTGAGAGGTCAAACCCCTTTAAAATTGATGTTGAGGGTAGCAAACTAACTCTAATCTAGAGTGGATTAAAGTGTGAATTCTAGGCATGAATCAATATGAATAGAAATTCTAGTCCCATAGTCCTTTTTAGTGCAAGCATGTTTCAATTGTTATTGATAATAAAAAAAATTATATGATAAGAAACAACAAGCAATAAAAAATGAATCAACCTTTGTCATAAAACAAATGACTAGCAAAGCTAGCCAACATGTAAGTCATTAAATATTAAAAAAATTATAATGTTTAAATATTAAAATATCAAAAATAGAATCACAATCTAATGTCCAAGGATCAAGGAACCAATAATAAAATAACACAATATATAAAACAAAGTTTGTGTAGCAATTATGTTTGTTTTTTATAAAAGAAAAAATGGGTTTTACAGGGACCCGAAACCACCAAGTTTACAACAGCAAAAAGAGGACTAAAAATTCCAGCAGAATAAATAGGCTGCAATAAAGGAAAAAACCAGAAAAAGCAGTAGCCAACCACAAAAGGCCAAGAAGGTCAATCAAAAAACAAGCAGCAACTAACCCAGAGTCTTCAAAATAGACTCGGTCTCTGCCACCAAGTCCTGCATATCCTGAACACCCTTCTTGAAGGTTTGAATCATTTGCGGCGTGGGGGTGCCTTCCTTTTCAGATTAGCCCTAGTTCTTAGCAATTATGTTTGTTGTTGCAATGGTTGAAAATATAACTGATTGTAATTAATTAAAGACAAGTAATTATTGATTATTTTAATTTCCTTACCATAATAATGAAGTAGCAACACGATTGCAAGTATACTTACAATAACTAGTTAAAGGTTACTAAATATCAATTGTTGTAGTTGATTTACCATTATAAAGAGTTAAAAATGTTCAGACTAAATTAAAATAAGAAATATCTAATATATTTGGTTATGTGTCAAGATGAAATTTTTTATATTATAATTGTAAAAGATTTTTTTTGTGCATTCTAAAACATATATTGTGATTGTTCGTATAATTTTTTAAATGATTTTGATAACTATAAAATTATCTAGACTTATAATATTTTCTACTAATAATAAACTTCAAATAATTTATTACAATGATAAATATCTACCTACAAAGTCCAAATTTTCTCACTTATGGACTATGATCAAATAATACCAAAAAAACATAAAAGATATATGATGAATATTTTGTGTACCTAGTATTAAGCTCTCAAATTTGGCTACTAAATATATCCCTAATCATGTATAAATAAAAATGTAAAAAATTTAGCATCACAAATGGCTGCTCCTTCTTTTCTCCTCCTTTGACAATTGAAGCAAAATAGTATGAGTTAGTAATGTATAGGGTGTCTCAAAATGCACTAATAAATAACACATAAATTCACCTTGTCTTTCTAGGTCTAACCAAGTCTAGTCCAAAGAGTTAAGTTTTCAAAAACAATAAATAAATAAAAACATAAATTCATAGTGAAAATAGTATTTGAACAAAATATTTTTGGGGATGTGGGGGCTCTCTTACACTTCTAGGGTTTTGCACCTAAAAGGAGAGAGGTACCAAAAATCTTAGTGGCTCACTCAAGAATAATCCCTTGAGATTCCAATGCAAATGAGATTGAAATCTATCAAAGGGGAATGTCCTAGGTGCTGAAAATTGATAAAAGAAATTAACTACTAATACAAAACTTAGAAAATGCAAAATGTTTGAAAACACGCTATGATATGTAAAAAGACCTAGAAGTGCAAGTAGAATGTAACAGAAACTTATGAAATTAAAAGTGTGCACCTGGAGACTGGAAAATGATGGAATGGAGTTCTCGAATCCTAAAATTGTTGCTTTTGAAGCCAACTAGGACTCATACACCAAGCTGAGCGACTTAGTCTTATTTCAAGAATATTATGCCAAAATAGGTTTCAGACAACTAGGTACTCAGAACTACAAAAATATTTGTTTGAGCCTGATAGTGAGACTCATTTGCCACTAATGGTGAATCAGTCCACTTCGGAATTTCTCGAAATTCAAAAGTGGAATCTATAGCTCCCAGTTTGCACTTTTGCTCTTGACAAGTTTCTGGATCTGAAACTAGTAAATTCGACCTATAGATGTTCTCCAAGCTTCTCTTAGGGATTTGACAACTTTGAATGGCTTTGACAACTTGTTGACAACTTTTCCAATCTTGCTCTTTGACAAATCTACAAACTAGACCTGCAAAACACATGCAAAGAGGTAAAAATTGTTGAAGGTTAGCGAATAGGGGTTTGCCCCCAATTTGGTAATTAAACCCTTGAAAATTAAATGAAATATGAAAACAGAATGATGAATGAACAAAAGCAATGCTACAACTCACCAAATCCTTGAAGTAGAATTCTGAAGACATGCAAGTAAAAGCTCCAATGGATGTAGACTTGAGAATGTTTGAAATGCCTAGAATGCTTAAGTCAATGATTGATTAATTACTTGAATGATTGGGGGGTGAAAATGAGTAGAAAAACTTTATATTTATACACAATTATGCCCTAATTCCAGAAGATACTACATCACAGGCTGACCTTAGATCTTAGAAAATAAAAACCTGCCAGAATTTTGAATTTATTTTGATTTTTGAGCCAAAGGGGACTCATTCGCCCCTAATGGTGAATGGGTCCCACTCAAGGAATTTTAAGTGGGTGTTAGAAATTAAGTATTTTAAATAATGTTTATCAGGTTTATTCTCAAAAATACACTTAAGTAAGGCCTATAAGTGTAAAATGGGGCCAATTAAAGCAGAAGAAAGATCAAATTATTAATGACAAGCCTAGAAAAGCATGAAAGTTTGTTACAACACTTTAAAACACTTTGAAATAAGGCTTGGTAAGTGATAAAAAGAGGTTATTTAGGTGAAATGTATTAATAAGATCCTAGAAAAGTGTGAAGGTGTGTTACAACACTTTTGCAAGGAATCATAAAATTCTTATTGATTCATAAGGGCCTAAGACCTAATGTGAATGTGTTGACCACATTACAACACTAAATCAAGGAAAAACTAAGCCAACATCCACAAGGACCCAAATGAGCGTGAAAATGTCTAAAGGTCCATTTTATACACTACATTTAGCCCCCACTTTAGTGTGAGGATGAACCTACTTCAAACTCACACTAAAGTAGCTAAACATGTGCATCAAGAGGGATCCAGATGTACCCATGCTGGTAAGATGAGACAACAACAATCAAGAGGGGTGATCAAGCCCCCAGAATCAAGATCCCATGACAAACCAAACATAAGCACAAAGGAATACACATGAAAATGATGTAAATAACGAAAGGGAGAAAAGGAAAGAGAGAAGCAAAGAGAAAATCAGATCAAGATTCGATTGTTTGTCCATCCCGATGTGGACTAGATCTAGATTATTTTTCTAGAAAATGCATACTTACTCTGAGGTGACAGAACTCATGGTTGTCTGCTAAGTAAGAAGTCCTAAACGGTGAGAAATATACACTCATGGTTGGTATGCACTCACACACACACAGGTGGCTATGGGGAAATTCATGCCTCGAAATGGGCTTCCCACTCAACCATACCAAAGTTATACCTAGAATAATAACTTTAATAAGGCACCACTAAATAAAATGACTTTTTGAGCTTCATGAGACAAGCAAAACTTTATATGCTTGGAGCTCATGAACAAACACGATGGCACCACGGGCATGCAAGTTGTGTTATGCAAGGTGGCCATATAACAAATGCAAAATTTAACATGCAAATAATGTTCAAAGGAGTCTTTCTTAGTTCATGTGAGATCTTTAACTTAGCGAACATTGTGCCTAATGTCTCCAAGAGAGGACCGATCAAAGAATAGAAGATTCGCAACATAGGGGATGTAGTCTTCTAAGATAGATCATGCTCATGAAGGAAACTATTCCCAATGTCATCCACAAAGCGACAAAACACATCGTATGAAGTAAGAAGGTTGCACTAAGAACTAAGAAAAGGAAAAATGCAAAAAAATAATGCCAATGTATGCCCCCACTTTAAAGGAATTGCTAGCACCATATTGTGAGCAATTACTTTAAAGTAGAAAATAAAAAATGAAAACAAGAAATA
>VDFB02271358.1:338116886-338250542 GCA_007258455.2 Sequoia sempervirens | reverse complement strand
AAGATGCCAGAATGGAAGCATGTAAGGAGTTTCTAAATGACAATACATTTGTAAAAACTTATGTATTCTTGCAATTGGTATGGAGGATGAAATTTGAAGAATATCAAGAGAAATGTAAGAAGAGAAGAGAACTAAGGCTTGATAGGTCAGACCAGGATAATGATGAGGAGGTAAAAGTTGAATTAATGGAGGAATTTAAGAACATCACTTCTAAAGAGGGAAGAAGACTGGTGAGTCAGGCTAGTGTGTTGATTCTGCCTGAATGGGACATTGCAGATGTTGCAACATTTAATGCTATTTTAAAGCCCAAGCATCCTTTGCAAGACTCTGAAGAAGTCAAGGCAGCATTGCAAGATTCTGACTTCAATGAAGAATATGAAACTTTGATAATTTGGGCATTGGCCCTTCAAAGAAGAAAGCCAAATGTTATGGATATTAATCCAAATTTCAGAGGAGGATTAATAATAAAGAGAGCTTCAGAGACCTCAACCACTGAGGCCAATAATTTGACTGTGAATGTGGCCAAATTGGCCCAAAAGACTGCTAAAAGGAAGGAGGCTAAAAAGAAGAGCCTAATGGATAAGTATAACCTTTTGATTGAGGAATACAACAAGATGCAATAGAGGAATGTTGAGTTGCAAATTAAGGTGGAAAGGTTTAGGTATAAACAGATTGGGGAGACATCAAGTGCTCTAGGGACCAGTACATTACCTTCCACAATAGGGTTAGTGCCTCCTACTTCTCCAATTGTTTCCACACCAGGGTCTCCTAGTCAGAATCTTTCTCTCACCCCTCCTTTAGAAAAAAATGATGAAGAAACAAAGTGCTTTGTTGATCCTACAAAGAAGCAGCTCTTACAAAGAATTGATGAATTGCAGACATCATTGAAGGTAAGTGAGGGATCTCTTTCAAAGCAAAAGGAGATTGTTACTACTGTCTTGAGGCATTTAAATGAAAATGTTGATAGTAAATTGCTATCTATACATTCTTTATATTCTTTGTTGTTAGATGCAATAAAGAATATTGATAGGGATCAGGAAGTAGTGATACCATTGATTGAAAATTGGATCCCTAGGGCTAGTGATTTGGATGTCATGTATAAGGCTTCAAGGTTTGATACAAATAATAGGCCCCAATCATTAAAAGCCTACCTAGTGTTATTAGTTAAATCATTGCAAGGTTTTTAGACCCTACCAGATGATTTGTGTAGGAATATCAAGAAATTTGTGAAGAATTTTAATGATTGGGGTAACACATTGTTACCAAATATAATTGATGAGCAGGGGAAAATCAGGTCACTCTAGCAATGGTAGGATCAAGCAAGTGAAGTCATCAATGATCAAATTAAATTAATTTGTGATGACTCATATTATGACTTGTTGGTGAGCTATATGGATAAAATCATTAGTACCTACCATTTTTGGAAGCTGATTTCGCCGTCCACTATTTTGACCGGGCCGATCATGAAGAATATCACCGAATGGGTAACTAAATATTTGACTACGTATATAAAAGGAATGGACTACTAACAGGTGGTAAATTGGAAGTTGTAGTTACAACAGTTTCCAGTTTTTCTTTGATGGAATTCTCGGCGGGTGGTTTCTTGTGGTTTTTTTTTGTTGCATCAACTTTTCTCAGCTGACATGATGAACAAGAATATTATCCAAGGTGATGGCTATTGTAACAATTTTGGAATATTCACCAGTTTGCCAACCTGGTCGGTGACATGTGTACTTTCTGGCCCAATGCTTATTTGCTCCTTCATTTTCTATAAGAAGGATTTCAAGGCTAGAAGTATGGGTTAGCAAGTTAGATAATTTTTGGTTGAATCTAGGTGAAGTTGCAAAGCAAATTGTAAAGTCCGATGGTTTTAGAGAGAAATACAATTTAGGTTCTAAGTTATTTTGTAATCGGTTTTGAATTCATGGGGATTTAATATTGTATAACAGTACTAGCATTTGAGTTGAAATGATAAATTCAAACTCATGTCTCTCCATTATACATGCATATCCGAATTTTGAATAAGATGACTAAGGGTTGTTTCATTCATCTCACTGTTGTGGTGTGTATAATCCTTATTTTAACTTTAATTCAAGGAATTAATTAAAATTCTTGAATGGGATTATAGGCGGATATGTTATGTATAAGGATTTGATAAGTAGTATTGGATGAGAATGCATACTGATGAAATTGTAATGCAATATTGTCAGGGATCTTATATGTTATGTATTAAATCTATCATAAACCTTTAGATGCTTATGAATTTGACTCTTGTAATGGATATATGGCACTGATATAAGTTGTACTTATTTGTGTAGTTCAATAATTGTTTTTCTTTGCCTAGAGCTTGCTACAAATTGCAAATTAATGACTATATTTTACTATGGATTCAACCAATTGTTGTAGTTATCTCATTCTCCACATAGTTGATATTATCGGTGAACAACCAATTTTATTCGATATTATCCTATTGTGTTGAGCTATTCAATGTAATTATTTTTTATGTGTTAATTTTGTTTATGATATTGGTGCAGAGGTTGCAAACATTAAGGGATCACCCTCCCAGGTCTTGCAGAGCCTAAATTGTAAGAGGCTTTTTAAAGTCCTCGTCAGTTGGTCCAGGTCTTTCGAGCTACCCTTGATTGGAATTGGCAATCCCATAGAGACCAACTTGAGCAAACTAACACTTCACTCTTTAGAACCCGAACCTTTAAACTTAACCCGAACTTCGAACCTCGAACCCCATCCTCTGGCTCCCCACCTCTTCCTGCTCCTCTCATCTGGCCCTTCGTTCCTCTTCATTTCCACTATCTCCCTCGACTTAACCCCTACCCTTATCTTTCCACTCTCCCTTTCTCTCATCAATCCTTTATTCTCCCCCTCTCTATAAAGAACTGTTACCTTTACCTACCAGTAATTTTACCTAACTGGCGGCAGCCTGGCGGACCTGACTAACTGGATTGACATTTTAAAGATCCCACACTTTGATCGCCTGGTGTGGAGACCCAGAAGGTGATCCCTAATGTATTTACAAACTTCGCAGACCATTATCGTGAAACAACATTAACAAAAATAGATAATCATTAATAGCTCAACATAGCATAATAATCAATAGAATTATTGTTCATCAGTAATATCAACTATTTGGAGCATGCGATAACTACAACACATTCCATATTGTAAAATAGTCATTGATTTTCAATTTTTAGCAAGCGCTAGGTAAAGATAAACAAAATACTAAACCATAAAAATTAGTACAACTTACATCAGTTCCATATATTCATTGAGGGAGTCAAATTCATAAACATCTATTTATGACAGATTTAACCTATAACATATAAGATCCTTGAGAACATTGTTTTCACAATTTCATCAAAATGTATTCTAACCCAATACTACTTATCAAATCCTTATACAGAACATATCCACCTACAATCCCATTCAAGCATTTTAATTAATTCCTTGAATTAAAGCCAAAACAAAAATCATACACACCACAAGAGTGAGATGAATGAGACAACCCTTGATTATCTTATTCAAAATTTAGATATGCATGTACAGTGGAGAGACATGAATTTGAATTTATCATTTCAACTCAAGTGTTAGTACTATTATACAACATGAAATCCCCATGAATTCAAAACCAATTACAGAATAACTCAAAACCTAAATTGTATTTCTCTCTAAAACCATCGAACTTTACAATTTGCTCCACAACTCTACCTAGACTCGACCAAAAAATATCTAACTTGCTAACCTGTACTTCTGGCCTTGAAATCCTTCTTATAGAAAATGAAGGAGCAAACAAGCATCGGGCTAGAAAGTACCTCTCATTTCACATACTTTTCTTTACAAAACTCTTGAGGACAACAACTATACCTTCTTTATTTCTCATACTACACCCTATTCATGCATCCTACAATTATAACAGTATCCATGGGGCCTCTTACACAAGCTACAGTAATCACAAAAAGTGTAAGAGCCCCTTTATATCATGTTTGGACTACAAAACCCTCAAAAATAGGGTAATCAAGCTGTATGCAAAGAAATGAAGCTTTCTAACTCAAATCAACACCTTAAGCCCTCAAATCAGATTCAAATCAAAGCTAACACATATCTTCAAGGACTGAATTGATTTCTCACATCAAAAATATGTATTGCATGTGACCGCACAATGCTGCATAATAGGAAAAATACAGAAAATTTGAAGAAAAACATAGATTTTCGAATGTCAAGAGCTTGTATTTTAAATCCTTAACCATCAACAACCATTAGAATGATCACTTTATGCCTTTTAAAGGAATTTACACATCAACCACTGAACAACCACCTCTACAACTGACTTTTTAATCTTTTATACCATGTTGTTTATTTTTACCTTCAAACATTAAAAGTACATCATTAAATTAATTATGTAATGGCATAAAAATTAAAAACATCATGAATTAATTATGTAACCACATAAGTCAAATATAATTCTATCAAGAAATTAATATCAAATGATAATATAATTGCATAACTCATACATTTCAATGTCATTGATCTTCTTCTTCATCCAACTCTTTGTCTGTATCATCCGATCCAGATTCGACATTCTAAGGATTGGTCATATCATCATCATCATCATCATCGATATCAGTTTTGATAATGTCATCATCTACATGGATATCATCTTCATGAACATTAACTCCTACATCATCATGATGTAGTTCCTCCTCTTCGACATCTTTGTCAGGGACATCATCAACTAACTGTTGATCCTTATCATCATCTACATCATCTTCTAGTTCTTTGGTATCTCCTTCTTCCACCACATTATACTTTATCGGCCTTCCTCTTGGATCATGTCTAACAACAAATGACCAACCCGGTTTACCTAGAACCTCTGAGTAAAATACCTACTCACATTGGCTTGGAAGAACATAGGGCTCATTTCCAATTCGCTCGATCAACCTTGTATTAACCATGGTAAATCCATTATCATGTTCAATAACAGTTCTCTTAGGATAATTTTCATTCAATTATAGCCTGTACCATAGGATGACAAACAAAATTAATCTAAAGGACTTAAAGTCACTTAAGTATATCATCCAAAATCCCATAGTATCAATTTTCTGAGACTTTTGGATGTATGTCGCTTCTAGATGAAACATTAGTCACCTGAAAGACTGCAATTATACTAGAATCACAAGTTTTCTTCATGCCATCCAACATTTTGATTTGAAATTGATGACCATTGCACCACATAGCCTTGTGGTGTTTCACCTGCAATATGTCAAACATGTAAAAATTATTGCAACATTGTCAGTTGATAAACATATTTATTCTTGGCCGAATGTATGCAAAGAAAACAATCTCAACATATATATAAATCAATATAATTGAAAATAATTAAATACTATGGGTGATTAATATATTTATACGTACCTGTTTATCTTTTAAACTATATGCTAAATCAATTTCCCTTTGTGTAACATTAGAAACTCCATTACGATAAACTTCTTTAACCAATGAAGCCACACCTTCCCATGTTAATGCGTGACCAGATTGTTGACATCATTCAATCCATACCGTCATCCAATCAAGATTGTTTGTAATGTACAAATGTAGTGCATCCCACTCTCGACCAACTGTATCAAAAAAAATTGAAATTCACAAATGACATATAATTAGTTAAATACCACAGTATACGACCTTAATTTATAATTGATGTATATTGAAGATTAAAAATTAAATAAGTACAATATACATAAAAATTATATGTAAAATGTATTCCAATTAATCTCCATGACCATCTTATAATTACCTATCACTTTCCTCAATCTACCTTTCCCTATCAGGTACTCCCCTTTGAATTTGTTAATGGAGTCGGGATCCCAAATGTGATCTACATGGATCTTTGCTGCAAACTTAGGAATATATTCACTAATGTACACCATGGTCCGGTATACCATATATCCCTCCACCATAAAACCCTCAGGATGTGCTCTTTGTCTAACCAAAGCCTTCAAAAATTTCAAGTGCCTCTCAACCATCCATATTGACCTTGTGTGTATAGGTCCACACAATTCAATCTCCTCAACTTGGTGTATGAGGTAGTGTTCTTGTGCATTGAAAAATGTTGAAGGTAGACACTTTTTCATTTCACACATTAGATGAGGAATTTTTCTCTTCCAATAATTTATATCTTCTTTATGGATTTCTTTAGATGGCAGCCATCTACAAGTGCTTTTTGATTCATGGCTAAAATACAACGACATTTAACAAAAAATATGCAGATATTACATAACAAGTAAAACAAATGGAAATTATAAGATGTATACAATGAATTGAAAAATATCTACTACTCCTCATGTATTTTCCAAGATCATATATAACCGTTTTGGACATTGTTGTCAAAGTTGTCCGAGAGATAGAGGTAGAAACATAACGCAACAATTATAAAACGATCTTCAATATTTTCCAAAAGTAGTAAACACAATACACCAAAAAGTAGATGTATTTATACAAGTGTATATAATATACCGTAATACCACTAATGAAGGTATGCCAATCATGCATTTTCATCCTTGACCCAAATTCACCTTTTCTTTTGTTATTATATTGTTTGGTGTCTATAGCAAATCCCGGAAATCAATTTTGTAATGACTTTATAGCATTGCTTGTCGCCTCTAATAACCAAGGAAGGGCACTTATATTAATTTGGTCTCCATCACTATTTAATTGAATGGCATTTTTTATTGCATGATTGACTTCTTGAATGTCACTACAAATTTTGACAATTTTTTCTTTGTCATGCCCTCCATCCAATATTTTCCATAATGTTTCTGTTATATTCTTTCTGATATGCATTGTATCAAACAAATGCACAATTTGTAGCTGCTCATAGTAGGGCAACCTACTAAATTGTTTGGGATAACTTTTCAGTCCCTGTGGAAGCCAACCATTAATGCCTTGACGACCTTCATGAAGCATATAAGTTAAACAAATTAACGACAATCATTATCAGTTACAACATGAGTAAACACAACACAATATAAAAATATAAATTCAAAACATATCATATATGATAGATAAACAATTTGATCCAATGTAACCTTGGCGATTAATTCTATTATATTCCAACTTCCATAGGCAAGGTGTCATTCTTCGTGGTTTTGATGTAGTCTCCTCTTTCCCATTGAAAAAATGTTTTTTCAGTAGTTCGATAATTATGATTTATATGGAGGAAGTGCCTATACTCATTAAACACCTGCTTTCCTAAACTTGTTGAACGACGATATTTCATCTTTGGACCACAAATTGGACATGCAAATTTTCCCTTTGTTTGAAGACCTGCAAGATCATATATAATTGGATTAAATATGTCAAATTTTTATAATTATATATAATGAATAGATTATTTTAAAAACATGCATGATATCTACTTCATCAAATTAAATATTGCTAAAGTGCAGTCGAATACTAAAACATACCACAAAAATGTGTTAGCCCTGGGGCATCATGAATTGTCCATACAAGCATTGCATGGAATTGAAATTGTCTTTGTCCTATTGGTCTAGAGACGTCATACATAGTGACACCATTCCATAACTTTAGTAACTTGTCGATAAGAGGCTCGATATATACATTCATATCTTTAAATTGGTACTTACCTAGTTGAATAATGAACATAAACATTACATAATTATTATAACCATTTTACTGCAATAGATATAAATTAATGTACATGACTATTGAATGAAAAAAATATAAGTCATTATGCAACAAATAAGACAAATGAGATGCTACTACATTAAAGAAAATTGATGTAAACAAATACTTGGAACAATCATTGACAACATTATGTGCTCCCTCTCTATTGACATCCATGGAGGAATGTTATTGTTGATAACAAAAAAAGGCCACATCGAGTAAATAGATCTCATCTCTCCAAATGGATTGACACTGTCTGCTCCCAATGAAAGCTTGAGATTACGAGATTCTTCTTTAAAGTGGGGCCATTTTTCCTCTATGTCCCTAAATGTAGAACCATCCATAGGCATTCAAAGAATGTCATTTCCACTTATATTCCATGCATGGTAATCCATAAATTGTGTTAAGCTTTCACACCTAAATAATTGTTACATACGTGGAATAATAGGAATATAACAAAGAACCTTGCGAGGCACCTTTTTTGTTAGTTGATTTGTTCAATGTCTACAGATATGACATTCTAGGAATTTTGTTGTAAATTCTTGTTTTTTATGATATATAATATGATCATTGGGACATGCATCTATTGCTTGATACTCCATTATGATATTTTTCATAATGACAGATAAATCTCGGTATGAGCGAGGTAAAATATTTGATGGTGGTAACAAAAATTCACTAATCAATCTACAACAAAAAATAATTTGTTAATATAAAGAATATTAATGGTACATATTTCATCCTTTAGTTACTAGTGATGAACTAACAACAATTAAAATAGATGAAAACAAATGACATATATGGCATACCTTAACATCTGTGAGATTGCTATGTTTGATAAACCATTCATAACCTTCAAGTTCAACAATAACAATACAATAGAGAGAAGAGTTATTTGGGAACCTTCATAAAGGGGCTCGTATGCCTTCTCAAATACAAGTAAATCATGAATATCATCAAATTCATCTCGATCATCATGATCAACTCTACCACTAAATGTGTCATGGATCAATGTATTTGTACTATCATCTTCAACTATGTTTTCTAGCGCATGATCATCTTCTTCCATAGGATCATTAACTTCAACTTCGATATTCACAGCTCCATGTTCGTCTGCTTGCAAAACCACCATCTCCGGGCTGTGATAATCCATATCATCTTCCCCAGGGTGCCCCACCTTTATAATAATGATAGAAACAAATAAACCATGATCATGATCAAGTGATTATAAATATATATATATATATATATAATGTTAAAATGATATAAACATTTACAAATTCAATCAATATAAACACATATAATGAACAACTTAACAATGGATGATAATCATGCCCCCCTTCAACGTGACCATGTTGCCTACAATGTTTCTCAGCTGTTGTGATTAAAAGTCATCTCATCTTTAAGCACTTGCAATTATTGCAAGGACAATAACATTTCCCATCACCCTTTCTTTTCAATCTAGCCCACAATCTATCAAGTGTGGCTCTTCATTTTGTTCTAGACTAATATTAGCTAACATGATATTTCTTTACAAAGCTTGACTATTTAGATCTTCAAAAAATATCAAACTCACACTAATAATTTTTATTCATAGACAGGTAACAAAATCTAATAATTCTGATATTTTACACCAAAAAAATTTGGCATGCAACCACCCCTACAAAAGAGAAGATAGTCTGAAGTTAATGACCCCAAAAAACACTTTAAAATGCTAATTCCAAAACTTATTAAATTCTAATTTTACTATGATTTCCAATTGTTGAGACTCCTAAAATCAGAATATTGAACTTGATCGCAAACTTCCTACAACGATGGAGGTAGCGAGCTAGTAAGAGCAACTGACCCATTCCTAAGGAGCAACAAGTCAGAATCATCATTGTTAATGTCAATAGGATTTATTCTTTTAGTTAAAGATGCAATGTGTCACTTCTTATAACGAGCTTATCCCTAGGGCCCTCAACATTGAGAGAGCCCTAATCGCACAAGGAAGTACACACTAGTAGAATTTGGAAAATAAATGACTAGGTGACTAAAACTTTTAGTCACAACAACTAAAAATGACTAAATTCTGCTCATTTTTTGCAACTCAGCTATAAATGAGTAAATAAATTACTATTTTAATATTGATTAAAAATTATTTAGTCACACAAATAAAAATGACTAAATAGTTAGTCATTTATTTAGTCACAATCCATTTGAATAAATCATTTAAGGAATCAAGAATATAGCCTCAAAATCCTCTAAAACTCTTTAATAAACATACCCTAAAAACTTTTGTCAAAATCTTATTTTCACAGTTTCAAATGGAGTTTTCATTTTAATAAACATACTCTAAAACCTTCGTCAAAACATTATTTTCAAGCATAGACCGCCAAAATGGAGAATGTGTTTCGTAAAGAATGACAGAGAACGGTGAGGAGATGTGTGTGAAAGGAGGCATATGATTCATTGTTGCTTATCTCATTCCTGCTCGCTCAACAAATCTTACATTGTTCTCGCTACTATTTGTAATCTAGGTATTTACTTGACATATATTTGCATAATCTCAAATTCCTTTAGAGGCTTTTGAAGTATCATAATGTATCCTATATAGGGTTTAGAATGATTTCTTTTAATTAAAAAATAAATAAATGATGTATTTCCCTATAATTAGATAATGTGGAGATCTCCTAAATCTGCTCTAGCACACTATCCTCTTTGGCACTATATTCATTACTCTAGCTACTAGGGTTTTGCATGTGACATCTTTAATATCTTCATGACCGTGACTTTAAATAGATCTCAATCTTCGCTTTAATCCTTTTCATGGTAACCCTTGAGTTCCATAATCCACCTTCAATCTCTTCTAAGAATGGTGTCTTAAGCTAGATTGCATAGTATACATATAAATCAAGTCCTTCATACCTACCATTGTTCCAAACCACCACTCACTGCCTTGCTTAAAATGTTTCCTCCATAAGCACAATAGCATGTTTTAAAATCATAGTTGCCATTGATTGACCATTAAGGTCACCACTTTCATCAAGATACAATGAGATTTTTTTTTTCAAACTCAAGGCATTATGCAAGATAACATTGTGAATTATTTGTTGTGTACGATTTAATTTTCTTGCACATTTAATACTTTGCTAACTTCCTTTAAGACTGGGTATTGCACCCTCAGCTGCAATCTCAAACAACTCATTCACTATCACTTGAAGATTCCTTTCATGAGCATCCTTCTATAAAATCAAACTTTTCCCTATAGACTGCCTACTTACTACAGGGGACTCATTGTTTCATGGTATTGTAGATCTTAAGAACCTTCAACCTTATTGACACTACTTCACAGTCTAGAAGGTATTATTCACTATTCTCCCATCTTTGATGAGTCTCAAAACATTGCTCAAACATGCAATCCACTACCTCCATTATACATTAATGGCTAAGAAGAAACATTGAACCTATGATTACCACTATTACTTGATTTGGACAGTCATTCCCTAATTGCATTTTCCTTGTCTAACACTACCAAAAGCATTTGAAAAACCCTTAAGGTCAGCAAGGGGGTAAGGAAACTCACCTGTAAAATCCACTTTACTATGCAAGGTTTGAGCTTTATTATCTTGTCACTGCTCAGCCTCTTTTTGACTGTCACATCTCAAGTGACTGTCATTCTTCTTACCGTAGATTGCATTTACAAATGTCACTAAGTTACATAGTGTGCTTGTTATTGGCTACAATCTCTAGATTGAATTTTTTTGTTATTAGCTACAATGTCTCAATATTTGTGGTATTGCAACCTCACTAATCCGCTAGAGTTATTGTTTATGTTTCTACGAAGGCCTAGGGTTTGTACCCTAATCATGCTCTTACCAATGCTTTTGTTGGTATTAAAAAACAACCTTAAATCTTGGGTCAGAAAATTAGTTGTCCTAAAAAATTTATGGCATGATCTTGGATTGTATCCTAGAGTGTGTGGGAAGCTTGTGTTTCATCATTAAGGTATGTAAACCTGATCAGGGAAATGTATCTTATATAGCATGGGTCTTGCTTTAATACTTTCCATAATGGTTATTAGCATATCACATTATTATAGTTTGTGGTAACCCAAGATTGCATTCAAGTATGTAACAAACTTGGTTTTTAGTTTAAGCTATACACTTTTAAGTAACATTCATAAGGTTTAGAAAATCTTGATCACTCTCTAGAATAGCCCATTAAACGTGGGTTGTGCTTGAATGCACTACATAATTGATATAATACAACCACTCTACATATCAACCAAAGTTATAGGCTCTTTATTGTAGTAAGAGGTAATCACTCTTCGATCATGCTATAATTACATCCTACCCTGTTAAACCTGAGACAACTAGAATGCACCCAATGATGATTGACACCTACATTATAAAACCTGAATTAACTACATTATATGAGTGCCTCCATTTCTATCACAACATAGCCACATTAAACTTGGGGCACACATGAATGCATCCTATATTTTTTATAGCACAACTGTGCCACATGACCAATAGAGTTATGGATCACATAATTACAGTCACAAGAATCTATTCCTTGGTTGTGATCTTATGGTGATTCCATAGAACAAAATATGGACATGAAATTCTCAAAACCCTAAACCTCTAAAAATGAAATCTGATGAGATGTTGCTTTAAAATATGATTTTCAAACCTGGAACTACAAATCTGACTTCACAACTGAATTCTGCAAAAAGACAATGACTACCCTCAACTTGGCGATATCTTCTTGAATTTTTTCTAATTTTTCCCAAGAAATTCATCCTTAGTTCTCCACAAACTGTCTCAAGTAGAGAAAAATATTGTCCTAATAAATTAGGGAACTCACTTTTCTTTATGTCAGCCACAATTTGATTTTTTTCTTATTTTTCATGTTTTTCAAAATTTTGACAAAAATGATAGTTGACATCTCGACGAAACCCAGGTTCGTCGAAATTTTGACAAACATCAGGGATAAACTTTTTAAAAATTGAAAATTACACATCAAATTTTACAAGCACCCGACGATACATCAAATTATACATATTTCGTCAGACATTTTCATTAGATTTTGCAATCAAATGAATTAGTGGCAAATTCATTCATGTAAAAATGATTGCATTTTATATAGAGATGAATATCAAAACATGGTAGAATGCCCTGCATGCAAAGAGAAGAGATATCATACATATGTACAAGGTCCTACAGTTCCAAAGAAGGTTTTATGTCACATGCCAATTATACCTAGACTTCAATGAATATTTCGTTGCAATTCAGTAGAACAATTGATGGACTGGCATGCAAAGAACAAGAGTAAAGATGGATTCATGTGAATTCTGACCGACTCCAAAGAAATGAAACACATAGTGGAAAAATGACCAACAAAATTCAAAGATGAACCCCATAGTATTAGGTTTGGTCTTACAATTGATGGAGTGTGCCCATTCTCTTTCCCGAGCTCAAATTATAGTGTTTGGCCAGTCAGATTGATAGTATACAATATTCCCCCATGGATGAGTGTTAGAAAGGAGCACCTTATGCTGAATCTCATTGTTCCAGGAAAACATCAAGTTAAAAACATGGATGTTTATCTTGTGGCTTTTATTGATGAGATGCAACTGCTATGGAAAGGCATAAGAATGTATGACATATCATGTCCTCCATAAAATAGGTCCTTCATGTTGTATGGTGTTCTATGTTGGACTATTCGTGATTTCCCATGACTTGGTGTTTGTTATGGTAAGATAAAATATTTACGTATTTACATTCATAATTTATTTTTATCCCAACTTTCATACTTAGTTTTATACTATTTTTTTGATGTTATTAACATTACTTATTGAATTGTAGGGCTTCAAACAAAGGGGATATTTGCATGTCCAAGATGTGAATTTTTTTTTCAAGGGCAGTATTCTAAATATCTACATAAATTTATTTATACAAACAATAGGGTTTTTCTACCACTAGATCATAGGTTTAGAAATCGCCTGAAGAATCAATTTGATGGAAAAGTTGAAAATAGAGGCCCTCCCATGATTATGGGTCCAGGTGATTGGCTTAAGAAGTATGAAGATACTGAATTGAAAGCTTGGGAGGATTTTTTTTATTGGGGTGATTCAATTGAAGACCTAGAACAAGTTGTAGTTAATATGCTAGAAGGAATGAAAAGGAAATCTATATTTTATGAGCTCCCTTACTGGAAGGATCTATTAATATCTCACCTATTAGATCTTATGCACATCTTCAAAAATGTCCCAGATTCTATATTTTGACACATATCAGGCAAAGAGAAGAAAACCTTGTCTTCAAGGAGAGATATTTCTCTTTCGCGTACCAAATTTGATAGAAAATATTTATGGCCGAATAGGGAAAATTAAACATATGTAGAAGCTCGATGGATTTTGAAAAAAAAAAGAGCTAGACCAACTAAAAAATGTCATCCGTTCAATAAGGACACCTACTGGCTATGGGTCATCATTGGCTAAAGATTTTACAGTTGATGGACATATCACAAGATTTAAAACACATGATTTTCATAATTTAATGAAGGTATTATATATCAACATTTAACATTTACTGGTAACATTGATTAAGCACTAAATTTATTTTGATATTTTGTTGTGTGAGAAAAAAATACTAATGAATTTTTCATAAATGTGTTTGATAACATATCATGCCATTGGCAATTAGGGGGGATTCCTATCTTACAGTTGACTTAAGGAATGCCATAAGTCAATTGTCAACATTTACAAGGTATGTGGTTACATGAAATGTTCATGTGTGAGAGACAAAGATATTATATTGAATTTTAATTTATGACTAAAGGTTCATACTAATTTACTATTCTTATATTAGGTGGGTGACCTCCAAGGAGATCCATGAATCTGAAGTGCGAAAGTCGAAGAAGGAAATTGCATAAATTGTATGTGTATTTAGAAGGAGCTCCCTACAAGTCCATTTACTTATACACATAGTCAATGAAATTGAATCGGAAGGTGTCGTATCAACGAGGTGGATGTTTTTCTTTGAGAGGTATATGAAAACTCTTAAAAGATATGTTAAAAAAAAGAACATCCAGAGGGTTGCATGGCTGAAGGGTATGTATTGAATGAAGCATTTTTCTTCCTGTGTGAATTCCTTGGTAAGGATTTTGAAGATGACCCATGCGCTAGGGATGAAGAATGAGCATCATATATTATTGATGGAGAAAAACCATAATCTAATGGTGTTGAAGTACAAATTAGTAAGTAAATTCACGATCAGTGTGGTTGTTTTTCTTGCAACCATTAATTTACTCTATAATTTATTTGTCAAATTAACAGCATGACATTTGGAGTTTGAAATAAACATGTTGACATGTAATAGGTGTAGACGAAATTTCTATACTAGACAAGTTCATTCTGTACCACATGGACTTTATGAACAAATGGATTGATCTGTATAATAAAAAGAGAGAAGAAGTGTTAGAAGCAAGGAGATAGTTTAAGAGATAAAACCCAAGGAATAATCCATTTCCCACTCATTTTCTTGGGGAATGGGGAAAATATTGCACACTAGAATGGATTACTGAACAAATTCAAAATCAAATAGAAGATGCAGGTACAAATTCAAACATAACAAAAGATGAAATCAACATGTCTAGAGGATGTGAAAGAAAGGTATAGTTGGAATTTTACAAAATGTTGTTTCCTTACAATTTTGACAGTATTAACTATTTTAATATTCATCATTATATTTGTTTTCACTGAAATAAATGGTCTTTCACAGACGAGGAAATACACAGCAATGTGGGCATATGGTCGACATTATCGTGTAGAAAGTGTAGACATAAAGAGATGATCCTTTGATTGTGGCATCATGGTTGACTTTGAGCAATCCAGTCAATCAAGCTCAAAAGATAAGAATATAATTGAAGGGAATCTACAATATGTTGGGAAAATACAAGAAATTATTGAGTTGGATTACCGCTCTTTTAAATGTTGTATTTTTAAGTTTAGATGGTATGAAGCATTTGTGAGGACACAAAGACATGATACCCATAGTGGATTGTTTTCTATAGATTCCTCATCGTTCCTACTGGAGGATAAGGAGCCTTATGTTCTACCAATTCATTGTGAGCAGGTATTTCTTTAACTCAAACAAGAAGCGATAGTGATCATTAATCTATTAATTCATAGCTTATTGTGAATATATACATGTGTTTATTAATCAATAAAATTATTATAACATACGTCTAATATATGTATGTCATTCATGTGAAGGTATTTTTCTATGAAGATATTTTGGACCCGAAATGGATATTTGTCATACATTATGATCCAAGATTAAGGCATGTATTTGACAATACATTAGTGGATACTGAGAAAAACAATGATGGCCAACAAAATGAGAGAGGGATTAGAGAACATCGAAGAAATTGACATCCATGATGATGTCGAAGATGGTTATGTTCAGGCACAAGAAGACAACAATCTAGAGTTAGATGATGTCATGGAAGACAACAATATGGATGGTATAGAAAACAATGATCCAAATACATCTGGTAACAATATAGATGATTTGTAGTCAAATTTTAATGATGATGAAGATGATGTAGGTCAAGATGAGGATGATGATAATATTAAATACTTGAAAGAACATATGAACATTGACAATGATACACTGGATGACATTGTAGCAGACAATAATGTTAATGACCAAGACTTCTAAATTTTCAGAATTATTTGTAATCCATGTTTAAAAATTGATGATTCTTATGGCCTAAACTTTGAAATTTTTCAGTAATATTATGTTGTACTTGGACAATTGAAAACTTGTTTTATTCTCCTAGCAAGTTTTTTTAATTTTCCATTATAATTCTAGACCAAACAACATTTGCGGGGATGGCCATTTACACCAATCTTAATTTGTATGAAGTTCACGAACCTGCTTTCAAGTAGTAAATTCCTTTCATAGACAAGAAATGTAAAGGCTTCATTTAAGAAAAGATAAGTAGTCTCTTTCTAAGGGTAATCCACATGCAAAAAGTAAAAAGCACATAAAAAACAATTGTACAGTAGAAAAGAAGATTCAATCAGTTATGCCTTATTTTGCTTGCACACTTATTTGAAAGACATAGGGTATTCACCATACATTTCCCTTGACAAAGAAAACATGTGATTTCATTTATTTTTACTCTATATATTAGAAGTGAAATTGTTGTTACATAATGATGCACTGAGAAAATAATATATACAAAAAAATGCAAAGAAAATGTTTGAAATTTAACATGCAACCTATTGTGTTGCGCTAAAAGGAATCAAGATTAACTGGGATGATAAATAAAAATAAAATTTTAATGATTGTACTTAAAAGTGAACAAGATATGAAAAGTGTGGACAATGATGGTGTTGAAATTGAAAACCCTGATTCTGATGACATTACTGTTTTATGTCATTAGAGATAAAGAGAACATACAATTTTATATACATAGAAAATGAAGATTTGAAACTAGTAAACTGAAAATTGTAAACACTATAAGATTTTTCCTTAAACAATAATTCACATACTCACTTACAAAAAAGGGTGAAGCATTTTTTATTCAAACTCTATTTTCTTTAATAGACATAACAGTAAAAGAATATTTACAAATACAAGAATATATACACTATTTCATAGAAAATAAGGAATGTTTCATAGAATATACAAGTACAAGAATATTTACAAGTACAAGAATATATACACTGTTTCATAGACTTCTAAATTTTCAAAGTTATTTGCAATTTGTTGGGTCTCAAAAATAGGTTTTTAGACCATAAGAGGGTGCCAATATCTAAGAGGAATTTAATCCTTAATACGAACCAATTAAAGTAAATTATTTGAAAGGACTTTAATTCACACCTAACCAGAAACCAATCAAAGCATCCACATAGTAACAACAAATGTGCCCTCATAAATCTTGCAGATTTAAACAACTTGAAAAGACCACTTTGGAGACAACAAAGAAATAAATAAGCATGAAAATTGACACAACAATTGAACATTGAAAATGGATTACGAGTTATAATGTATCTGCTTCATTATATTGCTCAAAATATAAACATACATAACATGAGTTCTTTTGATATGAATAAGTGGATGAGATGGTCTAGTATCTATTCTAATGGATTGAAATGATGATGAATGATGATCAAAATCGGACCTTGGTTTCCCTATTTGTATGGGAAGCAACAAGCTTCAAGTCTATTCACAAAAGTTACATCGTTTCTTAACTAAAGCATAATTAACATAACATAGAAACTTAAAAAAAGATTATTGTTGGATGCACCACAATCTGTTAATCATCAACAAGAGCTCATGACCACCTAAGATCTGTTCAAGGCTCAAGCACCATGTTAATGAGTCCACAACAACCAAAATCTAACTACCTCCTCATACAGCTCATGAAAGGAACAAATTAACCTTTGACATGTGATCAATGTATTTCTCTTGGGCATAAGTGTTTGAATTCTGTAGAGTATCTACCATTACATTCTCCAATCCAGGAATCCTCCTGAGATACTTATGCATTTTTCTGGTACCTCATCCTCATCATTGATGTCATCAAGGATGCCTGGAAAATATTTTGATATCTCCTTTTTCCAAGTTTCCTAATCCTTAAAATTTGTTTCTTCAAAGAAATTTGGCATGGCCATATATAGTGGCTAGCTGAAGTCACTCAATTCCTGTGTCAAGCTATTCTGGAATTTTTCATGTGTATTCATGAGGCTCTGACATTTTTGGAGAAAAGCATTATTATCTCCATCTTTTTCCTTGATATGGGATTCCATTTCCTTCATCCTATCAAGAAGAATTCCATGCTCCATGAGGGCCTTGTATGTTCCACTATGAGCATGCCAGACACCATCTACATGTTGGCACATATCTTTGAATTTCATACAAATTATCCTTGATGCTACTTCAAAAGTAGTAGCCTTCATTTTTTTTTTAGTTCTTCCTATTCCTTTTGAGCCTTTTCAAATTTATGCTTCCATCGAGCAGTCTCAGACATGGCCTCTAACACTTTTCTTTCATGTTCAATTAAAGAAGAGTAAATCCTTGGAGAAGCAGACAACCTATCTTTGTAGTTGGTTAATTCTTGTTTCAACCTATCATTTTCCTTTATCAGCCACTGGTTATCTCTTACTAGCTTTTGGATCTAGGCTTTGGTGAATTTGGCTACATTCACATTAGAGTCAGAAGTCTCCAAGGGATCTGCCTCCCCTACTCTTTGCACTAGGAGATGTCCAAAAATTTGATCATAGTCAATGAGAGAAGTGTTGATGGTCCTTTTGGCACAACAACATGCAAACAAAATATTGCTATCATGTTTCTCCTGAAAGAGAAAGATGATCACTTGGATATCTTAGCCCCCAAGGTCTATGAAGTTGGTTCTCAACTGTGCTAATGTTGCTTAGTTGATCAATGTAACAATAATGTTCAAGGGGCCTGCTGGTGTTGAGCTTCTAGATTGTTCTAAGATCAAGCATGAAATAAAACCTAATTTAACTAGGGTTTTTAAAGAAACAACAAAAGATAGATCAAGGTTTTGGGACAAAAAAGAACAATAATTCATCCAATTTTAACCAAATTTGTTAGCTTCAAGGAATTTGTTAACTAAAACTGCAGAACAAAGTAAACTTGTGATTGACACACAACCTCTTTCATTCATAGTGCTAATTCAAATAACAGCTTTTAAGTTACCATTTAAATAAAACACAAAATAACATTTCACTCCTTGAAGACTTCACAAATCAAATGATCAACTTAAGACAAATATCATTTAGGAACACAATATGAAATAGATTAAACTCTTATTGCTTCTACTATTAGTGAAACAGATAATCAATATTTACAAGGCTAGCACAATCACCAGTGTATAGAGAATCTACGATTCTAGATTGTTTCTAACTACACTAAGAGAACTTGTAAAATACATTACAGCCAATACTGAACTTTACTACTAGGCATATTCAGAGGAGCTAATGAAAGTTATTTACTTGGCACCTTGTTTTCAAGACCTTCCACAACCTTTATCGACAATAGACATGAAACAAAGAGTTTAAGACAAAATCATCCAATCAGAAAGCCTAAAAATACCTAAACCATTTTTCTCCTTGTGACCATAGCATACTTTAGATAACAACCCACAGTTTTAGATGGAAATGATAGATCAACCCTAGAGAACAAAACACAACACAAACCATAGAACAAGGGAAACAGAAAGACAAAAAGGAAAGACAAACAAACAATCAACAAACTATTTACAAATAAAGAGAAAATTATTTACACAAAGAGCAGCAAATTATTTACAAGCAGAGACATAAACTATTTACATAAATACAAATTATTTACAAACAAGAGACAAAAAAAATATTTACATGCAAAATAGAAATTAACAAGCCTTACGACTCAAAATAGTGCTTGAGAAACTGCCCATTGACAGGCAATGGAACAAGTTCTCCAGTTAAGCTACTCAGTCTGAAAGCATTTTTCCCTAGGATCTCAACAATTTGATAAGGACCTAGCCAGGGTTTGTCAAATTTCTGGTGGCTCCCCTTCTTTTCACTGGCTTTATCCCATAACAATACAAGGTCATATATCCTAAAAGATTTGATTTTGGCTCTTTTGTCAAACCAACATTTGACAACAGCCTGGTGCCTAAAGAATTGTTGCAATGCAACATCTCTCTGTTCTTCTAATTTCAACAAAGCAGCCAATCTTACTTCTATCCTATTGTCACTAGAGTAGAATTTCTGCATGAACTCAAGGATAGGTATTTGTAGATGGATAGGAAAGATAGGCTCTTGGCCATATACTAGCTTGAATGGTGAGGTGTTTAAAATAGTCTTAATCCTAGTCCTATCTGCCCATAATGCGAATCTCAGCTGGGTATGCCAGTCTCTAGGATTATGCTCTAACAGTTTCTTAATTACCCCTAAGAGATTCTTATTGGTTGACTCTGCAACTCCATTGCCTTGTGGGTAATAATTTGAAGAATATTTCAAAAAAAATTTGTGATCATATGCCTAGGAAATAAACTCAACAGAAGAAAAGGCAGAGCCATTGTCGCATACCAGAGCGAAGGGTACCCCAAACCTTGTAGTGATGCACTTGGTGGTGTTGTTCTTGCAGGATATAGCCTCTGTCCATCTTGTGCAATAATTAGTAGTAGTCAAGATAAACTTGTGTCCTGTAGAAGAATTCGGATTAATCACCCCAATAAAATCTAGTGCCCACTTGGCAAATGGACTTACCTCGTAGACAGGCTACAAAGGCATGGCTGAATGGCATTCCCTTGGTGCAGAAATTTGACAGATGTGACATGTCCTCACATGCTGATGGGCATCCTTGAACACACAAGGCCAGTAATAACCAGATCTGAGGATCTGGTGTGCTAATGAATCTGCAGAACCATGAACTATGCCATGTTTCCCATGAAACTCAGAGATCACATGTTGAGCCTCTTGATGAACAAGGTATCTCAGGTATACTCCTTTGAAATTCCTTCTGTATAGCAACCCTCCTTTGAGCATGTAATGAGAACTCTTCAATCTCAGGGCTCTCCTTTGAGTTGTATTCATTCCCTTTGGACACCGATTATGGAGCATCAAGCAAATGGTATCAACATACCAAGGGTCGTTGGAGAAAGACTGGGTCGTGTATTGTTGACAGATGATGTAGTCGCCAACATTCACCATGGACTGAGACAATCTTATACCCCTGACTAATTTCATAGGGTGTATCTCTAGATCAAATTCTTGTAGGATGGACATCCATTTTCCTCTCCTTTCTCCCAGCTCGCTCTGCATGAGTAGGGACTTCACAGCCGCATCAGGAACTACAGCGACAAGTTGGCTTCGGAGGATGTAATGCCGGAACTTCTTAACAGCCCGAACCAGCGTAAAAGCTTGCTTCTTAAGAGGCGGGTATTTGATTTCTGCATTTTTGAATGGAGAGCTAATGAATGCAATCAACTTCTCCTCTGCCTCTTCTCTTCGTTGGGTTAGTACAGCTGCGCAGGAATGATTAGAGGAAAAAGAGTAGATGTAGAATGGCTTGAGGTAGTTGGGGTTGGTAAGGACCGGTCCTTCTTATATGGATTGTTTGACTTGTGAAAATGTGGCCTTTGCTTCTTCAATCCACTCTACCTTAGCGTCCTTTTTCATCATTTTGTTCAGAGGTTTCATGATTTCAGCAAAGCCTGTGATAAATTTTCTCACGAAATTTATCTTCCCAAAGAAAGACCTCATTTATTTCTTGCTTCCAAGCCGGGTGATTTTCAGGATGGACTTGACTCAATTTGGGTCGATTGAAATCCCTCTTTTAGAAATTATGTGTCCGAGCAGCTTCCCTTCAAAAACCCCGAACACGCATTTTTTTGGATTCAATGAGACTCCATACTGGATGCATCTCCCAAGAACTTTGGCTAAGTCCACAACATGATTCAATCATTCCTTGGAGAACACTATCCGGTTGTCCATATAGACAATGATGCACTTACCAATTAGGTCCTTGAACGCTATGTCCATGGCGCGCTGGAAAGTTGCTCCAACATTTATCAGACCGAATGGCATCCTCCTATACGCGAATGTTCCCCACTTTGTAGTGAAGGTTGTCTTCATTCTGTCTTCATAGTCGATCATTACTTGATTATATCTAGAGTAACCATCCAAGAATGATATCATTTGAGATCCGTTGACATTTTGCAACACTTCATCCAGAGAAGGAAGTGGGTAATTATCCTTTTCTGAAACTCTATTCAAATTTTTGAAGTCGACACACAGCCTGATCTCCCCATTTTTCTTATGAATTGGGACTAAGTTAGCCACCTAGGTTGAATGGCGTACTAGGAAAAATATCCTTGCCGAGAGTAATTTATGAATTTCTTTATAGATCAATGGTTCAATCAGGGCATTGACAGGGCGTTGCTTCTATCAGAAGGGTTTAGCTTCGGGATTCAAGGGAATAGTGTGAGTCATGATAGAGGCATCAAATGTCTTTAAGTCTTCATATCCCCAAGCAATTGCTGAAATATCTTTCTGAAGTGCTGCCAATATGTCTCTTTTGATTGCTTCAGGGTAGGCTTTCCCTATGTAGACATTCCTTTCAGGACCAAAATCAGCTAAGTTAACTATTTCGTATTCACCTCCTTTATCTTCAGCTGATATCTTCTCTCAAGCCCTTGGATCTGAATCAAAAATCCTTTCTAAAGCAACCATTCCCTTGGGAATGTTATTATTCTTTAAGTTAAGAATTCCTTCTATATCACATTCCTCAGGGTTCCAATCCCTTTATCTCTGTTGGACTCATCAATAATTTGCCCCTCAAAAACATCTGAGCTTACTAAGAAAGCCAAAATATGTCGATCATCATCAAAGAATTGAAAGTTTGTGATGTTGTTAGGAACCGCAGGGATAGAAATTAATTCCACTAAGAATTTCTTGAGGTTAGAGCCTTGCATAGGTTCCAAGGTGCTTGCAGCAACAACCAATGAATCAGCTACCTGATTGTCTTCTCTAGGGATTAAGCTAATCCCAAAGGAATCAAAGTCTTTGATTAGATTCCATACCCTGTTTCTATATGCTGCCAACCTTTTATTGTGATAGGTGTATTGGCTGTGCACTTGCCTGATAACTATTTCTGAATCTCCCTTGACCATCAAGGCAATGACCTTCTTATGTGCAAACATCAATCCCTATGCCAGAGCTTCATACTCTTCCACGTTGTTAGTGCATCCAAATTGCAACCTGTAAGAAGCAAAGAAGGTTTTCCCTTTAGGGATGGTTAGTAAAATTCCAACACCACTACTTGTCTTAGATTTGGATCCATCAAATGTGAGGGTCCATAGTTGTTCACGAGTTGGAGTTGATTCTTTTGAAGTTGTTATGGGTGCTTGAGTTAGATGAGTCACAATTGGGGCTGCTTGATCTTTTGCATCAGGTACAGGGAAAGGATGCTCTGTAAGTTCTTTAGATGCACTCTCCTTTTCCCACTTAGTTACATCATTTGACCTGTGGCTATCCTTTATATAGTCCCTTGTGCTTTTGGTTAACTTCTCAGGTTCCAGCATACTTGTGAGTGCAAGAATGTTGAGCAAGCCTTGGGGTTGTTCCACATGAGTATGCTGGTTAAGACATGTGACTAAGGCCAATTCAATTTGGGAAGGAATCTCTTTTGGAAGTATCCTACCCCTGGTTAGCATTGTTGTTTCTTTAGCTTGAAATGAGAAGTGGTCTGTAATGGTCTCAGGGAAACTTGTGCTAGCTTGCTCAGCTTGGGAAACATGATTTAAAATGTCAATGCAAGGTGATCAAGTCAATTCAGAATGACTTTGGTAGTGTACCCTGCACCAATTAAGGAGCAAGAGACTTTGTAGATCTACACCTTCTCCCAAGACTAGCTAATCTTGTTGCAGATTTCTGACTAATGCCTGCTGATTTTCATCAATCATAAGATCAGGGAGCTTTTGTATGGGCAGTTCTTTAGGATCAAGAACAAAAAAGGTTAAAGATTCTTCTCTTTTATAAACACCTATCCTAGTTTCGAAGTAGGCCACCTCATTGGGGCAATCATATTCCGTGATGATATGCTTGAGGCGGGGCTCACTTTCAATCCTAATCTAAGTCGAGATCCCTCTCCATGGTAGCCACATATGTGAAAAGTCAAGGGAAAAATATCCCCCTAGACTTTTCATCAAATCTCTGCTCAGTAGTATACCATAAGTTTCTGGGATGTCTGCCACTTGGACATCTATATTGGTTTGAATCCTAGGGTTTGATCCTACTTGGACATGTACGTTTTTCAACTCCTCAACTACATTAAATTCTATTTTGTCAAGTTGGATGACCCTCTTGTTAGTTTGGACAGGGTCCAACCCCAATGTTTTACATATAGAATATGGCATGACATTGCCTGAAGCTCATGAATCCAACAAACAATTATGTAGATTCTTCCCACAAATTCATAAACTCAGGAGAAATGGTGGGGTACCTAACTTATTTCTGTACAAGGAAGCATTCATGTCTATAGTAGGTGCAACTTGCTTTTTCCTTTTGATTTATCAGCTAGTTCTAAATCTTTCAGCACTATTTCCCTTTGAGCAGGGCACCACTTTAAGATGTCAAAGAATGACAAATAAGTTTTCTGTCTCTGCATCTCAAAAACAACATCAAATTCTATATTATAACTTGAATTACTTTTGAACATGGCAGAGGAATTACCCTTATTATGGAAGTCAGGCGGGCCTTTTGGTGGAGGAGGATTATTATCAACACCTTGATTTGGAGGCACCATGTGATTAGGGGGTACTGATGTAGTGAATGGACCTTTATTCTGATTTCACAAGAAGTGTCCTCCTTTGGCCTGAAAGGCTTGGGCATCATATGAATCTTCCTCTGGTTCATTCTCCTCTTGCCTTGGGAATGAGGGCTCTTCTTCAAAGAGGTCATAAGCCATTGCAGTATCCATTGAGTCACCTCCTTTGTTCGAATTCCCCTGGAATGTGTGAGCATCTTCGTGTGCCATCTTGACAACTTTCTCCATTTGAGGGTAGTTTACCTCAGAATGGGTCGCAGTATCATGCAACCTACACCAATTGGTCATGAAGTTGAGGTTGGCCACATTTACAGTATGTGTTCTTTCCTCATTTGCTTGATAGTTATGAGAAACTCCCCCATTATTGGGCCCTGTATTCCATTGCATGCTGTTATTTGGCCTTTGGTTATAGCCTTTGTTTTGGTTTTGGTACCCTTGATTAGGGGAGTTCTGGCCTTGATAACCCCTTTGGTTGTAATTTTTATGATACTGATAGTTACCCTGATTGTTTTGGGAGGGGTTCAATTGAAGCTGAGCCATGTCATTGGTGACTTGGGACACCATTTTCTTCAAGGTTTCTACCTCATTTGTAAGTTGGACCATCTTCTCACTCTCCACATTCTTAGCAGCAGGTGGCTGACCACCATGATTTGGTGTTCCAATTTGGTTCTGATGACCATGGGAACTTTGAGGAAGCTGTGATTGTTGAAAGGGATCAGAAGTTCTAGTAGCGAAGAATGGGATAGTTGGTTGAGTTTGCAATTCAAACATAGGCCCATAATGGGAAGAAGACATTCCTGTGATAGTATTGAATAGAGAAGTTGGGTTATGCATCTGATATCCTATCGAAGGGAAACCTCCTCCCAGGCCTCCTTGTTGAGAATTGATTTGTTGCTGCAGCTTGATAGCTAAATGATATACTTTGGATAGAGAATCAATATCAGCTATTCGATAAGTCCTTTGCAAGAACAAGCCAAGCAGGGGGTCTATAACTCTGAAGTAAGCTTGAATGGCACTATTCTCGGTGACTAGATAGGGATCTTGCAATCTCCTATACATTTGCTGGAATCTGGTATTGAACAGGGGCAAGGATTCACAAGGATCTTTCCTAATGGTGGCAAATTGGTGGTATAAAAGAGTTGGATCCACATAAACCCTGAACTGATTAATGAAAGCATTTTCCAAGTGTGTCTAGGTCAAAATGGAACCTTGAGGAAGATTAAGGTACCGATTGTATGCCATGTCCTCTAAGGAGTAAGGAAATAGCCTATAGACTACATCATGGTGAGCTATCTGAGCTCTAGTACAAGCATCCTTGAAAGCTTGTATGTGCTCTTCAACACTCCTTGACTCGCCATGAATATACTTAGGGCAGAATTTCTCAGGGTTCTTGGGCATATCATGAAAACCTCCAGGGATAGTCCCCAATGGAGAGGGATTATTTTGAAAGAAAGCCATTGGTAGTGGTGGTGGTGGGTGAGCCAGCTGTTATATGGGTTGAACCAGCTATGATGACACTTGAGATGGATGTGGTGATGGATTAATAGGTATCCACTGGGGTATTGGTGAAAAACCTGGTGGAGTGAGCGGAGCTGATAAGGGTGGTATGATGGTGGCCCCAGTTTTGCGAACCTTGTGTCTTGTTAGGGTCTTGAGTTCTATCAACGGTGATGGGCTTTCAGCTGATTGAAGAAATATATGGGGCTTCTCTGATGAGAAAGACCGAGCTTTATCCAGTTTTCCCTTCTAGTCCCTCCTAGCGCCAGTTTCTGTTGATGGTCCTTTTGGCACAGCAACATGTAAACAAAATATTGCTTTCCTGTTTCTCCTGAAAGAGAAAGATGATCACCTAGATATCTTAGCCCCCAAGGTCTATGAAGTTGGTTCTCAAATATGCTAATGTTGCTCAGTTGATCAATGTAATAGTAATGTCCAAGGGGCCTGCTAGTGTTGAGCTTCTGGATTGTTCTAAGATCAAGCATGAAATAAAACCTAATTTAACTAGGGTTTTTAAAGAAACAACAAAAGATAGATCAGGGTTTTGGGACAGAAAAGAACAATAATTCATCCAATTTTAACCAGATTTGTTAGCTTCAAGGAATTTGTTAACTAAAACTGCAGAACAAAGTAAACTTGTGATTGACACACAACCTCTTTCATTCACAGTGCTAATTCAAATAACAGATTTTAAGTTACCATTTAAATAAAACACAAAATAACATTTCACTCCTTGAAGACTTCACAAATCAAATGATCAACTTAAGAAAAATATCATTTAGGAACACAATATGAAGTAGATTAAACTCTGATTGCTTCTACTATTAGTGAAACAGATAAGCAATATTTACAAGGGTGGCACAATCACCAGTGTATAGAGAATCTACGATTCCAGATTGTTTCCAACTACACTAAGAGAAATTGGAAAATACATTACAGCCAATACTGAACTTTACTACTAGGCAAGAAGACAAAATAATCTCTCATTACTAAGAATCAAGATGCAACTCTATCTCCTGCTATTAACTGACTAACTCCTAGATTTTCTTCTAACTATCTATTCTAACACTGTATCTTCTATTTTCTCCCTTGGTTCTCTCTAACTCTAACTGTCTCTTAAAATTTCTAACCTTTACAAAGAGGCTAGAATGGCCTATATATAGAATATGCAAAAAGGAATGCACTGGCTATTATCTTAGGGTTTTTTTTTTTACAAAAATACATGCTTCTAGGAGAGTCAGCTCTCAGATCTTTCTGAGAAGAGTCAAAACTGCATTTAATGAGAAGCCCTACTATCCAGGTCGGTGATGGCTTGACCTCAGGAGAAGCCTTTAGATCTTCTTGTGGCTGCAACATTTACTCTTTGTCTTTGTGTCCACCTTGAACTCTATTAGGGTTTCCTTGAATGCTCTAGGGAACTTTACCATTAATACTGATCAACCTCTGTCGGTGGTTACTACAGCTATCCCTGTGAGTCATAGATCCTTTCTTCCTTCGGCTTCCCTCATGTTCCAGACTTCTGTTGCAGGTTGACCGTGTTTTGGAACATCATCGGGCCTCCTTGTAGATTTGAACACTATACCCAAGCCGATCCATTGCCTCCCTGATCTCAGAATGGATCCATGTCACTTGCACTCTATTGTTCTTCTTACATAGGGATGGTCAATCTGTAAAATTGTCGCAAGTTAGCCCTCTTAGCTCCTCCTGATTGGTTAGACATTCACCATGCCAGATTCTCGGGTAGTCAAAAGTGATCCCCATTGAGTCGCATGTTAGTGAGATACTAATCGTGTCTCCCCGATGTGATTATATCGCTTGTAGCAACCATCGGCATAGCATAAGACAGTCGGCGAGACCTTTTGGCGAGCTGTAGAAGTCATACCATGCTAACAAAGACCATCGACATGATAATCGCTAGTCAGCAGGACATCATAGCGAAGCTAGACCTTTACCCCAAGCTCATTTTTGTATCAGCAAGAGCCCATCGGGTCGGCGAGACTTCATGGCAATGTCTTTCTTCTCTCGGTGAGCTCGTTTTTATCGGCCAGACCCTCCGTAGTTGGGGAGACCTTTTAGCAATCTCCTCTTTATCGACGAAACCATCACACTCAAGGAGACATCTCCCCGAGTCCATCCTTACTTCTTCAAGCCCGAGTCCCACTTTCCTTTTGGCATGAAATCTTTTTTTTTTCGCCCAGACCTTATGGCGAAGGCCTGATCCTTTGCCGAGCTGTCCATTGGTCGGCAAGACATCCCGAGGTCGGGGAGACATCATGGCGACCCTTTTGTTTTCTCCCCGACCCATTCTATTTTGTCGATACCACTTTGCTTCGGCAATAGTTCACCCCATCGGTGAGACATCTTGCTGAGTTCACTTTTCTCTCGGCGAGCTTCCTTCGTGTCACTGAGACTTCCTTCGGTCAGTGAGACTTTACACAGACCGAGGCCTCCTTCACTGGGAAATTGATCACTATCGGCAAAATCCTTCTCCTTCAGTGAAACTTTTCACCGAAGGCAGCACCTCTTGGCGACATTGCCTTGTTATCGCCGAGACTCTAGCACCTTGGCTAGACTTTATGCCGAAAGTGAACCACTCTCCCCAAAGACAAACCTCCCTCAGCATGACTTCCTTGATTCGGCAAGACATTATGCTGAATTGACAACCCTTTGTCGATCTTGTTGTTGCCAAGACCTCCTTTTAGTCACACTGATATGCATCCTTTCATCTGACATGTGTTACTGTAACATCCTCTTATCGGGGAGATGTCCTGTAGTCACCTTTTATTTCGCTGAGGAATCTCCATAGGTTTAGTTTTCTATTGCCGTGATAATTTGATCCTCTCACCAAAGACCACCGAGAGAATCCCCTTGTGCTGTGTTGGTGTGACCTTTCATAGTCACCGAGATGAACATCTTTATCGGTGGTCAGTGAGACTTGAAGCTTTCAGCAAGACTTCACCCCAAAGTCAAAATCTCCCGCCGATATATTTTCTTCGTGCCATCAGTCGATGAGACATGAAGATCTTGCTGAGACCTTTCTTCGAAGGAAACCCCTCATGCCGATAGGAGACTCCGTGTGAACTCGAATCGCTATGACCTCCCCAAGGTCTTGCAGATAGGCAACACAGACGCTTATCGACAGAATGCACTGGTAGTCGGCAAGACATCTGCAAGGTCTTGCCAACTTTCTTCTTAGAGGAAATTTATGATCAGTTGGAGTGACGAATGCTTTCCAACTGAGTTCCCTTGGCAAATATCATCAAGTGTAGGATTTAATCCTATAAAAAAAATGCCTCCATTAGTCCGCAAAGCATAGAAAATATATTAAAATAAATTATCCTGTTACTTATGATTACTTCATTGAATACTTGGCAAGAAGGAAACCAATTCAAGTTAAGACAGAACAAAGGACAAACCCAGGCAGAAAATAGAAGTACCCCCAAGAGGAAAGTAAGTAACCAAAGGCAAAAGAAATCAGAAAGAGAAAGGGGGACCCATTTTGTTCCAGAATAAAATGGGGTGGTTATGCAAGGCATAACAAGAAGGCTTCTTGCCTGGGGGTAAAGAGCCCAAATTTACAAAGTGGTATTATCAAGATTGTACCTTGACCCTGTATAGACCCTGTCACCCACTTCATTCGATATTTGAAAAGTTTTATTCTTTCTCTTCAAAAAGCTGTCAAACAAAATGGCTGAACTAATATCCCACCCAAGAAGGAGCATAACTCTAGCTTCTTGCAATAATCCTCTTCCTCTCTCAGTAGTCATATTTCTCATTTATCTATCAACTTCATGTTGCAATTCTTTCAAGGCATAAGCATCTTTCTTAGGGTCAATGTCCTTTAACCTTTCTCTTATTAGTCTTCCTTTATACTCATATATAAAGGACTTAAATTCATGGGTTTGCACAAAAGTATCATCTGCAACAAATTCTTGACTTGCACGATGCCTCACATCATCTGATAATTCATCAGAGGCTTCAAAGGTGATCACACTTCTTTCCAATGGAATCTCATATTGGGGTATAATAGGAGTATTAAACTGTGAGACTTCTTCTTCCATGGATGGGGAACCAATTGAAAATATCACTTCAGGAGTAGGCCGAGGTGATAAGTGATCTAGTGGTGTGATATTTTCTACTTACCTCTTAGAACCGATGCCCCTTCCTCTTTCAAATACCACAAGTGGCACATCTCTTATCAGTTCTTCTTCACAGAGGATTAACTATTCAATTCTTTCTATGGGATCATGTACCTTAGGGAAAGCCCCTACATAGCTTCGGTTATTATTCACCTTCCAAGCCTCAGCCATCATAACCATATTGTAGGCATTCATTCTCATCATGTTTTGTTTTTCTTCACAATTTTTGATGACATCTTCTAAAAGGAAACTATGCTCATACCCTTTCAATTTTTGAAATTTTTTGGCATCACAAATGAAGTGTTCAGGATCAAACTTTTCCCTTTTGTTACCAACCAACAAGCCATAATAATCTAGTTTACCACTAACCAAGTCATAGCTTGAATTAGAGATAATAGTGAAATCACCAAAGCATAAGTGGAAGGCATGAAAATCTGCCTCCCATAGCTCTTTAAATTCATGAAAGCTAAAAATGACAATTGCCTTATGATCTCTAAATAAGCAACTCTGTCTGGCACGGTCTTAGGAAACAAATAAGGTGCAACTTCAAATCCATAAACCCTGATAATAGTACAATCCCCAAACATGTACCAATCCCCTCGATTGTGATTTATCCCTACTTCATGACCCATATATTTTGGTTAGAGAAATATTAAGATCTCTGGGGAGAGGTTGTAGTCACATTTGTAGCCTAGCATCTTGTCTAGTGGTTTGACAAAATATTCCACAAAATATAGGTAGTGGGACCTCACATACCTGTTGTCCCACATAGATCTCCACATTTGTACAGGCCTTGAATTTCCATCATTATCTAAGTATTTTATTCTTAATTCCTCACCCCATATCCCCATCACCTTCCCTTTGTATAATATCATGTGCATGCAAAGAGAATAGTGTTTGAAATTAATGACTTCGCTCTCATTCTTGATGATATTGAGGGCATTATCGATGGCCTCCGATAAATACTCTACATAAACATAGGGTCGGGTATTATGGCTCTGGATGTCTATCGCTAAAACCATGCGAGAAATTGTCATGTTCTCAGGAACATCAATTCCTAGTACTTGACCAACTGAGTAATAAGTGTATTGAAAGTATTCTTCAAACAAAGCCATAGAGAATGGGGGCTTATCTTCACTAGAGAACCTCATAGTTTGGTTACCCGCACCTTTAACCCTATGTAGAGGAAATTTACACCTCTTGTAACTTGTTTCCATGGTGTGGTATTCCTCCAACAAGTCTTTGATTCATAATTTTGTTTTTAGGGAAGTGTCTAGCTGAAAAATCATAGAAATATAATTTGGCTTTATAACCATGAACTATGACCCATCAGGCAAATGAATTGCTCTCATCTTTGGATTGTAATTTTTTTCCAACACCTTGATTAACTCTACATTCACAAAGACATTGGGTACTACAAGTTTACCCAAATTCAAATTCCACGGGTTCGACACTGGGCTATGCCAAAATTTCTTCCTATAATGATAAATAAAGAGGTCATAACCCCTACACAGAGTCCATACATCTCCCAGATTTTTTTTCTTATCTACTAATGTCACACATGATGGGTTAAACTATGCTATTCTTCTAGATTTTGTCCTAGACCCAAGACACTGATCGATTAAGTCTTGATTCAATTGCCTAGCTTTAGTTTTCTATCTTTTTGTTTTCTGTTTTCCTGGGGTTTTTTCCATCTCAACCCTACTCATGCAATGCTTTCATCTACTTACTGAGAAAATAATTTGAGTTGAGTCTAGACCACTTACTTGGATAAATTCTACAAATTTCTAGTTGCCTACCACCATCCAACTTGGTTCTCCAAATCCTTCAATTACAATTCACAGTGATTTCAACTTCTTTGAGGTTGTATTTATCAAATTTCAGGACACTTCATCTAGCCTTGGTTCATAAATGGTGCTCGCACCACCTTTATGATCAAGTTCTTCATTAATAGCAGTATTCTCATCGATATTTTTGTTAGTCACATCAATCAGACTAATCATCATTTCATAATTGTCGAAGAGACTTTTAATTAAAATTCATGTTGTTTCTTCGATATGCCAGTATGGCGGTGTTTCTCCCTTCCCTTCTGGTGTATACCGCTTTACCACATATGTTGCTCACCTTCCTGGTGGTATAGCGGTGTATGCTTTTGATCATTACTTGAGGAGTGTCGATGAGACAATCTTATTTGTCTTACCGATATCTCAATGTCTCATTGACATTAGATCTTATGTTCCTCCGATGTTGGTTGTTGGTGTCGATGAAACAAGTTAATGTCTCTTGCCGATATGCCACTCTCTCATCAACAATTACTTCATTATATCCAAGAGTTGTGTTTTGTTGAGCACTTATAGATATACCTTGTCAATGTGACATAAGTGATTCTCTCCTCGATATTCCTGTATCTTGTTGACATTCATTGTTTTACATCATTGATGAGACAAATAATTAAGTCTCTTCAACATAGGGGTGTCTCATCTACATTTATGATTTGTGCTTTGTGCTAATGTCAGGGAGACTTTGGAGGGACTCTTATCGATATGGTGTTGTCTTGGTGATATGCTATGAGCAATCATAAGAGTATTTCAAAAGAGGAATACACTTTTATGTTGTGATCAAGGGTTTTATTTGGAAGCTTACGTGAGGGATTTTATTAAATTTAAGTTATTATGATAGGAATTCTATGCATATGGTGGATGTAAGAGATGAGTGAAAATGGAAGTATGCAAAAATAATTAGGATGAAATTTTGGCTACAACATAATCCATGTTTAAAAAAGGATGATTCTTATTGCCTAAACTTTGAAATGCTTCAGTAATATTATTTGTGTCAATATAAATTACCTATTACAATATCCTTAAATTGTTCAATCTTTGGTATGAATTGTTGGCAAAAAAATTTAGGATTATATGGATGCTTCTTCCATTCATTATGTATCAACATATAATCATGAAGACACAAAAGTTAATAGCTCAATCGAGTAGAGCTTTTGTGATTTTCAAATGAAGAGTAAGGTACATTTTTATTTTTGCTACATTACATTCATGTGCATAAACAAAATCACAAGATTACATTACTAGATTGCACTTATGCAGATGCATATAATATAGGAAAGATTGCACAATCCTTTCAAAAATTTAGTCTTTATTGATAATGTAAATGCATGTTGTTCCACACAAGTCATGGAACTGACTATTTGAATGCATATAATAAAAAAAATTTACATTTATAGATACAAAAGAGAAAAATGCACATAAAGAGAAAGGGGACAATGATGAATCCCGATTGCTTTGTTCTGCATCATCTTTAGTCTCCCCACTTGTCTAAGCCTCCAAGTTGATGTCTTCCTTGCTACTCCTAGGTTCTTTGCATTTGAGTGAGAAGAGTGTTGTTAGAGCAATGAAGGATCACCAGTCAAAATATGTGCATACATCTATAAACATATAATTTGATCATCATGTGCATTCAAATAACTTGCATACAATAGATGTCCAGGAAAACAAGAAAGCTATCAAACATATCTATCATATGATTAGTTTTATCTAACATGTTTTCTCATTGTGTAGGTATAGATAAAATTAGGTTGTTTTGTTTATCTGGTTACAACATATGGGGTAAAATGTGGCTCCCACAAGGGCTGAGCCCAGCCTGCTGCCCTATTGTTTCATTTGAGAAGGATAATCACAATTAAACCATCCATGAAGCATTATAGATCAATATTTGCAAGGATAGTGGAGTATATTGGTAAGGGGTAATCTCCTTATTGATAAAGATTTATCCTTATTAATAAAAATATTCCACTATCAACATAGCCATGATTCTAAAAAAATTGATCATCAAGGATTCCAAGATAGTTTTCATTAACAGTCTGGTTAAAAGTAAGCAGCCCCAAGCATTATAATAGTCACAAGAATTGAACATGAGGGGAAGTCATGTAGATTAAAAGCTTACACAATAGTCATCACTTACAAAGATAGAGACAACATGTTTCCACATAACAAATTAAATAGAATGCATGAAAGGTACAATGATGAAGTCCATAATAGTGGATGTTTCTTAAGAGGGATTGAAGGAAAACATTTTGTATCAAGGAGAACAAGGTAACCTCAAACTCTATTGTACCTGGGTATGACAATACCTAAGCTTCTAGTGTTAATAGATGGAACCTATAGCGGAAAAGTGTAGTCTCCATCTGAAGGAACCATCTTTAGAGCTCTTCCTTGAAATGAGGGTTGAAAAAATTAGAAGAAAATAAATACCATAATTCTAAAGTAACAATTTGTATCAAGACAAATTTCATAAAGTATAATTAAAAAGACAAATCCTTACAATTGGACCTCAAATTGAACCAAACATATTTATGATTTTATCTTTAGAATGTAGGAAATTTCTCTGTCAGAGCTTCACGACCTAAAATTGGATCTCCAATTGGACCAATAAAATTTATGATTTTATCTTTAGAGTATAGGAACTTTCTTTGTTCGATAGTCAAGACCTCAAATTAGATCAGAAGCTGGACAAGTAGATTTATGATTTTATCTTTAGAATGTACAAAATTTCTCTATCGGATATTAAAGATGTAAGGTTGGATTAGAAACTGGATAAGAAAATTTATGATTTTATATTTAGAATGTAGGAACTTCCTTTGTTAGATATTTGGAAATTCCTACACACAAGTTCTACTTCAGAGCGAAAAAACCTAGAAGTGTTTCACACCGGCTCAAGGTACAATCCAACCTGGTTATGACACCAATAACAATCCATTTTTTCTTGAACCATCCATACCCGAACATTGCATCACAATCTATTCTTTCTGCACATAAAAATGCCACATATTAACCCCTTTTAAATAAAATTCAAAATACCATGAATTAATGAGTCCCCTATATTAGTAAGTAAGTAGGCAGTCCATAGGGCATAGTTTGATTTTATACAAGGATGCTCATGAAAGGAATATTCAAGTGACAATAAGTGAGTTGTTTGAGATTGCAGCTGATGGTGCAATATCCAATCTTAAAGGTAGTTAGCAAAGCAGTAAATGTGCAAGAAAATCAAATTGCACACAACAAAAAATTCACAATGTTATCTTGCATAATGCCTTAAGTTTGAAGACAAAAATATCATTGTATCTTAATGAAAGTAGTGACCTTAATAGTCAATCACTGGCAACCATGATGTTAAAACATGCTATTGTGTTTATGGAGGCAACATTTTAAGCAAGGCGGTGAGTGGTGGTTTGGAACAATGGCAGGTATGAAGGACTTGCTTTATATGCATACTATGCAGTCTAGCTTAAGACAACGTTCTTGGAAGAGATTGAAGGTGGATTATGGAACTCAAGGGTTACATGATAAAGATTAAAGCAAAGACTGAGATCTATTTAAAAGCCTTTATCATGAAGATATTAAAGATGTCAAAAGTAAAACCCTAGCAGTTGGAGTAATGAACACAGTGCAAAAGAGGACAATGTGCTAGAGAAGATTTAGGAGATCTCCACATTATCTAATCACAAGAAAATACATCATTTATTTATTTTTTAAAATTAAAAGAAATTATTCTAAACCTTATATAGGACACATTGATACTTCAAAAGCATCTGATTTATTTTTTAAAATTAAAAGAAATTATTCTAAACCTTATATAGGACACATTGATACTTCAAAAGCATCTGATTTATTTTTTAAAATTAAAAGAAGTCATTCTAAACCCTATATAGGATACATTGATACTTCAAAAGCATTTGAAGGAATTTGAGATTATGCAAACATATGTCAATTAAATACCTAGATTACAAATAGTAGCACGAACATTGTAACCCTTGTTGATCAGAGCAGGAATGAGATAAACAACAATGAATCCTATGCCTCCTTACCATTCTTTGTAATTCACTTCTCCATTTTGGTGGGCTACACTTGAAAATAAGGTTTCAACAAAGGTTTTATTGTATGTTTATTAAAATGAAAACTCCATTTTGGGGGGCTATGCTTGAAAATAAGATTTCAACAAAAAATTTAGAGTATGTTTATTAGATTTTTAGTGTATTTTGGTGGGCTATATTCTTGATTCCTTAAATGATTTATTCAAATGGATTGTGACTGATGTGTTTTGTTGTATTTAGTGTTGTAAATTGTAATGATGCCACAATTACCATACTACTGCCATCTCTTATTATACCCGCTATGGTATAGTGGGGTTTTTCCCTTCCTTCTATTGTTTACTGCACTACCACCTTGCTCAAGGCTACTTGTTGTGGGGTTGCAGTGTATACCGCTCTACTGCATATGTTGCTCACCTTCCTAGCGGTATAGCAGTGTATGCTTTTGATCATTACTTGAAGAGTGTTGATGAGACAATCTTATTTGTCTTACCAATATCTCAATGTCTCATCAACATTACTTCATTATATCCAAGAGTTGTGTTTCGTCGAGCACTTGTAGATTTACCTTGTTGATGTGACATAAGTGATTCTCTCCTCGATATGCCCATATCTTGTTGACATTTCATTGTTTTACATCATCAATGAGACATATAAATAAGTCTCTTTGGCATAGGGGTGTCTAAACTGGCGCTAAACCTGAAGCTAAACTCAAAGCTAAAGTTAGACCTAAAAGTGGTGCTAAACTCGAAGCTAAACTTGGAGCCAAAGGCAGCGCTTATGGTAGTGCCACACTTAGAGCTATATCGGCACTAATTTCGGCAAAAAATAGCACCTTAATTAGTGTTGACTTGTCCTCATTGGCATAAATAAATGCCAAAAATAGCGCCATCTCGATAAATAGCGCCGATGTTTTCAAAAAATTGGGAAAAAATACATTAAAACAACAGGTGGAAGCAAAAAATGGAGTAAATCACAGGGATTTGTTGTAGTGCAACTAGGTCTCATAATCGATAGAATAATCTAATGCCGAGATTGTTGTTGCAACCGAGGTGGAATCTAACAAAAAAGAAAAAATATTACCTATAAGCATTCTAAAATCTTAAATCTATACCTAAATAGTCAAAAAGTGTGCTAAATTTTCTCTAGGGTACTTTTCTAAGGGCCCTAAACACTTTATTCCTTTTTTGGGACATTTTGCAAAAAAAATGGATGCTTTGCAACTTTTTCTTCCAGGGTCCTAAATCTATCTAGAAATGAATAAAACATAAAATAAATGTGTAAGAACAAAGCTAAGGTAGAGAAGAATCCACTCGCCAGATGCCATAGGTCACCTTGCCCTACCTCCTCATGTAGGCTCTTGAGTCTTGGAGGAACATATGCTCATACATTTGGAATTATCACTCACTCTCCACCAAAATCAAACTACAAGAAGGTAAAAGACAAAATGATTACTAATTACTTCACTTTTTACTCTTATATATGTTCAAATTAGGTCATTTGCATATTAGGGTTAAAAGTGTTTTTTCATTCAAACTAGCATATTGGGGGCTAGGGAACTCTATTTTCAACATTGTTTATTGCATTGGATTCATGATTCTACTCGCATTCTCTTCAAATGTCTAGCACTATGTGGTATGTTACTTGGAAATTCCCTATGATACGACTTATGCAATTTGATGCAGTTAGACTGCTGCTGTGATTCCACCTCCATAAAGCAAGTAGAATCAAGGGGGGAATACATCTACCCTTGAATCTAATTTCATGAAGAAGTTAGATAAGAGAATTTTTGAGTGACTAATGAATTGGTTTTGTAGGATGTGGTTCCTAACATTGTGGTTTTGCAGATAGCTACAATGGGGGCTTCATTCTCCCATGTTTTTCAATGAATCCATATGAGTATTCTTTTATGAAATGAAGTTATTGTTTGAATTCCTTTAGCTTTCATATGCACATAGAGTCATATGGGTGCTAAAGTTGGGGCTAAATGTAGTGTAGAAAGTTGGGTGCTAGAGTCATATGCACATTGTTATCCATAGTATTTTCCACTAATATCTGTAAACACGTAAAATGTATCAATTGGCATTAAACGCTTGATCCTGATTAACTAACACCATTTCATCCTCAATCATCCCTCAGTCTAACCATTTAATTAAATACCCTTATTTGATTAAATTCATCAATTTTCCTCTCTTAAGTAAATAAATCATTTATCTGATTAAGTCATTCTCTCTTGTTAATTAAATCAATCAATCTGATCTAATTAACCCTAGCTCTTTATTTAATTAAATAAATTAATTTTTATTTAGTTAATTTCTAAAGTCACTCTATTGAATTAAATAAATAAAACCTTATTTAATTTAATCTAACCAATCATCCCCTTTAGTTAAATAAAACAAAATATTTATTTAACTATTTCTAAAATCACATTCTTCTCATCTTTGATTTAAATCAACCCATAAATCTAAGTCAAATTTGTCACATCATCTAATCCCTATTTAAATTAATTAACCCTTGATTAATTTAATTCTAATCCATGTCCCATCCTCTAGCTTTTTCCACTTTCACATGAAAATAGATTTAATTCATTTATTAAATCTCTATTTTCTCTCAACATGGCATAATAGAGGAATATTCCTTCAAATTTGAAATCCCTCCAAGTGGACTTAGTCCTTCCAACAAGGCATTTATTTCATCTTACAAGTCCTTTTTCCTTGAGCCAAGTGGCATTTAATTCATTCCTTTTTCCCTCTTCCATGTCATTTCATTATTTTCAAATTTCAACTAATTGCATTTATGGGCACATTCATCAAAATGTGCACATCCTTCATCCATTCATCTCTTGACAAGTGGCACCTTGCCATTGGTTGAAAGTTAGTCCCACATTGCTTCATTTTGGGCATTTCTCCAACTTGTCATTCTATAAATAAGAGGCTTATTTCCTCATTTCATCATCCACAATTTGAGCAAACATATCATACTCAATATCATCTTCAAGCATTATCATTTTCATCCATTTCATCAAATTCTTAGCTAAGGTTATGCAGGTTTTTCATCATGGAGCACACTTGAATATTCAACAAAGTGGATCACTCTTCATCACTCATCAACATTGCATCATAGGAGTTGGGAAAGGGCCAATTTTCACATCAAATTGGCACCAATTCCCCCATGGGATCAAGATTTTGCTTGCTTAATTAGGATTTCATCCCTTTTTCATTATGTTCTTCATTCTTATTTCCTATTTTGAGAATTGCTAATGGATTTCATGGGGAATCTTAATTCTTACTTGCATATGGTCTTCTAATGTGTTTGTTTATTGTGTTTTGCAGGTATTAGGATTGGGGTTCTACATTTAGCGCTAGATGGAGGGAAAATATCATTTTCTAATCACATTTTTTATCAAAAATTCTATGCTTTTTTCTCTATTTTTTGTGTCTATAGGGAACTCCACCACTAGCAGACCAACATCACTATTCAGAACCGCTCGAGCTCTAGTGTCGCCATATAGCACTGCTACAAACTCCAAACAACGATGCTCTATGTTTCTCGCCTAAAATCTGTTCTAAACTGCATTGCTGACTCTATTTTCACACGTTGGAGTTTTCAAAATTTAAACTGCACTGCTAGTTTAAATAGCGACGCCATCACCCTCTCTATCCTCGCTGCAGAATGACGTTGACTAAAAAGAAGTGCCATATATCACTACTGGGATTTTTAAACTACACTTCATGTGCAGGTTCCACCACTGGAGTAAAGTAAAAAATGAAATTTAGTTTTTTTATGACGTTCCTTTTTCAATTCAGATCATTTGGGTTATTACATGCTTTCTTGACTTTTGTTTTGCAGATCTAACTTGTTTTCTTGTAGGTTGGCTTGATCAAAGGTGAAGGAGAAAAGAGGCATGATGACATCACTCCCTCATGATACGAAGTGTTTTTAAACACTTTAGTGTTTGTTTAACACTCTTAGAGAATTCACAATTTCTCTTAAAAATTTGTCATCTTTCATGTGCTTAGGACCTACTAAATTCCTTTTGGGCTCTAAAAAGAACATTTCAATTTTTGTTACAAAGGGCTTAAAAAGAACTTTAGGACTAACTCACTAGATTTGGTTTGAGGATTAACAATTGAACAAGGCAATTTTCAAATTTCCTTTGGTGCTTAAAAAGAAGTCATTATTGCTTTGTAGACTTAAAATGAACAAGTGCTTCTTTGTTTTGTAATTTCTTACTCAAAGTAATACTATCAAAAGGACGTATGCGCTTCTCTTGTGCCTCGTGAAAATATTGAGAATCAAAAGGCCTTTTGGTGATCTTAAGTTGGGTAAAGTAATTGCCTCCACATTTCATTTTGGGATTAAAATTGAACAAAACATCTTGTGAGTGTGAGTGGAGGGTATTCCGTATATTCTCTCTCTTTGTGTTGCAACAAAGATTGATCGAGTTATGGATATTACTTGCTCACTTTTGTTTATCCTAGAGGGCCTTCCTTGGGGATAAAGTACTCACCCAAGGGAATGACCCAACCGGTAACACACTAAAGCCAAGTGTATTTCCAGCCGGTATATAAGTGTGGATATTGGAACAAAGGCCAATATCATGTGGTTGGTTCCGATGAGAAGGACAACAATGGTCTCTCGCCGCATGGATCAATCCCTATGAATGGAAAGTCCGAATTAAAACCCTTATTTAGAAAAGGACAAAATCCCTATCTATTTTTTGGTGCAAGAACAGTCATTCTGAAGCCACCCCACACTTTTACGATTTTTAGTAGAAATGGAAAGTATGCCATGGGAGTTTCATGGGTGTTGATGCTTGGCTGCCCCATATAAGTGAGTGTTGTGGAGGGGAGCCAATGGGGTCAAGAATCTAACCATTTGCTAAAAATAAGCGTAGCTGGACTTGTCCAAGTGGGGACTCAACAAATATAGTCTTTCATAGCCATAGGTTTTTACTTGTTCTTGGTTACAAAACACTTTTCTTATTCGTAAACATTGGGAAAAAAACATTTAACATTGTCACCAAAACTTCAAACCCTTTAGGAAGAAAATATCTTTGACCAAATTCATGTGTTATTGCTTGCCCTTGGGATTCTTTCCTTAGAGGTTTCTAAACACTTGGGTTTATATCTCAATTTACTACTAAAGTAAACAATAGGTAACTTTTGCGTTGATTTCATCAAAGCTCCACATAATGTACTTTATGGAATGAGAACAAGTTAAGGCATTAGACATTTAAGTTTGAAGACCTAATCAAGAAGTGTTTGTGGTAAAAAAAGAAGTCACTAAGAAAAGCTAAGAACAATTGGACACATGAGTCTCCAATGATTCCACGCAAGATAAAAATCCAGAAACCAAAGTCAAAAGCTCTTAGTCCAAAAGAACATCAAAATCATCTCTCAATGCTCTACAAATTCAGACAAAGATTACTTTTCAAATTTTACATAAGAGCTTTGAGAAACAATCCCAATTTGTATGAGTTCTTTTGTCAACAAAATCCAAATCTTTTTCGGGAATTTGAATACCTTGTTTAGAGTAAAGCATGTTCTTCAAAACTGAGGTCTTGTAAACAAGAGTCTTTTTAGGTACACCTAGGATCAAAATAAAAACCTTCATCCATATTTCAAAATAGCAAACATCAAAATCATCTCACCATCGACTCTTGAAAATCTTGAAGCCATCCTTCATGCTAGAATTTTTGGCAAATCAAAAAATCATTGAAACAAATCAAAATCCTTGAATCAAATCATCAAAATAAATCTTGTTTAGCTAGGTACATGTAGATGCATCCTTCTTCATGTGCTTAGTTGAATAATCATCAAATCATTTTGTTTAGCTAGGTATATGTAGATGCATCCTTCTCCATATGCTTAGTTGAATTATCATCTTGTTTGGTTAGGTGTGGGTAGATGCATCCTTCTCTCTATGCTTAAAAAAATTATCATTTTGTGAGAAATTTTATCCCATAGATAACATCCAACATCTTGGGATCTATTTGGTCATTATCCAAAATCAAAGCAATCCAAAATAAAATCAAGGTTGATCCAAAAATCCAAGAATCCAAAATCAAAATCCAAAAAAAATCCAAGAATCCAAGAAGTCCCAAAAGTCTAGCATCCCCTCAAGATCTTCTAAGAGTTCAAACATCCACATCATCCATCATTTAACACATCTTCATCATTTCACCTTTGATCCTTAAAATCATCCTAAATTTTATCTTCTTTACCTAAAGTTAGATCAATCTAAAGAATTAGAGATTCATCTCCCACATTCTTGAAAATTGATCTCTATTTTATGATGCAAACTAGATCTCAACACAAAAGGAACATGGAAGCCAACAAAGAAACATCCACTTCAAGTGACCTAAGTCAAACCAATTCCGAAATGAATCCCGTTGGATCAAGTAATCCTCTAACTAACTTTCCTTCATCATCACAAAATCCACAAGAGGAAGGTCAAGTGGAGGATCTTACCAATAATCCCTTTGGGATGTCACAAGAAGAAATCACTAAGATGGTCCAAAATCTTGAGAATCACAAAATTATCAACATCATGATGAGACTCAATCCCTCACTATACATGCTTGAATTAGCAAAGCAAGGGGCTAAACTCCCTTTTGATTTCAATGTGAGTACCATTGTGGAGCCATATTTTGGGGCCATTCCTCCAATTTCATCCATGCCCCAATTTTCATCTACACCTCCATTCCAAAGCATCACTCAAAACATCCCCCAAATCACATCATCTATTGCTCCAACCCAAGCCATTGTTAACAAGGGAAGCACCTTTCTCAATGCTTTACAAACACACCCCCTTGTGAACAATCAAGATTTGGACGCAAACACCATCTTGGGGAAATCCATCCCACAAAATCCGTTACGTCCATATGTCCCTCTCACCTTTCACGATCCAAATGATCCATCATCATTTCGTGCAACACCCCAAACCTCTCTCCCCATAACCTCACAAGGAGAGGGTGACTTATTTGGACCAAGCAACATATTTGATCCTACATCTTCATCATTCCCCCAAGGGAGTATGCCACTCACATCTCCACCACTTCCACCAATATCCACACCACCTCTCAGTTTAGGGCTTCCCCCTTTAATAAACATCAATCAAAAAAATCAAACCAACCCACCAATCATCAATCAAAGCATCATACCAAATCATCCCATCTTGCCACCAACATCAAAACAATATATGGAAACCATCCCCATAACACAAGCCACCATCACATCATCAACCGTCCCCCAAAAATACCTCAAAACATGGTCTCTCAAGGACCAAGCATATCAATCACACCATCCACCACTCAAATCCAAAACATCAATACGATGGTTCCTCTCATAACCACAACAAGCACCATTTTGAACCCACCTCCACCACCACCACAACCCAATGCAAACACATCAAACCAATATAGTATTGTGTTGCAAGCTACTTAGTAGGCTGCTTATCAAAAGGCACTTCAGCAAATCCAAAACTAACAAGTTGCACAACAAGCCGCTCAAGCAGCTCAAGCCGCCCAATCTGCACAACAAGCGCAATAAGCACAATAGGTTGAACAAGCCCAAACCTTATTACAACAAGCTACTCAAGCAACCCAAGCTGCTCAAGCAACACAAGATACACAAACTACATAGATTACACAAGCTACCCAACACGCACAAGCCCAGGCTCAAGAACAAGTACAAGCTCAAGCCCAATACCAAGCCCAAAAAGCACAAGCACAAGCACAAGCGCAAGCACAGGAACACTACCTCGGATAACAACAAGCAACCTAGCAACAAGCATATCAGCAAGCACTGAAACAATACCAAGAGTAGCAAGAAGTAGCTCAACAACAAGCATTGTTGGCGCAACAACAACAACAAGCACTACTAGTGCAACAATAACATGACCAACAACAAGCATTGTTGGTACAACAACAATTGTAGGCATACTTGGCGCAAAAAAATGTGCAAATACCAACCAACCCACCCATCCCACCGACAATTGAACCACCATAGAACACCTTCATCCCACCCTCTGGTCCACAAAATGATGTGACAACACAAATCAGGTTGCTCTTGCAACAAGTGCTTGATCTTCAGTTAGGGAGAACCACCAAAACACCCAACAACTCGTGTCCTTACCCATTTGATAGGAGTCTTACAATGAAACCATTCCTGAAGGGATTTGAGATCCCCAAATTTGATAAATACCATGGGACGGGAAACCCTAAAGATCACATCAGGGAATTCCAAGTTCATTGAATGGAAGTCGCATATGATGATACCTATCTAATGCGGTTGTTTCCTAGAAGTTTGGTTGGCCAAGCCATGGAGTGGTTCTCTCACCTTCCTCCAAGCATTAAAAAATTCCAAGAGATAGTAGACACATTCATCAAAAATTATGCATTCAACATCAAAATGGATGTCAGTTTAGAGGAACTATCAGCTCTGAAACAAGGAAATAATGAATCATTTGTTGCATTCCTACAACGATGGCGATCCAACGCCAATCAGAGAAAATGGGCCATTCCTAAAGAAGAACAAGTCTACACTATCATTTTGAATCTCAATGAAGCCTTGGAATTCCATCTTAAAGTGCAAGGTATCACCAAATATGACCAATTGATCTCCAAGGTTCTCAACATCAAACGAGCCCTTGTGTCACAAGGAGGATCCCCTGCATATCCTGAATAGCAAAAAAATCGCCCATCCACCAGTTACAACAAAAAAACCGTGCACATGGGAAAGAAACAAAAATGTTACCAACGATGGTGTTTTTGACACCAAAGTTATCATCAGCACCCCTCAACAAAACACACCCACACCCCAACAACAACCCCAAAACCATTATCAAAACAATCATCAAGCTAATGCAGTGACACAACAACCAAACAATCAAGTGATCAACAATGTAAATAATCAAAGGGGACCACCCTAATGAAACAAAAACTCCCCCAAGTGGAAGTATACTACCCTTGGGGAACCACTTGAGGTCATCATGAAGAAATTAATAAATGAAAACCTCATCAAGGCTCCCACCTATGAGAATTACTAGGAACTAGATGTGAAACCACCCTGGTACAATGAAAACTAGCTCTGCGACTTTCATAAAATAAAAGGGCACACCACCAATAGTTGCATGAGGTTAAAAAACCTAATCCAAAACCTCATTGATCAAAAAATCATAAATGTGGAGCAGCCAACAGGAAATCAAAACCTCAAGATATACACGAATTTGATGCCTAATCATAACAAAGGGAATAATAATAATAAAAAAGGAAAATGAACCTTCAAGAGCACAAATCATGTATATGACCATGTTGGCACATCCTTGGATGAATATTGTGCTACCATCACCATCAAACGAGCCCATGTTGATTGTGGAGTCACCACAAGAGGTGGGAAAATCACCATTGCAGGGTCATCTTATCCAAACAGAGCACCCACTTCCAACTCAAGATCTGCTCCCAATGGTTATAATGTCCTCGATCAACTGAAAATAACCCCAACACAAATATCCATCATGGAGTTGCTAAAAATTTCATCTTACCACAAGAAAATCCTTGAGGAAGCATTGGCTTCATCCACCGTCCCTATGGATCTTGATGAAAAACCATTCCAAGCTATGGTCAAAAACATCATTATCTTGAATCTCCTTACATTCTCTAATCAAGATCTTCCTGCCCAACCATCTCACAACCACATGCTCCATTTGGAGGTCCTAGTGCATAAAAAAAAAGTCAAGCGAGTCTTGGTGGATGGAGGTGAAGGTTTAAACACTTGTTCCCTCAAGTTCATTAAGAACCTGAAAATCTCAGAGGATTCCATCAACAAAGGAAAATGCATCACAATCAAGGCATATGATGATCAAGAAAGAGTGTCCCAAGGCACAATCCAACTCCCTATTCAAGTAGGGCCAAAAATCATGGAAACCACCTGCTAGGTATTGGACCTTGATCTGACTTATAACATTCTCCTAGGATGTCCTTGGATCCATGTGATGCAAGCAGTGGAATCAACCTTCCATCAATGCGTCAAATTCACATATGAAGGCCAAGAGGTCACCATCCATGGGGATCTCAAACCATTCTCTTACTGCAAGAACCTAGAGGAAAAATATTATATAATCCCTCAAGTGCCTTAAAATGATGAAGGTCCATCAACTCCATACATTGATCCAGCCACTCTCGCTTCCACTTTTGTGATAGAGACACCCGCCACTCTTGCCATACCCGCCATCTCTAATATCAAATTCATCATCCAAGATAATGGTTGCGGAAACTATACAATTCCCAAAAATGCTTTTGTGGTAGGAGAATTACCACAATCTCCTAGATCACAAGGACAACTGCAATCAAATAAAGCCTCCACATCCCAAATATCCACTAAAGGATATTCCAACTTCAAAATTTGGGGAGATCTCAACTGAGAAGTAATAGAGGAGGACCTATCCCATCTCTTGTATCAAGACAATAGAATGGAAACCAATCTACTAATGGATGACAACAACAAACGCTTGCAAATGATGCTCACAATGGGCTATGATAGAAACTAAAAACTAGGGAAAAATGAAAATGGGCTTCTAATACCCATCATTCTGGAGACACAAATGAGAAATCTTGGCCTTGGATGTACCCCTCTGAGTATAACCATACATGGTCGAAATCCCCCGGTTAATAAGGTTAAAACTCATCAAAAAACAATAGCCGCCCTTCAATTGCCCATATCCACTGCTTTTCCCTTAGATAATATCACATTCAAAATAACTGATGTATGTAGTAGTAGTGATGAGGAAGATTCCATAACTAATTTACCTAGGCTCTTCGAAAATTCCTCTATCCTTATGCTTAGTGCCGTGTCATTTGATTCAACCAGTCAAAACCATGAAATTCGCCTGGTCTACCCACAACTCATCGATTATGACCAACGAGGACCGCCAATTCTTAACACATTAAAAAATGATGAGGTTCTCTAAGAATTCATGGGAGTGCACGATAATATTCCATGTGGGGGTCATAAATTAGGATTTATCATTGAGCTGGACACACATGCATACTATGGGGAAATCATTGAATCCCTCAGTCGCAAAAGCAAAAAACATAGAAAAATCTCTAGGTCCTTGAGTGAAAACCACACTGTGGCACTCTTCAACCCAAAAATAGTAAAAATAAAGGACACATCCAATGGTGAAAACCTCTCTAAGGTGCCTAAGGATGGGGGATTCAATCTTACTCTCAGAGCTCTACACCAAGAAAAATCAACGGTTCTAGCCAAAAAATGCAACCCAACCAATTTGGGAACGTAAGAAACCCTGGACATTACATTCTATGTTGAGTCATTACTGTCAAAAGAACAAGAGCTCCTAGTAGCCTTTTTAAGAGAGAGACAAGTTAATTTTGCATGGAGCTATGCAGACATGCCCAGGCTTGATCTAGAGATTGTGGTTCATCATCTAGTAGTCTACCCTAAAGCAAAGCTTGTCAGACAAAAATTGAGAAAAATGCATCCTTAGATCGCCTTGCTAGTCAAAGTGGAATTGAAAAAACTACTTGATGCAGGATTCATAAGACCAATTGACTATCTTGAGTGGGTATCAAATCTGGTCCCTATTTCAAAACCAAATGGGGGCATCCAAATCTGCATGGATTTCAGAGACCTAAACAAAGCATGTCCAAAAGATGATTTCCCATTACCTAACATTGACATGATAGTGGACATGACGACGGGACATGAAATTCTTTCTCTAATGGACGGTTTCTCTGGATACAACCAAATAATGATTGCCAAAGAAGACCAACACAAAATGACCTTCACTTGTCCATGGGGGACCTATTGTTGGAACATGATGCTATTTGGCCTAAAGAATGCTAGGGCCACCTACCAAAGAGCTATGACGTTATCTTTCATGACATGATCCAAAAAATTGTTGAAGATTACGTTGATGAAATACTAGCAAAATCCAGAAAGAGGAGAGATCACATAACAAGTTTGAGTGCTATTTTCGATAGGCTGGAGGAATACAAGGTCTAATTAAATCCAAAGAAGTGCATCTTCAACGTACAATCAGGAAAGCTACTGGGATACATAGTGTTAATGAGGGGTATTGAAATAGATCCCACCAAGGTAAAATCAATCCTTGAGATGGAGGCACCCAAAACATTGAAATAGTTGAGAGGCCTCCAAGGCAGGCTTCACTCCATTTGCAGATTCATAGCACAATTGGTAGACAGGAAAAACCCATACTTTCACCTACTCAACAAGGGGCTAGTGTAAAAGTGGGATGACAAGTGTGAAGAAGCCTTCAACAAAATCAAAGAATATCTGTTCACACCTCTAGTTCTCATGCCACTGATCCCAAGAAAGCCACTAATCCTCTATGTATCAGCAACAACAATAGCCCTCGGTGCTCTCCTAGCTCAACACAATGAAAATGGGACAAAGAGGGCCATCTATTACATCAGCTACACAATGGTCAAGCATGAGTTAAGCTACCCATTCATCAAAAAATCCTATCTAGCAGTGGTCTTCGCTTCACAAAATTCTAGACATTACATGTTAGCATACAAAATCAAACTCATCGCCAAGATCAACCCCCTAAAGTACCTATTATCAAAGGCAATGATTACATGAAGGATGACCAAGTGGGTCATGATACTATCAGAGTATGACATCAAGTATGTGGAACGGAAAGCAATCAAAGGTCAAGTGATCACAAATCAGCTTGCAAAAGCACCCATGTATTTAGAGAACCACTTATATCAGAGTTTTCAGATGAATCCATTTTCAATCTCAGCATAGCCAACCACTGGAAACTCTACTTTGATAGTTCCTACATGTAGCATGGATCAAGAGCTAGTGTCTTATACATCACCCAACAGGGGAACTATATACCTAGAGCCTACAAATTGGCATTCCCCTGCACTAATAACATTGCAGAATATGAGGCTTTAACCATAGGTCTCATAATAGCAGTGCAGTGGCACATCATGGCCCTCAAAGTATATGGAGATTCCCAGCCGATAATAAATCAAGTGAATGACAAGTACCAAACAAAGGATGATAAGTTGAATCCATACAAAAAATTGGTAGAGAGCCTTAAAGAATCATTTATTGATATCACATTTGAGCAGATTCCTAGAGAAAACAGTAGAGTAGCAGATGCCATGTCAATGATTGGATCCCTAATGGACATCCCTCACAATGTATCAAAACATGAATTCTTAGTAGAGTAACTTCTCGTGCCCACATTCGAGGTACCAAAGTCAGAATATGTGTGGGAAATCATTGGTCCTGGTGATCCCTGGTACCATGACATTTATACCTACTTGCAAATAGGGGTCCTACCTGCTGACTTACCCTCAAGCCTAAAATGAACCTTTTTCAAGAAAGCATCTTGATTTGTTATCCTAGGAAACACCATTTACTATAGGAGCATAGAAGGAACTTCATTACGCTGCCTAAATGATGAGGAGGCATTGACCACCTTAATTGATGTGTATAATGGTATTTGTGGTTCACACTCAAGTGAAATGACCTTGGCCACGAGACTGCTGAGGATGGGGTAATATTGGCCCACTATGGAAAGAGAAGCACATGACTACGTCAAAAGATGTCTACAATGCCAGTAGCATGGGGACCTCATCCATGGTCCAGCTCAAGAGCTCCATCCGATTGTCACACCATGGCCCTTTTCACAGTGGGGGCTCAATCTTGTTGGGAAAATCACTCCCACCTCATCCAATGGCCACAAGTTTATCATAACCACCACAGAGTATTTCACCAAGTGGATGGAAGCTATACCAATGACCTACATAATGGGGAAGTAGATATCAAAGTTCATCTTGAACTATCTCATATGCTACTATGGTGTCCCATAAGCCATTATCTCAGATAACGAGACACCATTCAAAAATTAGGAGGTTCATGACCTTTGCAACAAATTCAAAATCCAACATGACTTCTCCACACCGTATTACCCCCAAGACAATGGCTAAGCAGAAGCCACCAATAAAACCATTCTGAAAATCCTGAAAAAGAAAGTCAATGATGCAAGTTGTGACTGGCATCTACAACTGAATCCTGCCCTCTAAGCCTATCGAACCAGCATCTACATACCCACCAGAGCCACCCCATTTTCCTTGGTCTACAGATCAGAAGCCATATTGCCCATCAAGATCAAGCTTTTGTCACTAAGGATATCACTGCAAAACCTCATCATAGATGAAGAATACTGAGTATCAAGACTAAATGAGCTAGAGCTGCTAGATGAGCAATGCATGGAAGCATTAAACCATTTGATAGTCTATCAGAATTGACTCAAGAGGAGCTATAACAAGAAGATTTGGAGCATAACCTTCCAGGTTAGAGAACTTTTCCTAAAGGAGAATCATAAGAACATCCCAAATCCAAATGGCAAAGGAAAATTTGATCCCAACTAGTTGGGACCATTCATCATTACAGCGAGTTACAAGTCAAGGGCATATCAGTTATCAACACCTGAAGGGGAACCTCTGCAAGAGCCCATCAAAAACTCCCATCTCAAAAAGTTCTATGCCTAAATCTTTCAAGGTATAAAACCAAAAAATCCAAAAAATCATAAAAATTCCTAAAAAAATGGTCACCCTGATGAAAGCCTGGAAAATAGGCGTATTGGTGACAACAAAAAAATTAGAAAAAGGATAAAAAATAGTAAAGAGAAAAAAATCGTCCTTTAGTGAAAACCACTTCGGTGGCACTTTGGGAAAGTACCTTGGTGAAAACTTGGCAAACAAATGCCTTGTGTAAATAAGCACTTTCCATCCACCAGGATCTTCATGGATCGTTCTGCATCATCCATCCATTATGCTTCCATCATCCATCACATTCCATATCCTCATCCATCATTTGTTCGACATCCGCATCATAGCTTGGTCCTGTGTTCATGTCATGATCCCTCCTAGTACTACTCGGCCCATTCTCAAGGTCATTTTTTCTTGCCTCTATCAGAGTAGTCTATTGTTTCATGTTGGGGGCATGTTCTCATTGGATTGGATTCATGTATGTTCTTGAGGTCCCTAAAATAAGAAAATCTAAACACATCGAAAAATTATAAAATCCAAAAACATCAGAAAATAAAAAAATTCAAAAACATCAGAAAATTTCAAAAATCCAAAACGTATCAAAATCCAAAAAAGGGTTAAAATGTCAAAAAGTCAAAAAATAGAGTCATCTGGTCGAACTAAGGGTCTTTGAGCCTTGAACATAGGCAAGGTTGATCTTTGATCATCCCCTGAGACACTTAGGTCAGTCCTCTAGGAGTCCATCATAATAAATTTGTAATCCATTTTGTTCATATCTCATCAATAATCGAGTCTATGTTAGTTGAACTACGCGGTCTTCATGTGTATAACGTAGGAAATGCTAATATTTTGATCAACCCCCAAGGCCCCTAGGATAGGTCCTTAGGTTAGTCTCTTGCTCAAAATCTCAAAAAACCCCAAAACATTTAAAAATAAAAAATCAAAACATTTATAAAATCTCGAAAATACAAAAAAATAGCCTCAAAATATTTCAAAACACCAAAAACATCCAAATATTTGAAAAATTCCATTTGTTTCATCTCGCTTTAACCCGAAATAAACATCATTTATAATAAACAATTGTCATCCTCAATCTTTGGTAAAATAGTCAGAAGCAAGTCTAGCAGGTTGAAAGTGAACTCAAAATGTCAAAATATTAAGTCTAGGTTAGTACGTAGATAGGTTACTCTTTGTGTCAATAGCCTATCATCCAATCAATCCCATATCAAAATCATATGGTATCATCATGTCCTAGGATGCATCCTTCCTACAATGGATATCAACATCAGGCATCATCGTAGTTTAATCTTTGATAGCGCTATTGAAGAACATTAGTTTGTTTGTTTACTTTATCTTTGTCCTTTTGATTTATCTTATTGTGCTCATTTTAAGGACCTCTCAATGATGTCCAAAATGAAGGGATTTAGAGAGATAGGAATGGGGAAATGATCATGATCTTTTATTTGTTGTACTTGTTGGATATTCTTGTAAAATAACCTTGGTCATGCGTGCTTTGTTTAGGTGTAGGGAGGATGTTTTAGGTATCTTGTTGACCACATAGGAAGGCTTTCCTTTCTATGTTTTAGCCCAAGATGTTTGAAATATCCGAACTACATTATGAATAAGGTTTCATATGCCAGGTGTGAAAAAGAATACTCCTATCTGATTGTAGAGTCAAATTCCATCACACTAGGTACAACGCCATCCTATTTCTTTATACCTTGATGCATCGTGCCTATGTGTGTAATCAAACATAAGGTAATTGGCCCTTTGAAAATCCCAACTCCTTGGAAAGCAATCATCATTATCATCATCTCATGTCTTGTTGGAATCTCTTGTTTTCTTCTATCTCTTATTTTTTGCACTAACACAGTACCATGATAGTTAATCAAATCATTATCATCATTGCATTCACCCTGCATCCACAAACCATCAGCACATGGCATATTGCATATTGCATATCATAGAGGAAACATTAAATCATATCATAACATTGCATTTCCATTATACATAATATAGATTGGTTATTATAAGCATCTCATGATTCATTGCATTACACTCATTTCACATAAACCAAAAATAAATTATCCCATAGCACTATAAACATTTGCATCATAATACTTCATTTGCATTCATTATATCATATCATAGATATCGTCATAACATTCCTGAACATCATTGTACCACATTGTCATAAGTGCATATCATAGATAGAAAAGGTAAATTACATCATACCATACATCATTGCATAATATAGATTTGTTAGTCTAACCATTTGCACCATCATAACATTTTGCATACATCATTAAAAATGCATAAGAAAAGGTACTAAAAAGGATATGCATCCATACATCATCACATAGCATATCCACCACATAAACATTATGGCATCATAAGATAGAATCATTGCATAGCATGTAGAAATTAAAATCCATCCATAATGTAGCAAAGTAAAGATAGGAAATAGCATATCACATCGGATCAAAATCATCATCTCATATATCATCAAAAAATACACTGTCATGGTACAAAAAATCGGATCAATGTATGTGTGTATGTCAATGAGTACAATGGTCCACTGGGGCTATCAAAAACGAGCCCATGGGGTGCAAAAAGAATCCTGTCTCGATCAAAATGAGGGTTAGCCATGTTGGCTACTACCCTCACCACCTGCCCTCTCTTCATGATCCTCTGTTGGTCTATGGCCCGTCCTCTGTGAAAAATCAGGGACTGAGCCTGGTCTAAGCATGGCCTAGTGGTAGTGCATCCTCTAATAGTCAGCCTCCTAGATGGCCTCCCTATATGAACAAAGTGATACTATGTTATGGGAGGAGGATGCAACCATGCTCTCTAATTGTTGTCATTGGCCCATCTTGGCCACTGCTTGTAACTCTACATCCTATCTCTACTGGACCACCTGGTCTCACTCAACTCGTAGTTGATCCCTATCAGCTATTAATGCCTATACTTGAGCCTGCAACTACAAAATCTGCCCATCTTTGAGATCTGGCTATAGGGGATGCTACATGTGGGGCTGATCCTGATCCCCATCTCTAGGTGGTGTCGGAATCCTATCCTGATGTCCTAGATCCTAGTCCTGTCAGGGGGTGTCCTATCTCTTCTCTCCCACCTATGGATCTCAGCATGGCTAATCCTAGGGTCCATGATCTTGAACCTGATGCATCGATGGTGGCCCACCGCCTCCCTGATCTCAATCTTTGTCCCCTCGACCCCATCCTGCTCCCTTGCCTCTAGCTTTCTATCGAGCAGATGGTGTGCCTGGAACTGTAAGCTAAAGCAGTGGCCTGAACCAATCTCTATAGGCCTACGTAGTCCCTGGATCTTCCTATCCCTAGTCATATGGCCATGGCTTGGCCAGTAGCTGCATGAAAATTCGAATTGCCTCATGGGCAGGTATATAGTGGCCCTAGCTAGGAGCTCTAGCTCATTGTCCTCACAAAAATAGCCACGTACTAATTGTACGACCTATCCTGTGGCTCACTGAAATGTCTCTAAACCATGCCCGATAGGTACATCTTGAGCATCGTGTACTCCCTGCCCTACATAAGTCTATCCTGGTAGGCGAAGAAGAGCTATTGCACATCATCAAACCATGTGGGTTGTCCAGCGTACAACCACCATCTGAACACTCGCATATCATCAAGGACCCTCCTCCAATGAGGAATCCTGTGTTATCCTGTATGTGTAAACGAAAGACCTCCTTTGTATCACCAGACCATTGGATTATCTAGCTCCATCAAAACATAGGCCTATGGCACTCTAGCTTGATCTGGTCCTTACAAAATGCAATCTGATCAATGTCCATGATGGCATAACAGGCCTCCCTCCCGGCATCCATATCATAAATAACCCACTCACCATGGATGGGAAATCTTAGGATCTGCCACACATCCTCTAGTGTCACTATGGCCTCACCTGTCGGAAGGTGGAATGAGGATGTCTCACTATGCCATCTCTCAGCAACTATCGTCATCATGCCCAAGTGTGTCCGCATAGGTGGTACGTAGGTGATGTACCAAAGTCCCATCTCTCCTAGGCGCTCTTGTTGTCGATCGGTCAGATCACCTAAAAGCCAAAAATCTCTCAGGACATGTGCTCATGTGAATAGATCTCTCTCACCTCCTCCTGCATCAGGAAAGTCACCATGTTAAAATTCATCAAAAAAAATCTTGATCGTGGCTCGTCCTGACATTCCAAAGTAACTCTAGTGTCACTACTTGTGAAGGAAATGCAGTTTGCAAACTCCAAACTACGCCACTAGCAGCTTCAATGTCCAAAATCGCACCGCGACATCATAGTTTGGGATGGTGGGTCAGTTTAAGTGAAAACCCTAGTTTAAAGGGCACCACGGTGGTGCATTTTGTGAAAGCAGCCAAGTTTAGAATTTGAACCCAAACTCCAAACTGCATCGTGGCATTGCTACTCGCGATGATGGTGTAGTTTGATGCCGAGCAATGCCATTTGAAATTTGTAGCAGGATAGTATAGCACCACTCCTAGAAGCTAAGTTTTCTAATGCATTAAATGAACATGAAAAGCAAAAATCAAGCTCGGGTCAAGTTGACTCACTAGTGGTCCAGTGTCGGGAAACCTTTGGTGTGTTCGTACCCTATAAAAAATGTGTATGGGAAGTTGTCATTGCGCCATCTTGCCAAGGTGCCAGAGCTCAAAATTGCAAAATCTCTTAAGGCTGAAAGTGAAAATGAATTGGAAGTGGCCCCTCGAGGCCTATTTAAGCTTGAAAATTAGGGTTTTATGATCCTGATTGGCCGTCCTGTTTGGGTTTTGGACCCTCAATCCTATTTTTGTCTGTCTAAGGGTTGTTTTGCGGCATTTTCTTAAGTTTTATCTTATTTTTTGACCTCCTACAACCTTTCTGGACCTATCAGACACCTTGTCTTCCTTTTTCGCGTGATCACCCAAAAATCAAAATTTTTGTCTGATCTCTTGAGGGGGCAATGTATTGGCATGCTTTCTCTCACCAGGGTAGTAATGGGGAAAATTTTGAAATCAAAGAAATTTTGGCCTTTTGATTGAGACAGTTTATTCTTTGAACCAATGCAGCAAGTGCATCGCTTCAAAGAGGGGCAAAATGTAGACACGTAAAATGTATCGATTGACACTACATGCTTGATCCTGGTTAACTAACACCATTTCATCCTCAATCATCCCTTGGTCTAACCATTTAATCAAATACCCTTAATTGATTAAATTCATCAATTTTCCTCTCTTAATTAAATAAATCATTTATCTAATTAAGTCATTCTCTCTTAATCAAATCAATCAATTTGATCTAATTAACCCTAGCTCTTTATTTAATTAAATAAATGAATTTTTATTTAATTAATTTCTAAAGTCACTCTATTGAATTAAATAAATAAAACCTTATTTAATTTAATCTAACCAATCATCCCCTTTAGTTAAATAAAACAAAATATTTATTTAACTATTTCTAAAATCACATTCTTCTCATCTTTGATTTAAATCAACCCATAAATCTAAGTCAAATTTGTCACATCATCTAATCCCTCGTTAAATTAATTAACCCTTGATTAATTTAATTCTAATCCATGTCCCATCCTCTAGCTTTTACCACTTGCACATGAAAATATATTTAATTCATTTATTAAATCTCTATTTTCTCTCAACATGGCATAATAGAGGAATATTCCTTCAAATTTGAAATCCCTCCAAGTGGACTTAGTCCTTCCAACAAGGAATTTATTTCATCTTACAAGTCCTTTTTCCTTGAGCCAAGTGGCATTTAAGTCATTCCTTTTTCCCTCTTCCATGTCATTTCATTATTTTCAAATTTCAACTAATTGCATTTATGGGCACATTCATCAAAATGTGCACATCCTTCATCCATTCATCTCTTGACAAGTGGCACCTTGCCATTGGTTGAAAGTTAGTCCCACATTGCTTCATTTTGGGCATTTCTCCAACTTGTCATTCTATAAATAAGATGCTTCTTTCCTCATTTCATCATCCACAATTTGAGAAAACATATTATACTCAATTTCATCTTTAAGCATTATCATTTTCATCCATTTCATCAAACTCTTAGCTAGGTTATGCAGGTTTTTCATCATGGAGCACACTTGAATATTCAACAAAGTGGATCACTCTTCATCACTCATCAACATTGCATCATAGGAGTTGGGAAAGGGCCAATTTTCACATCAAATTGGCACCAATTCCCCCATGGGATCAAGATTTTGCTTGCTTAATTAGGATTTCATCTCTTTTTCATTATGTTCTTCATTCTTATTTCCTATTTTGAGAATTGCTAATGGATTTCATGGGGAATCTTAATTCTTACTTGCATATGGTCTTCTAATGTGTTTGTTTATTATGTTTTGTAGGTATTAGAATTGGGGTTCTACAATATCAACAATTTTGAACTTCCCCTCCTTAAGCATTTTTGGGTCTTTACCTCATTTATTTTATGTGCCTTGCTGTTTATTCCCTTAGTAGTTGCTCAATGTCACAGTTCATGTGCTTTTCCTAACCTTAATCGCTAGTTCTCCAACTTTCACAACATTGTCGTGGAGTTTCAGATTTTCATAACTTTCCAATTTCCTGATTTGGTTATCCTTGTTGAGTTGTAAGTATTTGTTAGTTGTCTTATGGACCGATGAGTCAGAGGTTTTTAAAACTTTGAAACTCTCAATCATGGTTTTAAGGTTTCAAATTTCCACGACCACACAATAATGATGTTTTCTTTCAGTTTTCAAAGGACACCACTACCTCATTTAACGTTATGTATGGACTAACCTTGAGTTGTCTTTTTAGAATTTTTAAAAGGCATGTAGGTTTCGAAAGCTATCTTTTGAAGGAATGAAATTGAATGCCACATTTAATGCATGTACTATCAAATAACGACATAAGTTTGGGTGGAAAAATATTTACTAAGTCATTTCTCCTGCATTCATATTCTCTGTTGTTACTTCTTAAGGTGTGAACATTCCTTCTTCGTGGACTGGCGCTCATGTAGAGTGGAATCCAGAACCACTGGTCTGGTGTGAGGGACACTGAGGTAGGGAATCTTGATTTGGAGGAGTTTTTACTGTATTTAGAACAAATGACAAAATGCCTCTTGGGGAATGGATTTTACAAGGTGGTTTGGCATGTGTTAGAGGCTTCCCTGAGGCTGTACCAAATGTCAACTTGGTAATTGCGTGCACAAGAGGCTACATCCCTGAGACTCAAGAAATAAGAGTAGTGAATGGGACCGTTATTGCAAAAATCACTCATGAGGTTGTTTCCCATGTGTTGAGTATTTCAAAAAGATAACCTATGGAGGAAATGTCTATGGCTGTGGGTGACGATTTTTTCAAAAAGAATGAAGAATGGTGCAGAAACTCCATTCGAAGGAATTTGTTGATGTCTAAAAAGAAAGGTAAGTCTCAGTTGCCTTCTACACTTAAAAGGGTACATTTTAAAAATGAAATTTTAGAGGCTATTACCTTATTGCATTGTGTAGTCAAGAATGCATGCTTGGACTCATTTGAGTTTTGGATGTGTTACTTTATTTTGCTGATTTGTAATAAGAATAAATTCATTGATTGGTCTGAAATTATCTTTTATCATTTGAATGAGCAATTAATCAATTTCCAGCAAACTATTGCATTTCATATGCGTTGGTGTAAATAAGTATTTTACTTATTACACTTTACTTAAGCTTACTTAGGGAATGCATATCATTATAGGTTGCACTTGTGACACCTAGTTATTTGCATCTTGCATCTAGTTTTGTGCATACATTGAGAGATATGAGTTGGACACTTAGGGAAGTGTGTGTAGGAGAAATTCCACTCTTTGTGGTATGATCTAGTTATCACCTTTTTATTCCCACTTTTTGTGGCATGATAATTCCACCTTTGGTGGGTGATCCACCTTTCATGGAATTATCTATTATTTCTTTCTACCTACCCTAGACATGATTGGGACACTTGTCTCATTTGTGGCCCTTCATTGTGTCCTAGCTTGCCTTTATAAGCAAGCCTTGTACATGCTTGTAATTGTCTATCTTCATGTACATCTTCATGCATATTGAGAATAGAATCATCATATTCTCTCATCTTGTCTCTCTCTTTTGTGCTATGTTTAGTCTCTTGATCCTATTGTTGCTTTTTATAAGTTCTTACATGGTACCAGAGCGGTTGGAGGTCTTTTGTATAGCCATTGTTGGGAGATCTTGTATTGTGTGAAGATGGTCAAGAGTAAAATATGAGGATTAGCAGCATTTTGGTGTGTCCTAGACTAGATCTGACCTCAAATTCAGATTCAGAAGGCTGTTTTAAATCAAGATAGCCTTTTGTTTCATTAAAATTGGACACCGGGAGCTCTAGATCAATTTTTTTTTCCAATTGGGGTATTTTTTCAATTTTCTAAAAAATTCCATAGTTTGGAAATTTTGATTTCAGCTGAAAATTTTTGAGAATTTTTTAGAAATTTTTAAATTCTGTTGATATTATTTCATTTGTAAAAATTGGAAAATTTATTTTTTGAAAAGTTGTATTCAAAATAAAAAAATTGTATTGTTTTATTTATTTAAAAAAAAGAAGAAGATATTATAAAACAAGAGTACCTGCAGGTACTGCACAGTCCGTAGAGTAGCCGCGGTACCCTCGGCTGCACAGGTAGGTATGAGCGAGCTCCACCATAGACCGCCACGTGCCTTTAATCTACTCACTGGAGCTGCCAATTTGCGTCGGCCCATAGACAAATACTGGTGATCAATCAGCACCTCACTGGCAGTCAAACTCCTCCTATCTAGCACTGTTTGGAAGCAAAAACTGACATCAGATCCGACGAACATGAAAATTCAATCGGCAGAAAACTCAAAACAGTCTAGCTTCCAGGATATGCGCCACATGGCACATTCTCACAGGGCTAGCAATAGAAGATTCCAAGATTCCATAGATAGGCACTAACCCCTGATGGCTTAGTAGGCGTCAAATTTATGTTGAGGTTCCATGGAATATTCCACGGCTGGAGGGTAGATTCATTTTTGACGGTCATACAAACACCAAATTTATGCTTAGGCTCAAGCGCATATTCCTTGCAAGGGAGAATATTCTTTTTGACGGGCCACAGACCATCAAATTTAATCATGTAATATGATGACGTCAGTATTTTCTAAAAAAGATTTTCCCCCCTCACCAATGGAGTTTTTGATTTTGCAATCCGACTTTGGAGGCCCATATCTTGCTCATTTTAGCTCCTTTTTTGAGCAATTTTTTTTGATTTGGGAATATTTTTTGTGTACTTCATAGCCATGTATTCAGTTTCTAATTTTGGTGGACATATTTTCCATAATTTGCAGTTTTTCAACACTATACCTGTCCAATCCTCATTTCTACAACTTCCGGGGCTCCGTTCAGGCACATACAAACTCCTTTTCAAGTGTCATTTGTTTTGAAAGTGCATGATTTTTTGTCTACTTCTTGAATCTGCAATTAGTTTGAAGCGATATTGAGTGGATTTTGTACTTTCAGAATATGGTCTTTTTTGGCCTATTTGACACTTGTATTGCATAGATTTAAATTTAGGTCTTTGCTTCATTGTTCTAGTCTGCTCTCAGCCTATTTTTTGGCAAGTTGTAAATCAAAAATCATAAGTCCACTTAGCCAAGTTGCAAGTGGCCTATTGTACATGCACCGCATTATAAAGTGTCAAAATCATCTTATTGGGGGGGTTCCTTGATTGAGTGAATTTGGGGGGGTGTCTCTTGTGTGATTGTTCCTATTTTCTCTCTTATTCTCTTGCATTCCATCATGGGTTCATCTAAAATTCCACTCTTAACTGCACATAATTATGCTACATGGAAAGTACGTCCATGGAGTAAACTAATGGAAAAAGGTTTAATTTACTACATTGATGGAATCATAACTACACCTTCAGATCCTAAGGAATATCCAATTGCATATATGGATTGGCTCATTAAAACTTCTATGACATTGGGTACACTTAGAAAATTCATTTAAGATGATCTCATTTTTCATGTTGATAAATGTACTACAACCAATGAAGCTTGGGATAAGCTTGCTAATTTGTATGGCAAGGTTGATAAGGTTAAGGGATACAAGCTTGAACATGATCTCCTAAGCCTTGATCCCAAGGATTTTGGCACAATTCATAATTTTGTGACTAAGGAAAATGAGCTAAGAGCACAACTAAAGGATTGTGGTATTGAGAAAGAGGATGATCAATTGGTCTTCAACTTGTTGGAAAATCTTCCACTTGAGTATGCAGCCTTTGTTTCAAGTTTTCAGACTCAATGATTGACAATTAGTAACTGCAAATCACCATATTTTGAGGCTCTCATAGATCTTTTGATTCTTGAGAAAAATAAGTTGATGAAAATGGGTCTTCTCAAGTCTTCAACTTCAAAAGCATTGGTGGTCAATCATAGAAACAACAAGCAAGGAAAAGGGAAAGACCAAAAGAAATCTTCACCAAAGTCACAAGGAGAGAACAAACAATCCACTCCTCCACAACAAAGCTCAACTTCATCTTCATCAACAAAGTATAACTATTCAAGCAAGAGGGAGAAACCAACATGTGTATATTGCAAAAAGATTGGGCATGAGGAGCATCGTTGTCATGTTAAGAAAATTGATGAGTTGAAAAAAATCCTCAAGAAGAACAACATCAAATTGCCAAATGCATATCGGGAGAAGGACTCATCTCCTTCCACTTCTACTTCTTTGGGAAAAGGCACAACTCTCATGGCAACAACATCAAGCTCATCTCCTTCTTCTTCATCTCAACATGAGAAACATAAGGGGAGAACATTTCTTGCAATTGCAGATTCCAATTCAGATAGGTGGATCCTTGATTCAGGAGCTTCACATCATATGACTTCTTCCATGGATATGTTCTCTTCATTTGATTCTTGCTCATCACCACCCATTTTGATGGCCAACAAAACTTCTTTGGAAGTTTATGGGAAGGGGTCTATTGACATTGAAGGTGGAGCATTTAATGATGTTCTATATGTGCCTACTTTGTCAAGGAACATCCTTTCCATCTATCAGATTACACATAGTGGTACAAGAAAGAGTGTAGAGTTCACACCAGATTCTTTCATTGTTCGGGATTTGCATAGCAGGGCTCTTATTGTAGTTGGGGAGGTTGATCATCATTCTCGGTTCTACACCTTCCCATATTTTTCTCCTATTGATGATTCAGTTCACCCTAGTATGGACACACTTGAGGAGAATGAGTATGGTTACTTGAATCCTGGAGTGCTTACTACTCCTGAGGTTCTTGATCCTATTGTTGATCTTCCATCTCCTACATTGGCTGATGCACCTAATGATACTTGTGTTCTGCTAGTTTCAATGCCTTGTGATTCAATGCAATAGTGCATACCTTTTCTTCCAGCATCAGTTTCATGGGATGACTACTTGATAAACATTGGCAGTTTGTTTGTGGAGTCCTACATTGCAGATTTGGGAGACACATTTGATTACTTATATCTTCTCTTCGATGAAGGTGATTCTTCTTCAGTTTTTGCGAGGGAACATTCTGACCCTCCTCTACATGATCAGTCCTTCGAGGTTGATGTGATTGTAGATGCATATGTACAACAGTTGAAGGAGGCCACTTTCTCTCTTGAGGAGACACTTGCATCTTTGGAGTATGTTCTACCTTCATCCTTGCTAGATCTTGAGTTGTTTTTTTCAGCGGATGAAAGTGTTGTTGCAAAGGGGTTCTCACAGGTTCCAGGAAGCGACTACACTCTGACCTTTGCACTTGCCATTGTAGCTTCACATGGTTTGGGAAAGGCATCTTTCAACATCAACATAGGGAAATTTGAGCAGCCTTCAAAGACTCCTTACATTTTGAGGGTTCTTCCTTCTTCACTTGTGGATTGGGGAGACTTCATTCATGCAACTTTGGTATTGTTTATTCCTAAGGGGAGGAACATTGTTCGACATTTTTGGAGCAGCTTCTTCATTCCTTCTCAAGCATCTTCCATTGGTGAACATTATACATTGAGGGGGGGCTATTTTGTCTCTCTTCTTCTTCTTTTGTATGGGGGGGACTCTTTTCCTCATCTTGGGGTTTTTTCCTTCTCCATTTGTACATTCATTTATTTTCTTCTCTCTTTTGAGGGGGAGTTTTTCCCATGAGGTTTTCTCCCTTTCCTCGCTTGTGAGAGATCGCATTGCACTTGTACATGGGTACCTAACATGGCTCAGTTGTCAGGACCCATCTTGCATCTTATCTTGCATGGTTAGCTTGAGTCTTCATTCCCCAAGTTGCACTTAAGGGGGGGTGTTGGTGTAAATAAGTATTTTACTTATTACACTTTACTTAAGCTTACTTAGGGAATGCATATCATTATAAGTTGCACTTGTGACACCTAGTTATTTGCATCTTGCATCTAGGTTTGTGCATACATTGAGAGATATGAGTTGGACACTTAGGGAAGTGTGTGTAGGAGAAATTCCACTCTTTATGGTATGATCTAGTTATCACCTTTTTATTCCCACTTTTTGTGGCATGATAATTCCACCTTTCATGGAATTATCTATTATTTCTTTCTACCTACCCTGCACATGATTGGGACACTTGTCTCATTCATGGCCCTTCATTTTGTCCTAGCTTGCCTTTATAAGCAAGCCTTGTACATTCTTGTAATTGTCTATATTCATGTACATCTTCATGCATATTGAGAATACAATAATCATATTCTCTCATCTTGTCTCTCTTTTGTGCTATGTTTAGTATCTTGATCCTATTGTTGCTTTTCATAAGTTCTTACAATAAGTGCTCATACTTGGTTTATATTTTAGCTAGCTAGGAGGCTATCTAGGCTAGGTTGGAACCACAAGGGTCTTTGATTCCAAATGTGCCTATGTATAAATTTTTTCCACAACTTACTAAGAAGGTTGGAATGGGAAATTATTGTTGTGTCAATGACACGTTTTTGAAGGGGATTGTGAGGAGAATTGATGGTAACCTTGAGCTTTTGGTTTCTCTTGAAGAAGTTGCCTTGGTGATGAAATTTGGTAGCTTTTTCATTCAATTCAATAGATACTTACTCGAGAATTGGGGGTTTTGAGAGAGATCCATTAAAGTTTCCTCATTACCCAGGTGATTATTTGATTCTTCTCAAAGTTTGTTGGAAAAGGGCACTTGTAAATATTAAATACTCTAATATGTGAAAGAAGGGTTATGTGTTTTCTTTATCTATGCCTTTGTTCTCTTGAAAAAGTAATAACATTGCTAGGGGTGTGGAGAAAACCATGAACGGGTTTAAATTCTAGTCTCTTCCTACAAGAAATCATTTTGATAGCAAAGGCTATGTCAAAAAAAAATTGTATGGAGCCAACAGTTATGAACATCGCTCAGACAATGCAGATTTTTGGGAATACTGCTCAGATGAAAATGAAGTGTATAGGAGAGGTTTTATGAGATTAACTCTGAAAAAAATACAGAACTTTGGTATCTCTTTCAATATTTTGGAAGATGTGTAGGAAGAATCAATGATCATTGAATCGGAATACCAGGTGTCTACTACTAAGCCCTCATATAGAATTGACTAACCAAAGGATGAAATTTATGATTTAATGGTTCGGTCTACTCCTATTTTAAGGACTTCTGATTGGTTAAATGGAAAATGATGCCAAAGTGTAGGTTCCCCTCAAGAGCCAAGATATTCATAGAGGAAAGAGCAAGGGACTTGCAAACCACTGGTGTGAACATAATAGCTAGAAAACAAACAATAAGACAGTTGAGCACCAACTCATAGTCAAGAGGAGATGGTGAGAGACCAGAAGACGTTGGGGAAAAATTGAAATTACTTTGTGAACAAGATAATACACCACCCTTGGCCCCTAAGAAGAACGTTAGTCAAGAGAAGCTAGCATCTACTAACTCCAAGAGCATTTTCTAGCAGATAATTGAAGAACCTCCTTTCCATACATTCTTTAAAATTCCTCCTTCCCTGCCAAGAGATTCTTTTGTCTCTATTCAGTTGGTTGAGAGAGTGGAGAATGCAAATGTTGAAAGAAGAGACATAGGGCTCATGGCTACTTCTCTAGCATGGTTGAAAAAGGTAGTTGAAAAGAAAAGGAAAAATATACCCTCAATGACAATCGAAGTGGATACGGTTGCTATGTTGTTGTAGGGTTCCTCAAGACCTAAAAAGGAAAAAAGAATGCCATAGATGGTTACAAATACCACTTTTGGGCATCAACTGCTAGAGATTTCTGATCCTACAATGGATTTATATGAAAATGAAATAACGAAGGCAGACTATAAAGTGACTCATATTGATATGGGGCCCTCCTCTTTAGAAGGTGATGTTTACCATGCCAATTACTCCATTAATGCATTGATCAAAATAGCCAAGGAGTAGAGAAAAGAAAATATTCAGTTGTAGTCCAATATTCTTTCTTTGATAAATTTTATTTCATCATTTGTGGCTCCAACCCCTGAGGAAACTTCCACTTCAAATTTCCAAGGTATTGATTCTGATACTATGCAAAAAGTTATGAAAAATTTGGGATATGCTAAGGCCGCTAACAAATGGATTGAGGGACTTTATCATGATGGTCTTTTCTTCATTCTTAAATTTCTGCAATTTTATATTGATGTGTCTAGTAAAAGAAAAGAATTTGTGACTGAGCTCCAAAAAATTAGAAGAGAGCATAGTAGCACTTTTGTACTTTCAAAATAAATTGCAGAGTTGGCCTCCATGAAGCATATTTTGTTGGTTGGAGAAAAGATAGTGGATGATCCCAAATAAATTGACCCCAATTGGCTTGATTCTTTGGAATGGAAGCTACGAATATATGAGGATTATATCAAAGAAATCAACAAAGTATTAGAAAAATATTTTGAGATATTGGTGAAAATAAAGGAAAATTTCAATGCTCTTGAGTGGACCTCACTGCTGAATTTGATGAGAAAATCCTGGATGTAACAAACATATCAAAGCAGTACAAAGAGGTGTATTACAGAGTGATAGGTGATCCTAGAACTTCCACTATTGATTCATTCAGGAAGTTGAGCTCTATGCAAACCTATTTGGGCACTTTTAAGTCTGAAGGTGATGATATCTATGAGACACTTGCTAAGTCTGATCATGCTCTATCAAAATGGAGGACGAGATTGCAGATCACCACAACCCCAAAGAGAAAAAGCATCACTACAATTGCCATGAAGTACGGTGAATATAGGCAAAGAGTAAAGGCTCGGGAGGTGTTAGAAAAATAACAAGAGGTGGAAGTTGTTGGAGATGAAAGAACCAGTGCGAAGGTTGCTGATTAGTTTTAATTATTATGCTATTTTCTTTAATTTGGCTCTAGATACTTTAAAATAATTTTATTTTAATTTTTGAAATGGCTGTCTTCAAGAAATCGTTTTCTGGACAATTTGTAATCTTTAAATATGGGGATGATGTTTGGCTATAGGATATTTTGAGTTAACTTTGTTTTACTCATTAGAAAAAACTCTGCTATCTTTAGTTTATTGTTCTTTTGTTATTTCAATATATAGAAAGACTTTGGTGAAATTCATGTAGGCATGATCTTTGTGTTATGGTGTATGGATTTATTCTGCTTATGTTGAGTAATTGCCAATGAATTCTCTATTATTGGAATGATAGATGTGTGATTAGTTTCATTATTGTGGGATGTTTATCTTTGAATAAATATTTTATGTTGATGGATGTGTAGGACTCCATAATATAGTTTCAACATTTTTGGTAGTTAGATTTTCATTATTTGAGTTGTGTGATCACTCTTCAAAGCTTTCGGGTTAAAAACATCACCTTTCATTTTCTTTAGATGGTTAAAAGCAATCTTAGTTAAAAAAAAATTCATTGAACATTTGAAGAAGGTAGTTTCCACATTTTAAAATAAGCAGAGAATCAGTATAAAATACCATTATTATTGATTCAAATATTGCTACATTTGTCACCTCCATGGGTGTAAGAATATAGAGTTAGGTGACAAAACTATTAACTAATAGTTTTTTGGCAACTCTGTTGGGGAAGAACTAGAAAAAAAAAAATTGCATTATGAGTTGCATTGTAGTTGATAGTTATGGTTCTTCAAAAGCATAACACTCCTATTCTCCAACCTAACATAGACTGGTTGATTGGGGATCAAGAAGATATAGTTACCGGTCTTTAACTACTTTCCTAGCAGCAAAGAAGAACCAACCTCCAATATCATAGAGTTAATGAAGTGTTAGGGGAAGAAGAACTTGGAGAGATTAAAAGAGAATATGCTATGCATTTTGAAAATTCCCAAGAAATCATTTTTGTAGAAAATGTTGCCCCTGTAGCCAAAAGAGTTAGAGTCCCTCTAGTGCAAGCTCCTAGGAATTAGTTTGTGAATCAAAGAAATCAGTTGAAAAATAGAAAAAATATTCCATATAATAATTAGTGAGTGGGAGTCAACTGGCGAATCTATAATTTATCCTTGTTTGTTCAACTCTAGTGTCTAAAAGATACACAAAGGGAGATAAAAAGAAAGGGATTGTCCATAAAGATTTTGAGTTATTAGAAGCGAATGGTTTCTCATCCTTCCCACCTAACCGAAAGGTTAAATCTATTAGCAAGCCACCCTCTCCTACCCCTAAAGCTAGTTCCCCTAGAGTTCATAATACATCTTTTCAAGCTCTTCTCTTGCATGGGACAATCCTTCCTTTGCAAATAAATTTTCCTCTCCATAATCCTATTGCGATGGCTCAACTTCAATCTATCCCTTAGGGAGCCATAATAGGTCCCATCACCTTTGGAGCGGAAGCTCAACTGCATAATTTTTCGAAGGGTTCAAGGAAAATCGTACCAACATTTAGTGGGGATGGGAGGGTTTCTCCTGATGAACACATGCAAGCTTTCTTTGCTGCTCTTCTATCCTTGTGGTGCAACATGAGGATGTTTCTATGAGAATTTTTGCAGAATCTCTAACTAGTGTTGCCACTGATTGGTTTTATTCCCTTACAAATGGCTCTATTAATAATTAGGATACCTTGAGAACAAGATTTGAAAATAGATTTAAGACTGCAGAAAATGACCAAGTTTTGGGTGCTCAATTGGGATCTATGGAAAAGGAAGTCCATAAACCAATGAGAGAATTTTTGGCTAGGTTCAACAAATTGTATAATAGGATTTCTGCAAACATGAGGCTAGGGAATAAATTATTGAAGGCAATGTTCATCAACACCTTGCCACCAGATGTGAGCTTCACTATCAAAAGAGAAGGTGCCGCTAATATGGAGGCTACTTAGGAGTTGGAAATGTCTATAGAAGATGACTTGATTGTTGCAGTAAAATGGAAAAAAAGAGTTGTAGAATGATAAACCTTCACCAGTAAATTCCACTAACTCGGTTATACAAAGATTATCCAATGATATAATTACTGTTAAGAGACATATGCCAAAGGGTCCTTCACAAACACCCTATCAAGATGTCCCTAGGAGAGATTAAAATTATCAAGGATCTCCCAATAAGACATTATCTTTGGGTGCCCTAACTCAAAGATTGGAAATTGAAGGTGCCCCTTCTTCCAACAAAGGTAATCATTGCAATTTTCATTTGAATTCAAATCATGATGGGGATACCTTTCCAGAAATGGTTTGATTCATGCAAATGATATCAACCAATGAAGGCACACAAGAGCCATATGTGAAAGAGCCTAGTCAATCTCAAGATTCTGGCATGAATTTATTTGAATATGTACCACATTATAAATCCAAAGAAGATGTATATATCAAAGTAGATGATCCAAATTGTGTTGTTTTCACAAGAGCACAATATGCAAAAGGGGAAACATCTAGTTCATCGTCAGCTCCCAAATTTATCCTGACAAAGCAAAAGAAACCAAAGTATATTGTGTCCAAAAATACAACAACTGAGGTAACCCCTACATATTCTTTTGATTCTTCTATCACTAGTTCATTTGATATAGTTGAGTCATGCAAAAATATAAAAATTCAAATTTCCCAAGCTGAATATTTAAGACTCAATCCTGCAGAGTTAGACAAATTGGTCAAATACATTAAACAAGAGCCTTTTCCCTCTCAATGTAATGCTCAAGTGTCCTCGAAATGTGAAGTCCCTGTAGAAAACCAATTTTGCACTAATTCAGTTGAGAAAATTCTAGACCAACCAAATCCTTTTGCAAAACCAGAACCTTTCTATGTGTCATTGTATATTGTTGGTTTTAGGTTGAGAAATTGCATTATTGATTCTAGAGCTTTAGAAAATGTGATGCCTTCCCAAATAGCAAAGGCCTTAGGTTTATCTTTTACATCTTCCTAGGGTAAATGTTATTCTATGGGTGGTTCTCTAGTCCCTATCATAGGTTATATCAAGGATGCTCAAGTAGCTTTAGCCGCTTTCCCCAAGAAGAGATTGAAATTAATTATATTAGTTGCTAATATCCCAACTAGTTATGGGATGCTTTTGAGTAGAAGCTTTTGTAGAGATTTGGGTGAGGAAATACAAATGGATTAGTATCATGCCTTGATACAATTGGATGGGAAGAAAATACACTTAAACCTTGAATTGAAGGCTAAGTTCACAGTTTTGAAGTTTGGTGATCCGAGGGAAGATATTTTGTTTGTTGAAATAGGGTCGGGCACTTACATGTGTACTTATGACAGAAGAAAATCTGAGTCTTGTCAGCCCAAATTTAATTGATGAGTTGTGGACACTCAAATTTGATGGAAGCTATGCTAATGTTGGATCAGGTGCAAGAGTAGTTCTAATTTCACCAGATGGCTATAAGTTCCTTTTTGCTTTCAAACTGGAATTTGCTAATACCAATAACACATTTGAGTATGAAGCCCTATTGCTTGGTCTATGTGTAGCTAAAGAAAAGGGTATTAAGAAATTGAGAGTTGTGGGAGATGCTAAATTGGTTGTGAAATAGGTCAAGAAGATTTACACTTGGAAAAATAGCCAGCTTAAGCACTATAGAAATAGGGTTTGGGATTGTATAGAAGATTTTGATGCCTTTTCTATAGATTCAGTTCCAAGAGATCAAAATACTAGAGTTGAATCCCTAGCAGTCTTAGTGTCATTACTTTTACCACACCCTGATTTTAAAGATAAGCCCTACCGAATTGAGATTGTGTATTGACCTAGTGTTCTTGACAATGTAAGTCACTAGAAAGTATTTAATGATGATCAACATATTATTGAATTTTTAGAAAGAGCTGAAGCTTTCGCTCACATTTGTTTTGAAGGAAGCGATGATAAAAGTAATGATATCTTAGAAGGTGATATTACTACTCTTGATGGAAAGGAAAAAGAGGTCATTTAGTTGAAAGGAAATAAGATTCCTAAAGGTTTAGTTTCTCTTGAAATTTTTTTCAACAGACATGATTAGTATTTGAAGCAAAAGAGTAAAGTTTTTGTTCAATCATCTACTGAGTATGATAGGGTGAATATTGGCACAAAATATGATCCTAAGATTTTTTGTATTGGAAAGTGTTGTTCCCCAAAGGAGAGAGAGAGAGAGATTGATCTCTTTATTGACACGTTACAGGGATGTCTTTGCATGGTGTTATGCTGATTTAAAGAAATTTAGGAATGGAGAATTTCAACATAAAATTCCATTAAAACCTGGTGCTACACCTTATAGATAGAAACAACAGAGTTATAACCCTAACATAACGGAAGACATTTTTAATGAGATAGAAAAAATGCTAAAAGTGAAAAATATCTACCCGATCCATCATTCCACGTGGGTAGCTAATATAGTTCTTGTTAGGAAGAAAAACGAAGAAATAAGGATTTGTGTCGATTTCAGGAACTTAAATTAGGCTTCTCTGAAAGATAATTATCCTCTACCTATTATGGAAATCATATTGCAAACAATTATTGGTTGTGAAATGATGTCTATGCTTGATGGATTCTTGGGATATAACCAGGTTGAAGTAGCTCTAGAGGATCAACATAAAACAACATTCACTACTCCTATTGGTGTCTTTCCTTATAATAGAATGCCATTTGGTCTGATAAATGCAGGGGCAACCTTTCAAAGGGCCATGGACTTATCTTTTGGTGAATTAAGGAATAAAATTATTGTGATTTATTTGGATGACCTAATATTTTTTTCTAGAAAGAGAGTCAATCATTTGCATGATTTGGAAGTAGTATTACAACATTGCAGGGAGGAGGGGATCTCTTTAAAACCTAAAAAAGTCCATCTTCATTGTAACTGAAGGGAAACTCTTAGGTCATATTTTTTTAAAGGATGGAATTAAGATAGACCCTGAGAGGGTGAAAGCTATCATGCAGCTAAGCTTACCTACAAATAAAGATGGCACCAGATCTTTCTTTGGCCAAGTGATTTTTTTGAGAAGATTCATACCTGATTTCATTGAGTTGACAAAACCTATCTCTAACATGATGAAGAACCATCCTGTGTTCAAATGGCGTAGTGAGGAAAAGAAATGATTAGACATAAAAAATTCCATTGCAAGTGCACCAACCCTAGTGCATCCAGATTTTACAAAGGATTTTATCATATACAACTATGCATCAGAGCTTACACTATCAGCCATTTTGTTGTAGAAAAATGATCAAGATATTGAAGCTCCTATTTCTTTTATGAGTATTCCTCTCAAGAAGTATGAACTTAAGTATTATCCTCTTGAAAAAATTGCTTATGCTCTTGTGAAGGCTCTGAAAGACTTCATATTTTATATTTTGTACTCTCACACTACTATTTTTGTTCCTGAGACTACTGTGAAGAGTATCCTCACCCAACAGGAAATTGGATGTAATAAAAGTGGGTCCTGGATAGCAAAGGTGAAAGAATAGGATGTTGACATTAAACCCACTAATTTGGTTAGGGGAAAGGGTTTAGTGAAAATGATTACAGAAAGTAAGGCTATGGAAGAGGAACATCTGCCTTTGGTTCTTTTTACCAACATAATAGATGAGTGGTTTTCTGATGTTTCCAAGGAAAAATTTAAGAAACCCCCCCTCGGAGAAGCTATAAAATCCTGGCAAATCTTATATACTTCCTGAAAAAAATATTAATTTTAGAGGCAATTTTTTTCATTTTTCGTGAAAAAAATAATCCCCATTGGTGAATATTTTGTAATCGCTAGAAGTCTATGGAAAATCCCGGCGAAATGAATTTTTTTTAAAACCACTAAAATATTTTCATTGGCGATTAAAATCTATTTTCAAACCAATAAAATATTTCCATTGGTGAATTAAACCTATTTTCAAACCAAAAAAATAATTTTGTTGGCGATTTTTTTTTTCAAACTAAAAAATAAAATTCATTGGTGAATTAAACCTATTTTCAAATTATTAAGAAATTTTTTTAGTGAATTAAACATAATATCAAACTAGTAAAAAAATTCATTGGCCAATTAAATTCAGTGGCGAATCCACTACCGTTTGATGAATTTTCAATGGATGGTTGTACTTGCATTCCAAAAGTATACCTCTCAAGCACTAGATTTGCGAATGGAAACCTCCAGAATAACACTAGAACCATTAGATGTGGACACGTGGCAAGATCAAGGGTCATCATCGTGGTAATTAATCCGACAGGTTGGATTTTGGTGATGAGCGATAGAAGAAATTAAGTGGCTGAAATATGCATGTGCATTAAGTTTGTTTTAAAAGAGGGACCTCCTAGAAAGAACGTAGGACCAAGGCTTAAAAACTTAAGAATGTTTTAGACAAAGGATGTGGCACATCAATCTAACCATAACTATTCGATGAATTTTTGATGGATGACTTTAGTTGCATTCGGGAAGTATATCTCTCAAGCACTAGATTTGCGAATTGAAACCTCCAAAATAACAGTAGAACTGTTAGATGCGAACGCGTGGCGAGATCAAGGGTCATCATCATGGTAATGAACCTGATGGGTTGGATTTTGGTGATGAGTGATAGAAGAACTTAAGTGGTAGAAATTTGCATGTGCATAAAGTTTGTTTTAAAAGAGGGACCACCTAGGAAGAACGTAGGACCAAGGCTTAAAAATTTAAGAATGTTTTTTTTATCAGTGATACTTTTTTATTTTATTAATTATAAAGAAAAAGATATAGATTCTATAAAGTTTGCAACATCCAAAAACTACCAAAAAATGTGATTGGTGATACTTGTTTATTTTATTAATTATAAAGAAAAAGATATAGATTCTACAAACTTCGCAACATCCAAAAACTACCAAAAAAGCTAAATAACTAGCTCAAAAACTAGAGTATCAGAATTTCCCTAAATAGCTACACCTTTGTACTACCCAAATGAGTAATGACCTATACCCAAGCCACATAAAGATTACAATTTCATATCCAATCCAGGCTTAACCCTAAAATTCTAACACAGAGGCTAAAAACAAAACAAAAAACTACACTTTACGTTAACTATTATTACTCATTCTTCTTCGAAGACTCACCCATCTCCAATGGTAGTATCTCCTTTAATGGTTTTGGATTCTTCCACGGATGCAGTCCCTTCTTTTCGTGCACCTCCTCTCTGGCAACTTATTTTAGATTTTCTATTGTTTCCTCTAATGCCATTAGCTTAACACATATTTTAAGTGCTTTCCACCCATGCTCGAATCCTTCTTGCCACTAGTATTTAGTGCAACCCTCTGGCCATCTGATAAAGAGGTGATTTAAATCCGCAAGCTCTAGGCCCCCACCATCCATTCCTTCTATTTTTACCAACCCTACTCCTGGTATTTCCCGTTGCAGAATGCTTTCCATGTCCACTAAAAGAACCCAGGACTGGTTGGATGGGAAATGGCGACAAGTTGCTGGTCCTATTTAGGAGCTGAAGTTATCATAGAAGAATGAACAGAGGTTTATGCAAGCATATAGTGCAAGTGTATCATCAGGGAAACCCTTTGTTAGGTCATCTTGTGCAAATTCTCAGTTAGGAGGTGATGGTGATAGGCCACAAGAAACAGTCAAGTTGAAGAGCATCTGTGAACAAGACAGTGTGCTTTCTCCTACCCCTAAGAAGAATACCAATCGAGAAAAACTTGTGGATGCAGATTCTGAAGCTATCTTTAAATAGATCACTGAAGATAAAATATTTCCTCCTATGTTTGAAGACTCTAAAATGACCTCTTCTCTACCTAATAATCCACCTTTCACTCCTACCACTCCTAAAGAAACTATTACTGGAAAAGAAGATTTTAGTCTGGTAGTAGCCTCCCCAAGATGGCTGAAAAAAGCAGTGGAGAAGAAGAGAAAGTATATTCCTACAATGACAGTTGGAGTCGATATAGTTGTGAATTTACTTCAAAGCTCTTCAAAACCTAAGAAATCCAAGAGGATGTCAAGGATGGTGATTGATGCTACTTCTAGAAATCAAATGTTAGAAATTGCTGACCCTATCAAGGATTTAAATGAAGATGAAATAACAACGGTGGACTACAAAGTAACACATGTTGATATGGGGCCTCAAACATTGGAAGGTGATATGTACCATGCCAATTATTCAGTCATTACCTTGATTAAAAGAGTGAAAGAACAAAGGAAATAAAATATAAAACTGCAATCTCAAGTCCTTGCATTGAGTAACTTTATTTCTTCCATGGCCACTCCTCCTACATCTGATGAAGCCTCAAGTTCTTAGCCTCAGGTAGAGGGCATTGATGTGCTCACCATAGAGAAAATTAAAAATAATTTGAGCTATTCCAGAGCTACTTGTGAGGGGATCGAAACAATATCTCAAAATGCTATCTTCTTTCTGAATAAATCTTTGTAGTTTTACATTCGAGTTCTTGACAAGAGGAAGGAGTTAGTAGGATAACTTCAGGATGCCAGAAAAAATAAAACTAGTCTCTAGGTGCTCTCTTAGGAAATGAAAGAATTGAACTCTATGGATTCAAAGATATTAATTGGTGAACAAATTTTGAATAATCCTAAGGAGCTAGACCCTTCCTGGTCTGATTCATTAGAATGGAAATTGAATATATATGATAATTTGGTGAATGAAATTAAGAACACAATTGAAAAATATTATGAGATGTTGGAGGAAATTAAAAAATATTTTCATATTCTGGGAGGAAAAATTATTGATGAGTCTTATGAAAGGATTCTAGATCTAAGAGAGATTTCTCTAAAGTTTAGAGAGAAATTCAATAAAGAAAAATTTGATCCTGCTACAGTGACATGGGAGTCCTTCTCGAAACTCAGTGCAATGGAGCTCCACCCAAAGACTTATAATTCTGGAGAAGAGAGAAGATCTCAGATGTTTGATTTTGAAAAGGCTTTGGGAAAATGGAGAACCAAGTTACAGATTACTACAACGTCGAGGAGCAAAAACATCACCGCAATTGTCACCAAGTACCAGGAATACAGGAAAAGATTAAAGGCACAAGAGGCGTTACTAAAGGAGAAGTAGGTGGAAAATATTGAAAGCGAAGGAGTCAGTGCTATTTAGTTTTTAGTTTTTATGTTATTTTCTTTAATTTGGCTCTCTTGATACTTCAAAGACTTTTTATTTTAATTTTTAAAACGGTTGTCTTCAAGGAACCGTTATCAAGACAAAAATAACTATGCTATTTTTATTGCTTTTTTGTTATTTCAATATAGAAAGATAATGGTGAAGTTCATGCATGTGCAATCTTTGAGTTATGGTGTGTATTGTGTGGATTTATTGTGCTTTTGCTGAGTAGTTTTCCAATGGATTGTCTATTATTGGAATGATAAATTTTTGGTTAATTTCATTGTTGTGGAATGTTTATCTGTGAATAAATATTTTATGGTGATGGATGCATAAGGAGTTGTCTCAATAATTTAGGTGATTTGGTAGTTTAAGCTTTTATTGTTTAAGTTGTGTGGATGTCTTTATAAGTTATTTATGTTGAACTGTTAGCTTTTGTTAGCTTATAAGTTGTGGATGTTGAATTGTTAACTTATGTTCAAGGAATTGATTAATATTCTCTGAGTTATTTATCAAATATTTTGTGAATGGAAATGCAATAGGAATTTATTAGTTTAGTGATAAGTGTTGTTCTTTAAAAATGATGCAGAAACACATATCAAATTCAATACCATGGAATACAATATAAAATATTAAATATCACAATTTCATGGAATACAATATAAAATACCATCAACTAAAGTTTGGAATATGATTCATGAAGTGCAATATAAAATAAAATATCATGAAGTACAATGATTCACAATTTCAATTTTCATTCAATATAATATAAAATATCATCAACTACAGTTTGGAACAATGGAAACTGATTCATGAATCTTGTAGTGTAGTATAAATACCTAAAAGCTGCTAATTCTCTTCCATTTCCCAAATAGATTAAGTGTCCTGAAATTGACGTTCAACATCAGATAGAGTAAAAAATTCATTTTGAAGCTCTTGATTCTGAGTCTGCTCTTCACCTTCTTCGGCCTATGTCTCAAATTCAACATTCACTATGTCATTTTTGTCAGTGTCATCTGTCCCAGTCCCACTACCCATGGCAGTGCCACCAGTACCAGCCTTGGGAATTGGAGTGTTGCACATACCAGTCCCTCTTCTTTCACATGTGGACCTCCAAATTGCAAGTGCCCTATCAAAAGGATTTTTTTTGATATTATACGTAGTTTCTTTCATCCTCAAGAAATTTTCCAAATTCTTGTCTAGTTTGTTTCTTAACTTTGATTTCAAAAACCCTAATGTATTGAAAAATATCTCATCCTCCATCGACCCCAATATCATTGTTTGACATAAATCAACAAGTTTGAAATATTCTGATATTTTATCACACAATATTTCACTCTGACCTAAGTTTTTCCAAACCCTTTTTATTGATCCCGGTTCAAAGGCCTTGTCCTTGCCCATGGATTTATACTGGTCCTTAATAGCTACTACAAAATCCCTACATTTCTTTCTTAGCTTATCTTCATTTAAAATTCCTTCTATTTTCTGCTCATTGATTGTTATAGTTTTCGAGAAAATTGTTCGATCAAGATTTTTACTTGAGCATGAAAAAATCTTGGGTTATCTCAGTTTACCCGAAATTGAGGATACACAATACTCATGGCTTCAAGTATTTCATCTCGAGGGAATCTTTCACGAATCTCTGAGGAAATAGATTTTGCAATTTCCTTCAAATTATCACCAATAGATTTAACAATTTCTTTAAAATCTTCCTCATTAACAGGTACTTCTCTACTAGAGCGCCTGTTATGAAATAACTTGCACAATAGAAGAATATGATATGAAATATGCTACAAGTACTTGATAATAACTGAGAATAACAAGCCACTTCGAGGGGGAAAACCTCCAAATATCTCTAATGAGAACACACTTCACAACTTGATGATGAAATAAGACTCACAACCTCCTATTTATACCTATTTATTCCTAGGATATCACCTAGGCCGACTTAGACACACCTATATAAGTCTTAGGCTGACCTAAACAACTAAATAAAAATATACTAATGATAATATAACTTAATAAAGAGTTAAGATAGTCACAAGCCGACTATTCATAACCTGATGTACACTAATATTAAGGGCATAGCATACCCCCCTTCTTCAAAGAAGCATTGTCCTCAATGCTAATCAAGTTTGGATTCTTTTGAATGAACTCCTCGTCCTCCCATGTGGCATCTTCAACTGGTGAATTCTTCCATTGGATGAGATACTCAGTGAGAGTTCTATTCCTCAACTTCTTTGTGCATGTTTGACGAATGCACTTTAGTTCCAAAATGATTCTTCCTTCTTCATCGAGCTTTGGTAGTGTTTTTTGAGTGGGAATGTTATGCTCAATGACCTTATTCAAATAGGAAACATGAAAAACAAGATGTATCTTTATTTTTGGTAGCAACTCTAGCTTGTAGAAAACACTACCGATCTTTTGCATGATTTGGTATGGACCATAATACCTTGGAGACAATTTTTTGTTTGTTTGTTTGTTTGTTACTTTAGTGAGATTTGCTTATAAGGCTGCAATCTCAAGAAGACCTAATCCCCAACTTCAAAACTTCTTTCACTACAATGTTGGTCTGCCTATTGTTTCATTTGATTTTATGCCATGGCTAAATTCTCCTTGAGTCCTGAAAGTACTTGTTGTTGATGAAGCAAGTGGTATTCTACTGCCTAAACTCTTGGTGACACCTTTATTGATGATGTGATGGAAGGAGGATGATATCCATAAAGTGCCAAAAATGGAGACATTTTTGATGAGCTATGAAAATAAGTGTTATACCACCATTCTGCAAGTGGTAGCCAATCTACCCATTGAGACTGTTTCTCTGAAGTGAAACAACGTAGATATCCTTCCAAACACTTATTAGCAACCTCAGTTTGCCCATCTGATTGAGGGTGGTATGAAGAGCTATGAGCCAATTGAGTACCCAAACATGAGAATAAATCTTTCCAAATGTGACTAGTGAAGATAGCATCACAATCACTAACAATAACCTTAGGTCTACCATGTAGCTTTTGGATTTCTCCAAAAAATATTTTTCCATTGCACTTGCTATAAAAGGATGTGATAATGCAATGGAATGTGCATATTTAGTGAGGCGATCAAGTACCACCATGATGACATTATGAACTCTAGATTTCGGAAGCCCTGTGATGAAGTCCATGGATATCTCTTCCCAATGTTGGCTAGGAATAGATAAGGGTTGCAAGAGACCTGGTGTCTTAATTGTCTCCCCTTTATTCCTTTGAAAAACCAAACATTCAGCCACAAATTTTTGAACATCACCTTTTAGCCCTTCCCAAAAAAAATCTTGCTTGACTCAATGATATGTCTTCAAAATATTGAATGACCACCCACTCGAGACTCATGCAACTCTATGAGAATATTGTGTTTAAGAGTGGAATTATTGCAGAGATACAAATGCTCTTTATACCAAAGAGTATATCCCTTCCAACAAAACTTATCTGAACTACTAGGATCACTTTTTAATTGTTCGATGAGATTACTTGTTGCAACATCATTTTTCCACTTTGCTTTGGCTTCCTCCACCCAATTTGCTTGTAATATTGAAAGGGCACACAATAAGGCTTCATCTTTCTCATCCATCCTTGAAAGTGCATCTGCTACAATATTTTCTTTCCCTTTCTTATATACAATCTCAAATTCATATCCTAACATCTTAGTGACCCATTTTTGTTGCTCTTCAGAAGATAGTCTTTGTTCCAAAAAAAAATTTAGGCTATCATGATCTGTCTTAACCTTGAAGTGTCTACCCAATAGATAAGGCCTCCATTTTTTAATTGCATGGAGGATTGCTAGCATTTCCTTCTCATAAATAGGTTTTAGTTGATTCTTACCCTTTAATTGACGACTCTCAAAAGCAATTGGTCGACCTTCTTGCATGAGCACTACTCCTATCCCATTTCCAGAAGCATCACATTCCACAATGAATTATTTGGTGAAGTCAGGAGTGGCAATCACTGGAGTTGTACACATAGCCTCCTTCAATCTCTCAAATGTTGTATTGGAAGACTCATTCCAATGAAAAGAATCCTTCTTCAATAGAGTGGTGAGAGGTGCTGCTATACGACCATAATTCTTCACAAATATTCTATAGTACCCTGTCAATCCCAAGAACCCCTCAATTTCTTAATGGTTTTTGGAATAGGCCATTCCATGATAGCCTTAATTTTGTTAGGGTCCACCTTTACTCCATGTGAAACTATGTGTCCCAAATACTCCACCTTCGTAAGACCAAAAGCACACTTGGATGGCTTAGCATAGAGTTTATGATCTTCAAGTATTTGTAATGCTTAGTCCACATGTTGCAAATGTTCTTCCCAAGTCTTGCTATAAATCAATATATCATCAAAGAATACTAACACAAAATTTCTCAAGAACTTCTTAAAAATGGAATTCATCAAAATTTGGAATGTAGATGGTGCATTGGTAAGACCAAATGGCATCACCAAATATTCATAATGACCCTCATGAGTCCAAAATGTTGTCTTACAAATATCTTCCTCCTTAATCCGAATTTGGTGATAACCAAATCTAAGATCTAACTTAGTAAAATACATAGCTCCATTCAATTCATCTAGCAAATCATCAATGACTGGAATAGGAAACTTATCTTTAATGGTGTACATGTTGAGCACTCTATAATCTAGACACATGCACCAAGTATCATACTTCTTACGTACCATCACCACAGGTGAGGAGTAAGCACTTTGGCTATGCCTGATAATTCTTGCCTCTAGCATCTCCTCAACAATTTTTTCTATCTCACTCTTTTGTATGTGTGGATACCTGTAAGGCCTGACGTTCAGTGGTTGGATCCCTGGGACTAACTGTATGGCATGATCATGATCCCTCTTAGGAGGAAGTCCTTTAGGCATATCTCCAAGAACAACTGAGTGATGATCAATTATAGCTTGCAAATCTGGATGAGTAGGGGCATTAGATTGAGAGACTTCTAATGAACATAGTTGGGCCACAAATCCATCCACTCCTTTCTTAAGCAACTTTTGCATTTGATGAGAGCTTACCATTTGTGGGGATTTTTCCTTCAATCCCCTTAGCTCTACTAGTCTTCCTTCTGATTGAATCTCATGAATAGTTCTTGGAAGTTCATCTCAATCGTTCCCAATGTAGTAAGCAATTGTACTTCCAAAACAATATCTGTTGCACCCATGGATATTGGATACATTGGGGTATCAAGTTGATAATCTCCCATGGATAATTTAATGCTATGACACTTGCTTGAACAACTAACTATACCACCATCTGCAATCAAAACCTGAAACTCTGGAGCTAGATATATAAAACAATTTAGATGAGTAGCTAACTTTTTGTTGATGAAATTATGAGTACTACCTGAGTCGATCAACACTGTTACCTTCTGCTTCTTGAAAAACCCCACCACCTTGAGAGTGCATGAAAATAAATGATTGGTTGAGAATCATGTGATTCCTCATTTGACTCCCTTTCATCCTCTAGTATGGGTTCCTCCTCTTCTTCCTCACTTGGACCTTCAATATAGAACAATTTCTTTTCACTGCATTTATGTCCTCGATTGTATTTGCTATCACAATTGAAACAAAACCCTTTTTCTCTTTTCTCTTCAATTTTTTGTGGAGTCAACTTAGTAGGTAGTGTTGAATATCCTTTCTCTCTTTTCACATTAGCCCCTTGCTTCTTAGGAATCAAATACTTCTCCTCTACCCTGTGTGCTAAGATAAAAAACTCATTTATGGAGCTAGGGCTAAAAATGTGTACCTCATGTTGAATGTGATCCTCGAAACCACCCAAGAATAAATCATTTAAGTTTTCCTCTATAATTGTATCCACTCTTAAGGATAGATTTTGTAATTGCTGAATATAATCCTTATCTGATCCTGTTTGTTGAAGTTTAGCCAGCTGGCTGAAGAAGTTGTCTGTCACGCTATTTCTATATTGTGTTTGGAGTTCCTCCGTAAAAATTGACCATGAGACGGCGAGCCCCTTTTTCCTTTGATGAGTGCAAAGCCAACAATACCAAATGAATTGATCTGGTTCTAGATATAGGGAAGCCATTGTGACCTTTTGTCCATTTGGGATTTGGTGTACTTCAAAAAAATTCTCCATTTGGTTTATCCATGTTAGAGGATCCTTGCCATCGAATTTGTGTATATACACCTTTGGAAATAAATTCCTAGATCCCATAGGATTACTAAAGCTTGTTTCAATGGTAATTGACCTAGAATTTTCACCTTGGTTACTTGAGAACTCCTTTCTTGGTTCAGCCATGTAGGTGCTTAACATGTTTCATATGTCCGATATATCTCCTCTTAGGTCACACATATCCATATTAATTGAGGAAATTTCTTCCTTGAACTTATTGATTTCCTCATTAGGATTAATATCCTCTATTGTTACCCCATCCTTATCAGGAGTCTTCCCCGGAGTGACAACATTTTTTTTGCCCCTTGTTGCAGGCCCCGTCATGATGGGAACCACTAATTTTGAAATAAATCACACCAATGAAACTTAAATTTTATGAAATTTTTACTGAAACTTACTAGGGCCAAAATAACTCTCACCTAGAAAAATCTCCAAGAAATAAGTAGATTTGTAGTGTGGAGAGTGATAATTGTGAAAAAATTAATTTTTCAATAACTTTCATATTTCTACTCCAATTCCTATAATTTTTTTACTATAATCTTCATTAGTATTTCTTCAAAAACCCAATAAAAATTAGACTCCAATTCGACAATATGTGCTAGATTCCAAACAAAAAATGTAGAAACAATAATTCTCAAATAATTCACTTAATTATGCTCCAATTCTTTTGAAATATGGACTGTAGCTTCTTTAATATGTTCTTCAAAAACCCTTTAAAAATAAGAAAAAAATTCTCCAAAATATGAAAGATATGCTCTTCCCAAAATCGCCTCCAAAATTGAGAAAAACCTTGCCTCTACGGTGTCAAGATCATGCTCTGATACCACTTGTTATGAAATAACTTGCACAATAGAAGAATATGATATGAAATATGATGCAAGTACTTGATAATAACTGAGAATAACAAGCCACTTCGAGGGGGAAAACCTCCAAATATCTCTAATGAGAACACACTTCACAAGTTGATGATGAAATAAGACTCACAACCTCCTATATATACCTATTTATTCATAGGATATCACCTAGGCCGACTTAGACCCACCTATATAAGTCTTAGGCTGACCTAAACAACTAAATAAAAATATACTAATGATAATATGACTTAATAGAGAGTTAAGATAGCCACAAGCCAACTATTCATAACCTGATGTACACTAATATTAAGGGCGTAGCAGCGCTTGGTAGTCTTACATTGGTACATTTGTATCTCATATCCATGTACATAGATACATAAGTGTCCACTTCCATTAAACTGTAAATAATTATCAGGATCATTCAAATCAATAATTTTTTTCCACAGGTTATAATCTAAGCCATCTTGTGTTAGATCTAGATATAGATGATTGAGGGCCAAGCATGTATGTTTACACAAATTGACATATTCATTAATATACATAGCTCTGTCTTGGGATTTCTTCACAAGAATGTTAATTTCATCTAGCATGGGGAGAAGACTAGCTAAATTCAAGAGTGTCTCTATATCGCTTAACCTATGTAAGAGGTCAGGAGCTTTGTCTACCATGCTGCGATTTTCGTACATCACTCCAACTAAGGATTGATATTGTAAAAGAACTCATTGCGCTGGTCCATGCAGGGAGATCCATCTGGTATTGACATCCTTGAGAATCTTGTTTCATGGTGTTACTCCCTCAACAAAATTATGAAATTCTGTGAAACGTTTGGGACTTCGACAGAAGTATGCGTGGATCTCGCGGACTAGATTTTCAACTTTTGATACTGTAGGAAACTTGCTTACAATTTTGAATGCAAAATTTATTCTGTGGGCCATGCAGTGAATGCCAAGAATGTATGGTGCACAAGTAGTTTGTAACTTTGTGCAAACACCGATCCTTTGACCTTGCATCACTACAGCTCCATCAACTCCTACACACACCAACCTTTTGCAATTTTCAACTCATCCATACCTACAATTTCATTCAAATATTTCTTGACTAGTTAAAATATATTATGCGATGTTGAATTGTCCTTCATTTTATGAACATAGAGAAGATGAGCTTGGCGAACATGTTGTTGTACAGTATACAAATGCATACAGACCCAAGAAGTATTGTCTACCGCAGTAACTTCATCTACAAATAATACAATGAAGTTTGACTCTTTTACTTTCTCCTGTAAATCTTCCTTTTCCACTACAAAAAGACACTTTTCCCATTCCCATCCAGCATTTACTGACCAATGTGTGTAGGGATAGTGAGGAACATTCAAAAAATATAATAAACCAGAATATTCTGGGTATTCTGTCATAGGACGCCCTCTAGATAAAATATGAAAAACAACACTCATCTGAACAGTTTTTGACATATTTGCTCTTTCCACTGCTTTTCCAAATTGAGCCTCAAGTGTACCTTTACATGCAACAAGCTTCGACATGCTTTGGTGATGCTCTTCATAATCAGTGGCATACCTTACATGAAGACATTCTTCCTTTGATTTCCATCATAAGACTGATTGTTCCTTTTCGTCTATGATTTGTTTTTCATAAACTTTACCGATATGCTTTTCTATAGAGTCAATCTTTAGTTGCAACATCTTGGGTTTTCCCAATTTTCAAGTACAAATCATACATTTGGCATGTGTTTCTTTTTCAATATCATATGATTCCCCCATTGCTACAATGAATGGGTACTTTGACAACCAACCAAGTTGAAAATTCCTTGTCATTTCCCACTCACACCCCCTTTTTGGTTTGTTTTTCCTTTTCTTGCTACCAACATCATCCTCATCCAATTCAATTATCTCATTCTGGCTAACCAAGGTATCCCTTGGAGCATCTTCTGTGGTATTTCCACCCCCATTTGAATTTGATACATTTTGATTTAAATCAATGACAATCTCAACTTGACCTTCTGCTGGCGCTGAGGTATTGTGAATGCTACCAATATTTGGTGGAAGAGTTGATGATGTAGCTCCATCTTGACCTGATTGATTAGAAGCTTTGGCAATTCCAAAGTAAGACTATATGGTATGTCTAATTTTTGGGTGTTTTGATGGCCTCTTAGTCTCTTGATCTTCACCACACTGAGGGGTGGTAGGATTATTTTAAACACCCTGAGGAGCAGTAGGAGTATTTTCACCACCTTGACTCTGAGGAGTGACAGGAGTAGTTTCACCACCGTGAGGAGCGACATGAGTATTTTCAACACCCTGAGGAGCGAAAGGAGTAGTTTCACCACCTCGAGGAGCGACAGGAGCCTTACTGTTGTTGCTCAAGTCACTCGACATATTAATCTTTGATTCAATCGACATATTCATCTCTCACTTCAAATAAAAAATTGGAAAAAATGTCTTCTTGTTTAAGAAGGGCAGAGAATAATAATATAGATCCCATTCCCTACTCAATATCATCTTTAAGATTGAAGCAAGAATGGAAAAGAGATAAAGAAAACTTATTATTATAACTAATAACACTATGAAGAAATGATCAGTGATCACTCACCTTTAAGTCTACGTTTTCGACTTTTGCTGAATTCCTAATCGAGAAGTAGAACCTTAGAACTGAACAAAATGTGTAAGAATAAATGACACTTTCAATTGTATTTATATCAATCCATGATTCCATATTTGGTGAATTTCATAGGATATTTAAATGGTATATTAAAAATTTGGCGAATACGTTGTAATTTTCAAGGTGAAATGTGTCCTCAAATTTAGTTATTTTTTAATGTTATTGGTGAAATAGGTCCACATAAGCAACTATTTATAAATTTTAATTGGTGAAATGGGTCTTCACAAGCAACTATTTGTAAATTTTAATTAGCGAAATGGGTCCTAATACAATGTTGTTTTAATAGTATTGGTGAATATGTAGGTGTTTTTTTATTAAATGCTTCCAAGATTTAGGCAAAAATATTAGTCAGTCCATTGAAACATGTAGTTTGACAATGGCGAATTTGTTGCTTAAATATGCCTCATAAAAAAAATTATTGGCGAATCGACATGCATTGGACCAATGTTTCGTAAATTCCAGGTGATTTGGATACCCTGTGGGTGTGAGAAATTCACCAATTTCGAGTTGACTGATTCCTAGAATTCGCCAATTGGCGAAGATTCACCACTAAATTTTTCCTTGGATGTTTCCTATTACTTAACCTATGGTGATTGCTCGTCACATATATCATCTAAGGAAAAGAGGAATTTAAAGCTTAAAGCTAGTAAATATGTCCTATGGGAAGGGAATCTATATAAAAAGGGTGTGGACAAAACTTCCTGAGATGTGTTGATAAAGAGAAACATAAAAGGCTACTTGATGTTTTTCACAATGAAGCATGTGGTGGTCATTTTTTAGCTTCTGTGACAGCTTTTAAAATTTTGTGGCATAGATTTTATTGGCCAAGAATGTTCAAGGACGCTTATGAATGGGTGTCAAAATGTGAAAAATGTGTTATGTTTACTGGCAGACCTTACCTTGCAGCCTTGCCTTTGAAGCCCATGGTAATAAATGAACCCTTTCAACAATGGGGCCTAGATTTTATTGGTCTAGTTAATCCCAACTCTAGTGTTGGACACACTGAAATACTGATTGCTATAGACTACTTCACCAAATGGGTAGAAGCTATCCCGGTGAAACAAACCTCCTCAGAAGTAATGTGCAATTTCTTGAAGGAGAATATTCTGGTGAGATTCAGTGTTCCCAAAAATATTGTTACTGATAATGCCAATTACTTTTCATCTACTAAGATCACTCTTTTTTGTTATGATTATGGTATCATCCTGGTACATTCATTTGACTATTATCCACAAGGCAATGGGCAGGATAAATCTAGTAATAAAAATCTAATCTCCATCATCAAGAAGTTGGTAGATGAGAATCAAAGGGGATGACATAAATTTTTTTATGATGCATTATGGGATGACAGGGTAACATATAAAAGAGCCATTGGCATGTTCCCCATTTAACTCATGTATGGTATAGACAACATCTTGCAAACACCTCTAGAGCTATCAACACTTAATGTGCAAAAGGCTATAGAAGATGAGCAATTTCAGTCTACAATTGAGAAGCGAATTATGTATCTAAACAGGCTGGAAGAACAAAGAGATGTAGTGGTGGATAAGATTGCAAAACATTAACAGATGGTAAAGAATATTTTTTATAAAAGGACTAGACCGAGAAGTTTTGCAGTTGGTGTTTTTTTTCTTCTTTGGGATAGAAGGAAAGAGCCAAAGGGAGCACATAAAAAGTTTGATTCTCTATGGAAGGGGCCTTTTCAAATTATAAAAATTGTTGGTGACAATACTTTTTTGCTGGCTTATTCAGATGGTACTGCTCTACCTCTTTCCTACAATGGGTAGGATCTGAAACTATTTGATTAAAGTTATTCTTGGGTCTACCCTTGTATATAGTCTTTTTGTTTCTATTTTGTTTGGTCTATTTTGTTTTGACTTCGTTTCCCATGAATAAGGCTTTATGCCAAGGTTGTTTTGGATTCTCTGCATCCTGTTAGTTCTGGTTCCCATTCGGAACCAATATTATCTATAGTATTTTCCACTAATATCAACAATTTTAAAATTCCCTTCCTTAAGCATTTTTGGGTCTTTACCTCATTTATTTTATCCACCTTGTTGTTTATTCCCTTAGTAGTTTCTCAATGTTGTGGGTCATGTGCTTTTCCTAACCTTAGTCACTAGCTCTCCAACTTTCACAACCTCATCGTGGAGTTTCAAATTTTCATAACTTTTCAATTTACTGATTTGGTTATCCTTGTTAAGTCATAAGTCATTGTTGGTTGTCTTATGGACCAGTGAGTCTCAGGTTTTTAAAACTTTGAAACTCCCGATCATGGTTTTAAGGTTTCAAATTCCTGCGACCATGTGACAATGTTGTTTTCTCTCAGTTTTCAAAGGGTGCCACCACCTCATTTAATGTTATGTACAAACTAACCTTGAGTTATCTTTTCAAAAAAATTAGAAGGCATGGAGGTTTAGAAAGCTATCTTTTTGAGGAATGAAATGGAATGCCGAATTTAATGCACACACTATCAAATAATGACATAAGTTTGGCTGGAAAAATATTTACTAAGTCATTTCTCCCACATTCATATTCTCTGATGCTACTTCTTCAGTTGTGAACATTCCTTCTCTGCAGGCTGGCACTCATGCAGAGTGGAATCCAAAACCACTGGTCTGGTGTGAGGGACACTAAGGTTGGGCATCTTGATTTGGAGGATTTTTTGCTGCATTTAGAACAAAACAATAGAACACCTCTTGGGGAAAGGATTTTACAAAGTGGTTTGGAATGCGCTAGAGGCTTTCCTAAGGCTATGAAAAATGTCGACTTGGTAATTGTGTGCACAAGAGGCTACATCCCTGAGACTCAGGAAATAAGAGAAGTGGATGGGTTCGTTATTGCAAAAATCACTCCTGAGGTCATTTCCCATGTGTAGAGCATTCTAGAAAGAGAATTTGTGGAGGAAATGTCCGTGGCTAAAGAATGGTGTATAAACTCCATTGCAAGGAACTGGTTGAAGTCCGAAAAGAAAGGTAAGTCTTAGTTTCCTTCTAAACTTAAAAGGGTACATTTTAAAGATGAAATTTTAGAGGCTATTACCTTATTGCATCATGTAGTCGGGAATGCATGCTTGGACTCATTTGAGTAACTTTGGATGTGCCACTTTATTCTGTTGATTTGTAATGAGAATAAATTCATTGATTGGGCTGAAATTATCTATTATCATTTGCATGAGCAATTAATCAATTTCTAGCAAACTATTGCATTTCATATGTGCTCATACCTAGTTTATATTTTAGGTAGTTAGGAGGCTATCTAGGCTGGGTTGGAACTGCAAAGGTCTCTGACGCCAGATGTGCCTATGTACAAAATTTTTCCACAACTTCTTAAGAAGGTTGAAATGGGCAATTATTGTCGCGTCAATGATGCGTTTTTGATGGGGATTGTGAGGAGAATTGATGGTAACCTTGAGCTCTGGGTTTCTCCTGAATTAGCTTCCTTGGTGATGAAATTTAGTAACTTTTTCATTCAATTCAATAGATTTACTTATCTCAGAATTGGGGGTTTCAAGAGAGCTCCATTAAAATTGCTTCGTTAACCAGGTGACTATTTGATTTTTCTCGAAGTTTGTCAAAAAATGGTAGTTGTAAATGTTAAATACTCTAATATGAGTAAGAATGGATATGTGTTTCCTTTGTTCATGCCTTTGTTCTCTTACAAAAGTAATAGCATTGCTAGGGGTGTGGCGAAAACCCTGAACGAGTTTAAATTCTAGCGTATTCCTATTTAAAGAACTCATTTTGATAGCAAAGGGTATGTCTGACAAAATTCGTATGGAGCCAACATTTATGAACATCACTCGGACATTGAAGATTTTTGGGAAGACTGCTCGGATGAAAATGAAGTGTATAGGAGAGGTTTTATGAGATTAACTCTGAAACAAATACAAACCTTTGGTATCTCTTTCAATATTCTGGAAGATGTGTAGGAAGATTTAGTGATCATTGACCTAGAATACCAGGCATCTACTATTAAGCCCTCACATAGAATTGACTAGTCAGATGATGAAATTTTTGATTTAATGGTTCAATTTGCTCCTATTTTAAGGACTTTAGATTGGTAAAATGGAAAATAGCACAAAAATGAGGGTTCCCCTCAAGAGCCAAGATCTTCATAGATGAAAGAGAAAGGGACTGTGCAAACTGCTGGTGTGAGCATAACAGCTGGAAAACAAACAATGAGACTGTCAAGCACCAACTCACAGTTAGGAGGAGATGGTGAGAGACTAGAAGATGCCAGGGAAAAATTGAAATCAGTTTGTGAGCAAGATAATGCATTGCTCTCTACGCCTAAGAAGAAGGTTAGTCAAGAGAAGCCAACATCTACTGACTCTGTGGTCATTTTCTAGCAGATAATTGAAGAACTTCCTTTCCCCATGTTCTTTGAAATTCCTCCTTCCCTGCCAAGAGATTCTTTTGTCTCTATTCAGTCGGTTGAGAGAGTGGAGAATGTAAATGTTGAAAGCATAGACACAAGGATTTTGGCTACTTCTCCAATGTGGTTGAAAAAGGAAGTTGAAAAGAAAAGAAAAAATGTACCCTCAATGATAGTCAAAGTGGATACGATTGCTATGTTGTTGCAGGGTTCCTCAAAACCTAAAAAGGAAAAAATAATGTCACAGATGGTTACAAATACCACTTTTGGGCATCAACTACTAGATATTTCTTATCCTACAAAGGATTTAAATGGAAATGAAATAATGGAGGAAGACTATCAAGTGACTCATATTGATATGGGGCCCTCCTCTTTAGAAGGTGATGTTTACCATGCCAATTACTCCATTGATACATTGATCAAAAGAGCCAAGAAGAAGAGAAAAGAAAATATTTAGTTGCAGTCTAATATTCTTTCTTTGATAAATTTTATTTCATCATTTGTGATCCCAACCCCTAAGGAAGCTTCCAATTCAAATGTCCAAGGTATTGATTCTGATATTGTGTAAAAAGTTAAGAAATATTTGGGATATGCTAAGACTGCTAACGAATGGATTGAGGGACTTTATCATGATGGTCTTTTCTTCATTCGTAAATTTCTACAATTTTATATTGATGTGTCCAGTAAAAGAAAAGAATTGGTGACTGAGCTCCAACAAATTAGAAGAGAACATAGTAGCACTTTTGTACTTTCAAAACAAATTGTAGAGTTGGCCTCCATGGAGCATATTTTGTTGGTTGGAGAAAAGATAGTGGATGATCCCAAATAAATTGACCCCAATTGGCTTGATTCTTTGGAATGGAAGCTATGAATATATGAGGATTATATCAAAGAAATCAACAAAGTATTAGAAAAATATTTTGAGATATTGGTGAAAATAAAGGAAAATTTCAATGCTCTTGTGTGGACCTCACTGATGAATTTGATGAGAAAATCTTGGATGTGACAGACATGTCAAACCAGTACAAAGAGGTGTATTACAGAGAGATAGGTGATCTTGGAACTTCCACTATTGACTCATTCGGGAAGTTGAGCTCTATGCAGACCTATTTTAGTGCATTTAAGTCTGAAGGTGATGATATCTATGAGACACTTGCTAAGTCTGATCGTGCTCTATCAAAATGGAGGACGAGATTGCAGATCACCACAACCTGAGGGAGAAAAAGCATCACTACAATTGTCATGAAGTATCGTGAATATAGGCAAAGAGTAAAGGCTTGGGAGGCATTACAAAAAAACAAGAGGTGGAAGTTGTTGGAGGTGAAAGAATCGGTGCAAAGGTTGCTGATTAGTTTTAATTATTATACTATTTTCTTTAATTTGGATCTTAATACTTTAAAAGACTTTTATTTTAATTTATGAAATAGTTGTCTTCCAGAAACTGTTTTCTGGACAATTTGTAATCTTTAAATATGGGGATGATATTTGTACATAGGATCTTTTGAGCGAACTTTGTTTTACTCATTAGAAAAAACTCTATTATCTTTAGTTTACTATTCTTTTCTTATTTCAATATATAGAAAGACTATGGCGAAATTCATGCAGGCATGATCTTTGTGTTATGGTGTATGAATTTATTCTGCTTATGTTGAGCAATTTCCAATGAATTCTCTATTATTGGAATGATAAATGTCTGATTAGTTTCATTGTTGTGGGGTGTTTATATTTGAATAAAGATTTTATGGCGATGGATGCGTGGGATTCCTTAATATAGTTTCAGTATTTCTAGTAGTTAGATTTTCATTATTTGAGTTGTGTGATCACCTTTCAAAGCTCTTGGGTTAAAAGCATTGAAAATTTCATTTGCTTTCTAGTTAAAAGCAATCTTAGTTAAAAAATCATTCATTGAACATCTGAAGAAGGTAGCTACCACCTTTCAAAATAAGCAGAGAATCAGTATAAAATACCGTTATTACTAATTCAACTTTTGTTACATTTGTCACCTCCATGGGCATAAGAATATAGAGTTAGGTGAAAAAATTGTTATCTCACACTTAGTTAGGACCTATTTTAGTACCCTTGCATTTGTGACCATTTAAATCATCATTAATAGGTCCCTAAGACCCTTTATTTCAGATCCCAAGCCTCATTTCAGTTGAAATCTTGACAAAATCAACAAAGGCATTTCATTTTCTAACACCCCAATATTTTTTCACCCTGAAAAGCTAAGGTAGGACTCATACACCACCTTGAGCATATATGAGTCCCCCTAGGTGGGACCCATATGCCACAAGTGGCATGTGAGTCCCGTGTGGCACCTTTTTAGTGAGTGAGAAATAAAGGTTTCTAATTCAATTTTTTGGCTAATGTCAGCATTTGGGATCTAATAAATGGTAAATTAGATGAAGTTCCTATATAAACAAGGTTTCATATCATTATTTCACCTAGAACAAGTAATTCAAGAGCCAAAAAATCCTAGAACTTTCAAGAAAGAACATTCAAGAGAGATTTTCAAGCATTCAAGAACAAGGAGCAAGAAAATTTGAAGTCTTGGAGTAGCATCATAGTGTTTTTGTAGGTCTTCAAGCTCACTTTCATTCAAGATCTAGCATTGTCAAGGATTGATGATGGTTGCCTATGGTGAATCACGATGGATTCTAGGTTGGGGAGATGCAACTAGCCATCAAACCAAGCCTAATGAATTGTTTCCTAAGTGATTCCATCCTCCATTATCATTCTACTTTCTACCTAAAGGAAGGTACATGCATTCTTATGGCTTATTAGGGTGATTGAAGATCTCCCAAAGTGAGTCATCATGATTTTCATGTTTCATTCGTGCATCTTATTCTAGCACATTAGAATAGGGTTTCATTGCACTTTAGATCTCCTAATATTTGATGCACTTAAGATTAGGACTTGAACCCACATTTCCTTTCAAGATCTATTTTTTCTATCAAGGTTTAATTACCAAACTAGGGGTTTTTCCGATGAAAACCCCTTGTAAGAAAATTAATATAATATTCTATTTTGCAACTTTTTGACAAGTTCAGATCTGAAAAAAAAGTTAGGAAGGAGGAGCAGGGATAGAAGAACAAATTCAGGTCTTGACTTTCCAAAAAAGTAGAATGGGATTGATACGCCACTTGTGGCGTATGAGTCTTGGTACAACACTTTTTCTAGATTTCAGAGGATTTAGACTTGTCACTGCGAAATTCTAGTTTCTATCTAGAAACCTTTTAAACTAGGACTAAACCACCCCTATTGGCGTATGAGTCCTAGTGTGTATTAAAAGTCAATTTTTTGGGGGTGTACACCTTGTTTCAATCATCTTCGGTCTTCTAGGTGCCACTCTATCTATTCTCAGTTCATTATTCTGATTTTTCAGTTTCATATCTTAGGTTATATAGTTAGATTTGCACATTGCATTCATCTTCTTCTTTCCAAGCCTTTGCTTGGTGATGAACCACATTTTATCTTTAATCACACCTCTAGGACACCATATTGCAGATCTCTTTTCCTAATTTTTTTCTTAGATTGAGATCTGTAGGGATTCCTTTAATGAAACTTGAAGGAAATAGGTGGAGGAACCCTAATCCCCCTTTAGTTCCATCTCCCAAAAGATAGAACTACTATTTTCTAGGTTTAAGTGTGATAATTCTATCCTTTTTTTACAAGTCCATTAGTGGAAGATCATTCATAAGATAACCATCATTTGTTGTAGGTCCATTTGGCCAATACATAATTTTAAGACACCTTTTATTTTCTTTCATTTACTTTTTTCTAAAGATAATTTAACTTATGTGATAGGCTTGGGAACCCAAAGGGTGTGTATTCTCTTCACTTATGCCAAAGGTTGATCTTTGGAACCAAAAATTGTACTTCATTCACCTTCGCATTTCATATTTCATTTCCTAAGGTTCAATAATTTTTTTTAATTTACTTGTAAAACACATGAGCGTGTATTCTCTTCCCTCACAATGCAAGGTGATATTGGGAAACAAAAACATTATTTTGTCACTTTTTATTCTCCCTTGAATGGTCTATCCATGTATGCTCTTCCTCACACCACAAGGTAATCTTTGAAATAAAAAATGGTTGGTCCTTTTACTTTAGTTTATTTTAGTGGGCCCACATTTGATTTCATCACCAAGTGGTGAATTGAACCCATTTTTTCTAGTGGGATACATAAATCAGGGCGAGTTCATCAAAAGGATATCCCTTAGGGGTACATTTTTCATGTTGGGCTAAGCATGTTAAAAAAAATTATAGCTTTCAAGTGAAGGATGAGAGTAACCATTAGACAAGCACCTCACTTCATATAATTAGACCTCATGTACCTTTAGGTATATTGAGGACATCCCTTGGATGCCTTGTACAAGCTAGGAATAGTGAATCTTTTAGTTATTTGGTCTTTGTAATGTACTAGTAAGTAGCTAGCATTGTGAATTTATATCACACTTCTAAAAATAGAATATTAGGACACACAAAAATCAAGTAAACGGTCAATTCCTTGAGATCAAGAGGCCATACTATTTTTACTAGATCAAAGTATATTTGTGGGCCTTCAAAATTAAACACTTGCACTTGAATAAGTAGGATTTTTATGTGTCTTAATTGTTATCTTTCTTGTGATAAACCCATGCAACAACTTGAATTAAACTTTAGAAAATATAACTAAACTAAATCAAGAAATCATGGCCCCATATTTTAACTAATATAATAATCAATTTAAATTTGATGACGATAGCCTTGTTAATCAAGATGAATATCATGAGGATAATAGTGTTTTGGACTAAACAAAATATGCTAATGAACTACTATATTACATTATTTCAAACAATATTTCCATATATCTTAATTACTTAATCACAAACCATCAAGAGCCCTTAGATAAAGAACATCCTAGCACTAGCTGTCCCAAAAACCAAGTCAAAAATCGATTGGTCATCTCCATGGAAATAGAAATACCCAATTAGATTATATATTGTAACAAGAAAAAGATGCCATGGTTAGTTACTTCATAAGAATGGGACCTAAGATTCTCCCAAGCTATAAACTTGAATAACTAAGTAGGACAACCTTCCATATCAAGAACCATACATGGCCAATACTTATCTATGAAATATTGTCCAACTATCCATCCATAACAATCCTAACCATAAACCACCAACTCTTCCATCGATAAACATCGATCCTAATCCTAATCCATCACCCCTATATATCCCAAACCGTTAAAGCACCCATCAATCCTTCTAAATCCTAATCCTAATACATATAAATATCCATGAACCATAAGACATTATCCAAACATACAAATCTTAATATGTTTTTCCATATATATCGCAATCCATAAAAACATCCCTCATCCTCTTTTGACCCTAGTCTATCTACCCATTCATCAATCTTAATCATTCATCATCCATTAGACCTTCTATTTATCGATCCTAATCTTAATCCATCATCCCCTATGGATCCTAAAGAATCAATCCCTCAATCTATCCATAGTAATCCTAATCATAATCCATCAAATCCCATAGGCTCTAATATATCAACCAATGAAAGTCCTAATGTAAACACCCTATGTGTACACACTCACTAAGAAGAAAAAGCTTGCATAATAGGGTCCTTCAAGCCAAAACCAAAGCTAAGATCAAGATGTTCTTGATCAACTCCATACCTCATTTAAAAAATTAGAAACCCTATCCCATTGTATAAACCATCCATTACCCAAACCTTTAAATCATAAGAAAAAATATAGCAAATTTGATCAATCCAATCAACTTAATTAATCAAATTCTCACAACTTCACTATGATGAATGCTATGTAAATGCTATTATAAAGGAATATACAATATTAATTTTTGGAGTTGTGGTACACACCTCACAAGCACATACATGTTGAGGTCATCCATAATCTCCCTTGTATTAGTGTTCCCAAACATCAATCCATACAAAGAGTTAAACAAACACAATCCACTCCCTTCAATTCTAGATGTAAGATCCAAAATCTATAAAACTCATTAAATCTAAGACAGTCCCACCTATTAATGCATGAAGTTTATGACCTATATCCAAGAGCTAATTGATCAATGGGACATCAATATTAAGCAAAGTACACTGATATTATAAAATGAACATTGAAATCTCCTTATCTAATTGATGATCAGACATTTCCATAACCAAAACAACGTCAAAGAGTCCACACCAATCCTATTGATCCTATAAAATAATAAGAATCCTATCAACCCCCCATCAACCCCATCTAAGAACCAATATCCTATCCATTTTGTGAAAATCATGAGGTTGAAGGCATAGTTGTTTATGTTAACTTTGGGAAGTATGGATTGAGATATAAGTCAAGATATTTAGAAATATCTAAGAATGGAAATCCTTAGGAAAATAATTAATATCAAGGCCATTTCAACTTAGGGTATCCATACTTAGACCAAAGAGTTTGAAATTTTGAGGAAGATTGTGAATGTTTGTTTGCACCATTTTGGAACCACACAAAATATTAAATTGACTCACAAACATTTACCACCTTAGGTTTAGAAGATACTACTTGTTGAATCCCCACTTGGACTTCTCCAAACAATAAGACAATGCAAATATATAGAGATTTGGTGGCATTGGCTCCCCTCCATGGCACACACTTCTCGGGACCACCAAATCTCAAATCCTAAAGATCCAAAGATCGTAAGGATTTTCTTGTTTCGAAAATTGAATAGTAAAATGTGGGGTGGCTTCAAGACGACCGTTCCTGCATTAGAAACAATAAAGGTTTTTGGCTTCTAAACAATTGGTTTGTAATAAGGTCTTTTGTACAAGGTGGCCATACACGCGGAAAGATTAGCTCAAGATTATTTCAATCAAGAGGCTTCCCAGTCTCTTCCTAAGAAGAGATTTTAATGTATCACACAGATACTAATGGTGACACTTGTCGGTATGACACATCCACATCTATTGTTTATGACTTTTTTCACAAACACATTTTTATATAGTGAATTGAAAGAGCTTGGATTTAGCTCATTATTGCTTAGGTTGTTCCCTCCTTTTTAAGCGGGGAGGTAGGCCCTCTAAAGATAAAAAAATAAGGAAGTATGTTTTTAGTTCGATCTCCCTGATTGCATGAAGCAAGGAGAGAACACACACAAAATATTTTCCCTACACTAGCATGGGGTTCATTTTAATCCAAATTGAAATATGTGGGTGATTATACAAAATATCAAGGAAATGCTTTTGATTCTCAAGATCACCGATTGTCACAAGAAAAGTGCATATGCATTGAATGACATAAATGTAAATCACAAAACATAGCAAAAACTTGTTAATTTTAATCCTCAAAAAAAAGGTGAGTTTATTTTAAGCACCAAACGAAGTGTTAAGTTGTATTGTTCAATTTTAAACCCAAAGTAAGATGAGATGAGGGTTCATTTTAATCTGATTTGAGCGTTCATTTTAAAACCCAATTGAAAGCTAGTGTGGTCCTAAAGCATAAAATGAAAAGAATGATGGATGGGTTATAACTTCCCCAAAAGTGTCGAAACACTTGTTAAAATTATAATATTTTAAAGATAAGAATGCTTCTTCACTTTAACTTGTATTGTCCAACCTGCAAAACCCAGTTAGCCTAAAAACCATAACAAAGTTAGAGGCATGTTAGTGATCAAATGAAGTAAGAAAATTACAGCACATGTTGACAATTGATCACCATTTTTCTTACCAGAGATGGGTGCCATTGTTTACGATAGTGTCACTCTGGTGAATTGGAGCATCGCTCTGTAGAAATCTAGTGATAACGATAGCGTCACTATTTTGGAGCGTCGATATTTGTAAATCCTCGATACCTCTAGAAGTATTTAGCGTTGCCATTTATTTTAATTAGTGCCAAGGTATTAATTAGGCATCACTATATCAAATGACAATAGCATCGCTATATGGTGATACCTTAAAAAAGCATCGTTGTATCTGCAAAAATTAGAAAATGAACTTCAAGAGAAAAATTCATTAAATGTGATTGGTTTTTCCCTCCTTCTAGCATGAGAATGTGATTGACGGATTAGTATGGGCCGCTTACGCTTGATCCATGAAGAATAAAAGAATAATTAAGCTACTAATGCCAATCTCAACAAGATCAATCAAATGCAAATTAAACCAAGCATCCATTAAAACCAAGCATACTAAACTACGAAAGCTTCAAAAATGCCTACTCTAATTCATTGAAACTTATCCTATTGGGGTAATGGTGTTATGCTGATGTTGAATAGCAACCCTTTCCCAATCCCAGAGATAATAAGGTTGTTTCAATCAATTTTTTTGAAGAAAACTGATGAAACCATTGATAGATGTGTGAATCCAAGCTAATGTAAATGGTTTCTAATCTAAAAGATTCAAACCCTAATTAATAAACAAGCTAAATGTATCCATCCATGTTACCATGGAAGCCATTAATGGAACCTAAGCTAATTAATGCAAGTATTTTTAAGCTAAAATGATATTAGGAAAATGCTAAAAGGTGAGTGTGAGTGTGAGTGATTTCAAAAACATGAGTTTACTCTAAAAAATATGGATCCATTTGTCTCCAAATAGTGACCTATTTATAGGAGAGAAAATAAGAAATGAAGGGTTGAGATAAAAAGGGTTAATCAACGGTCAAGGATGGAAGAAGTTGGAGGCATGTATCATATGAGAATCAATGATGAGATATAATCAAGGGCTCACCTTTTTCCAAACACACTTTCAACTTGCCCAAGAGGTCACAAGTTAACTTGCTCAAGAAGTCAAGTAAGTTTTTTAGAAAAGGAATATTCTCCTTTTTCAAATGAGTGAGGAGAGATAATATTCTTTGGAATATTCTCATGGGTGAGGGAAAAAGGATATTTAGTTAATTAAAACCAAATTAAATTGTGCAAAGGAATATTCCCTTTTTGGAGGAATGTGTAAAGGAGGAATATTCCCTTGCAAGTGGGGGGGAATTAGATTTATTAGTAATTTGATAATTAATTTAAGTTTCAATTGTGAAAATTAGAAGAATTAGGATGATTTTCATTAAATAAAGTTATTTAATGAAAAGGGGAGATATGATATGATATTTAATTAAATAACTTAGGGTTATTTAATTAAATAAGAAGACTTAGGGATTTAAATTAAATGTTTTGATGCATTTAATTTAAATAAGATGAAATGTTAGTATGAAAGGGGATGAATTAACTTGATTTGATAAATTATGTTAATAGGTGAAAATGATGCAATTAATTAATTAGCTAGGCCAATTTAATTAATTAAGTGAAAAGATGATGGGTTTTAGGATGAAACGGTGTTAGTATACCTGATTCAAGTGCATGATATCATTCAAGACATTTTTCAATGTCTACAGATTATATTTTTTAAATGTTAGTTGGATCTCTTATTGATCTATGTTGAATTGATATGATACACCATATGGATAAAAGTTTTTTGAATTTTATTTGGTGCTGACAAGAGCTATTTTGTTTGATTTTTTTACATATAATTAGGTCGACCTAATTGATGTATGAGACATACTTGTATACATATAAGAACTTTTGGAGTTGAAAAAGTGAGAGGTAGGAAGAAGAGATGAAGGTGTAAGTGTGTGTGAAGATGATGGAAAATATGCAAGCTTAAATGATCTATCAGATGCGAGCAATATACTATGGGAGAAGTCAATGATTGGAGCAAAAGCATTGTGCGACTGTTGTGCAGAGAAAAAATTTTCATTCAGAGCCTCATTGGAATTGAACTCAACACACAAGGTGTATTCCATTAGTTTATACTTTTGGCAGTGAGCCACACCTGTTCATATCTTGGTGGTTAGCCATATCTTTTGTATTATGGTTGTGAGCCTTTCTAAGGACATTGAGTCCTAGCAGTAAGCCCTGTAATATTCTATATCCAGATATATTATATTGTGAGCTAATCCTCACTGTGGTTTTTCCCACTTTGGGTTTTCCATGTAAAAATCTGGTGTTGATGTGTTTTGTGGTGTCATGTTCATTGCAATGTCTTCATTCTTGTTTGTAGTTATATGTGGTTTAATAATTGGGTGGTTTGCAACTAAATGGTTTCATGGAATATTGATTCACCCCCTCCCCCTCTCAGTATTTAAGATAATCAACAAGAGAGAGTTGGATAGTTAGATTCAAGAACATGATGCTCTTAGTGCAAGCCGAGACATAAGCGTGTTTTGGATTTTACAAAATGTGTACATGTTTTGGCTTGTAATAAAAACATACACATTTTGTATTTCATAAAACATGTACATGTTTTGGCTTGCACAAAACACATATGTTTTTTGGCTTGCACAAAAAACGTACGTGTTTTGGCTTGCACAAAAAACGTACGTGTTTTGGCTTGCACAAAAAACGACGCTTGCACAAAAAACGTGACGCACTTTTAAAAACTTGCACAAAAAACGTATGGCTTGCACAAAAAACGTACGTGTTTTGGCTTGCACAAAAAACGTACGTGTTTTGGCTTGCACAAAAAACGTACGTGTTTTGGCTTGCACAAAAAACGTACGTGTTTTGGCTTGCACAAAAAACGTATGTGTTTTGGCTTGCACAAAACACACATGCGCATTGTCTTACACAAAACACATATGCATTTTGGCTTGTACTTAGGTTTGGATGGTTCATTTTCCTCATGTTCATGTGATTTTTTCCTCTATTCTCATATTTCAACTTTCTCATAATCAAGTTTACACATTATAAATCAAATCTTAGTAAAATTACCACCATAATTTCACACATCTTCTAAGATTTGTAGCCATATATATATATATATTTTATTTGAACTAGATTAACATGTTTATTTTTAATTTCTTTCACTAATGTTTCCATAGTTATCAGAGACATATGTATTGACTTTTTTAATAAGATTTTACCTACTTGTCCAAATTTGAATTTTTTTTATAATATTGTTCTACACTTCATTCTTTACACATTAGAATTCTTTTTTTTGCACTTTCAATTATTTTGGTGCAAGTTATGCAATGTGCATGCTCGATGATGTGATTTTCAGGATGCATCCACTTTGAAAAATCATAAAAAAAATACTCAATAAAAATATACAAAAAAATAAGACAAATTCTAGTACTCACTCTTAGCTATATTTCTACCAATGGGTTTTTAAAAATACTATTAAATGCAACTAAAAAAATTAAGGGATGCACACTAGACACTATGTTATGTTTTGCTGAAAAAATAGGAACACTTTTGTGTGTGCAAAGCATTTGAGCCTCTTAATTTTATCTATTTTTGAAAAAATTTAGTAGTTTAGAAACTAGATTTAGAGTACTACAATTCTTGTTATTTTGGTATCTTCAAATTTTGAGTGCATGGATCCCAAATTACTCCTTTAAGTTTAGGTTTAGCTGATTTAAAAAAAAAAGTGGCCACTTTTGACCCCCTTTTTGTGCACCATCTTGGTGCACTTACCCATAGGGCTTTAATTAGTTTTAATAAGATTTGACCAACCCATAAATTTTCTAATTTTTTTTAAAGAATTCTTAAATCTAATGTTTACTTTCAGTTTTAATACTAAAACCTAATATGACAAAAATCCTAACTCATCATGGATTTAAAAACATTAATAACTCAAATTTTATAAAATAAGGAAATCTATTACAAAATTCTCATGCCCAATTTTTTTTTTGAATATTATTATATTTAATCACATGAAAAGTATAACAAACAATAACCATGATAGTAACTAACACAATGACTATACTAGTAACAAATATAACCGAGAATTCTCTATGATTTTCTTATATTTGTCTACCAACATACATGGCATGATGTAGATCAAATCCATAAATAATGGTTCTCTATCGACCTCTAGATGAGGTCATATCACTATGTCAAAGTTTTTTCATCCTTGACCTATAGATACAAGGGTCTTCATCCTTTGGTTCTCTATAGATCTATATTTTTTGTGGTCAAGTCTAACACTCCAAATAACATGTTCTCTGAGTAGTGTTTTGGAGTTTCAATCAAGAAAAATAGAGTAAACTTTCTAGGAACACATACAAATTTTGATAGCATAAATATCCATAGTCAAAATAATTTCCCACTGAAATAATGGTTGAGATTCATGGCAACCACCTTAGTAAATGAAGCACATGCATCTTCCCCTTTCAATACTACAAAAAAAATGAGAATTCATGACAAAATAATTAAAAAAAAGTATTTTTATTGTGTGAGAAAATATCTTTTGGAGTGGTTGCTAAGTCAAAAATAGACATTAATGACATTATGGGTCATGTAGGGGTAGGTAGGAAGAACAATGAAAAATGGTGGGAGTGTTAGGGTTTGAGAGTCAAGGATACCACAAGACTCATACCATTGGTTAGGAATTGAGGATTCATGGCTTGAATAAGATATATTATGGTAGGAAGAAGTCTGATACTTTGAATGAACCCAAGGAGGAAGATGGGGATCAATGGAAGGTATGCAAGGATAGATAAGTTTGACAAACTAACAAGAAAAAGAGAAAGCGAAGATTGGAAGAAGGGCATGCTAATAGGGAAAATTCTAAAACACTAACAAGGAAAAAGATAAGAGTAGAGTTCAGTGGAAAAGGGGGTGAAATTTTTTTAAAGTCCAACAAAAAACTCACACATAGGAGTTTGGACATAAAACCCACTATACTTAGAGAACCTAAGACTAAGATGGTTGGGATCGATCAAGCTTAACTTATCAAACTGAAAAAGGGAAGAGGGATTTTGGTTCCAACATGAATTTATTGAAATGGGATATCACATCAAAGATGATCAAGCTAAAATTGGCCATTGAAGAGGCACTCTCATCATTGATGCTCACTCCAAATCATGACAATACATAGTCATACAAAAAATATATATACAATGTTAAAATATATTTAGTCTACAATCTCAAAATATAAATCAAATTGGATACATATCATGGGCCTTCTCACACAAACCATCCTTAACTCTTCAATATTTAGGACTAAACAATCTCCAAAGCAATCAAAACCAAAAAATTAGGAAAATTTTGAAATAGACCAACAATGTACAAAATCAATGAATCTACAAAGAATTTGAAGCATACATCAATCATCCTTCTAAGGTCTCTAATAAAACCTAAACAAAATTCCCCCTAGTAGATGAGAGATGATATTGCCAATAAGGGCCCCCCTATAAGGGAAGCACATTAATGCTACAATTGTGAAATAGCTAGAAACAATCCTTTAGGAAAAGTGCATCAACATCATTAAAAAAAAATCATAAAAGGAATATTGAACAAATATTGAATTCATAACACTCTAAAGAACATGATTACAATCATAGGTAGGAGCTTCAAAAACACTGAACATAATTTTTTATTTGTAGCATCTAGCTCAATCTCTATCAAAGGTATCACAATTGTAGTATCCAAATAAGCTTTTAATGTCTTCCCAAGAATTGGCTCAAACAAAGGATTTACAACAAATAACATAGGTTTGGACATATTCATTTGAAAAAATGAGAAGAATCATGAATATAATGATCGTATAACTAAAATGAGTGTAGGTCAAAACAAGAAATTGATGTATGACCATGATGACTATAATAGGAACACAATTTTGGTTGAACCAATTTGACACTAATATAGGAAGATCAAAATCTACATATATTCATAAGTCTTTCAGATGAAAATTTGACAGGTTTTGAATACTCTAGTAAATAAAATCCAATAAAAACCATATAATTGATATTACTTTTTTCCTTGTTTGTTTTTTAAGACTCCCAAATTTTCACAATGGGTTTTGACTAAGAAACATTGGAACTAGACATTTTGCTAGATTTAGATATACGTTTTAATAAAACACTATTTGACTTAGACACAACATTTTTCTTATGCAACACAAGAGAAGATGGAATACATGTTTGCTTGATTTTAAATGCAATATTTTTCTCTTTTTTCACTTTTTTGTTGTATGGAAGTGCTAGAAAAGTTACGTTCTTCTTAATTTCTTTCTTATGTACTAAGGCATTAGGTGTTTGATCTTGTAACCTATCTATCTCATGTCATAGCAAAATATATTGAACACAAAAGTACATAAAGGTTCAACACTTTGCTACTTGATTAGCTTCTTTTCAGTTTTCAATTGTAATGCATAAAGATAAAATGTCATCTTTATACAAACTAGATCTCATGATGCAAACTCAACCAATAATACCAAAAAAAATAGATACTTAATTTGATGAATCTTAATATTAAACCATGATCAAAGAAAATAATATTTACAATTATTTACACCTTATAACTCCTATATATAATTTCTTATCACTCCTTACAAATATTTATTTATCATACAAAAATACCTTATAACCACCTTCTAACTAGATACTTAGATATGATAAAAAAAATGTAAAAAAATTTACATAAAAATAGAAAAAAAATTAAAATGAACATATATCTAACAATTAAAAGGGTTCGCTGGTCGTGGATTTGGTTGCGGATAGGGGAGGCAGCAGATCTGCTGGTGAAGGGATTTCGACTCGTACCCGGGCTAACATTAAGAGGAAGACCCCGACTTCGTCACATACGACTCAAATTCTCAAGCAGGGGTTATAGGATATGAAGGATGTTGAAAAGGAGGCTGAGGAGTTACTGAACACCTTGGAGTAGTGCGGTGGTGTTTGTTGCTTGTTTTTTGGGCGGTCCTTTTTTGGGCCCTGTTGTCTCTTTGTGCTGTCGTTTCCTTTTTGGGACAGCCGTTTGCTTGTTTGAACTTTTTCTGTTTTATTTTATTGTCTATACTCTGCGGTTTCAGGTCCCTGTAAAACCTATTTTTTCCTTTTCAAAAACAATTATTAATGCATGCATGTGATCAATGCAAGTCTTCTCATGACTATGATAACAGACCAACATGATCTTCCCAGCTAAGATTACAAATATAAAATCACGAAGTTGCAAAATGCAACTACTATAAGAAACATAAAGTACCCATCTATCTAAGGGCTAATGTTGCAAAGAAAATTTTCTCTACAAAGTTCTCCAAGAAACACTTAGAGAACTGTTAGCCAATTTGCAATTTTGTCTTCCTTAACTGTTTTCTTTTCTCTGTCGACCCAACACTAACTTGTCTAGACCTGCTACATAATTACAAATAAATGTCATTCAAAACCATTGAAATTTATTAATTACATATGACAAAAGGAAATAATATTTTAAATGCTCTGCTTTGTTTTTCTATAGAATAGAAAATATGTAAAATGAACAGATTATTTCTAAGAATACACTAATAGTGATATTGAGTGGACTCTTCCATGCAACTCAAACAGGCACCTCTTTTGCATTGTATATAAAGAAGGCAACTATAAAATAGAAATGAAAACTCTTAGCAAATTTCATTTATAAAATGCCCTCACATATGAAATGGATAATTTATCTCAAATACAACTATGACTTGTGCATTCCACCATAAAGCTATTTGATTTCAGAATTTAAGTGGAGCACTAAAGACAATTGTATTACACCGACAACAACCAAGTAACAAAGGAAAACAACAAAATAGCAATAAAGAATACCCTCATCAATCTTTTATTTCTTCCAACAAACATCAAGATAATGGAAAGCCTTTTTGTATTTTCATAGTTCCATCTTGTAATCTCCTTTCTGCAAAGTTACTTTTAGAGAAGCAAAGTTCAACCATTCTGGTAAAGTGACAAACAAAGAGATACAATGGACCAAACTTACTCTATGGAAACATGAATGTTGTGAGGCGTTTGGTATATTTCATGTCAAACAAGGCCCTAAGAAATTTAAGCAAAATACAACTAGGGGAGAGGGGCCCATAGTAGAGCACCCTAACTTCGTGTTTCTCAAAATCCCATGTGGAAATTTCAAATCACTCCCAAATTTGCACAATAATTTATTTGGAAATTCACGTACCTCTATATTTTTTTTTAGGGTCACATCATCAAATATGATGCCACATCAACATGCTTTTTGTTGAGGTATCCAAAAAGGGCCAAAAAAAAGTGAAGACCGATAGTGGTACACTAAGTCATGTTTTATTGGTGCACTGATGTGGCATCACATGATTTGTCAGTTTGTCTGCTTTATGGATAAAAAGTGTTTTGTAATTGAATATTAAGGTGCTCCACTATGGGGCCCACTAAGGACTACTTCTATCCCTACTATTGGACCCCTCTCCCCTAATCTCATGTTGGAATTAAATATCAATTGAAAACTATAGTTCTCACCATAGAGATTTGCTTCGTGTCAAAACTATTCAGAATAATATTAATCTTAGCATTTAAGATGCATTCATACACACTAAAAATAGAGATATCAAGACTCAAACATCAACCCAAAATAAAAAATGTATTGCTTACATTAAATTACAATCACTCTCTCTAACAAGTTGTTGGGTCTGAGTTTATATTCTACCAAAATCCAACTAGGGTTTGCATCTAGATTTTGAACCTTGGTAGAAAACTTGAATCTCATGGATACCACAAGAATATCATATTTTATCTAGATTATTAAATGTCAGAAATTCAATGATGATGAATTATTAAATGTGATCTAAATAATTGATGTCAAAAAAACATTCAAATGAATTCAAAAACACTTTCAATTTTAATTTTATGAACTTAAGAAATTCATACCCACCATAAATTCATTATTTTAAATTTTAACTGCTTAACAATTCCAAAACCCATAAGTAATTTGGAAAATTCTACAACTGACATCTAAAAGTAATAACTTATAGAATTACCATTCTTCTAAATACCCAAAAAAAGAAAGATTAAAAAGAAAATTCTTTCAAGAAATTGTGCATTAAATTCAGGGCTTAAGAGGCAAGATTAAGTTGTGAAATCATATTGGAGTGCTCATTCCCATGGATTGTGCAAAATTTATGTCTATTATAGCTTCGTTATCATTTACTTTCATTGCAACAATTCTAAAGCCCATAAAATAGAGATAAAACTTTAATAAATCAATCAATAACTTAAATGCTAAATTTTTTTTAAAAATTATATTTAAAACCTAAGATTAATTCCCTAGAATTAGTGTTCTTCGAAGATACCAAAAATCAATATACTAAAAAGGAAGTTCTTTCGAGAAACTATTAAATTGAATTCAAGGTTTAAGAGGAAAGATTATAAAATAGAAGGGAATTTTTTTTTAAAGTTATAAAATCACTTTAAAGTTTTTATTCTTAAAATTCAAAAATTTTAGTAGAGTTTATTGTAGATATATGTAGAGTAAAAGAAGTCCCATAAAATTGTATAATAGAAGTAGTGTATATATGATCGAAAACAATAATGGAATAAATAGAAAGCCAATACAATATGCAATATTTTCACTTAGCAAAATCCTTTAGATAAAAGTTTCAGCATAGTAAAATTCTTCTTTGTTGTAGAAAATTTAATTATTCACAATTTTCAATCACTAGCAGTTAATCCCATCCTAACTATTAAACATGAAAAATATACACACTTATCCAACAATATCCACTATAACACCTCTACATATTTAACATCCAGATCACCTGACCAATCTGAATATTTGTCTCATCCTTAAAAGAAGTTAACTATGCCATCATCGTCACTTTCTGGTATCTTTCCAGTCTGCAATTCTGATATCAACTGAGGGACAATCGTTGTCACAGTCTGTAATAGTGTGTTCAATTGCTCTTATTACTCCCTTTTATTACTTTTCCAAATACCACATGCTTTCCATCCTCAAAATTCAATCCATTAATCAACTTGCCCTCTGTATCATCATGAGCAGAAATGTCTCCGCCTTGTATTTTAAAACCTCTCATCAAACGATGGAAGGGAACTCCCTGAAACAATTTTGAAAAAAGAGTCACGTTATGCATGGTTGTTGGATTGTACTATTCCGAAAAAGAAAACATAATTGACTTTATCGAAAAACAGTCAAAGAAAATCATGGGTATCCACTTAGCCAACTCAGATCTCCATTAGATGGAACATTTGGTCAAGCAACGGATAATGATTTAGTAACTCAATGAACTAATCTTGGCCAGAAAAAAGTTTAGCCTGATTAGTTTAAGAAACCTAAGGTCCAATAGGACCTGTCCTGGTCTAACAAAACATAATCACACTTTAAAGTCCCGCTACTTGTAGATGTTAATCGTTAGTCAAAAGACCAAACTAGGGTCCACCATGCCTGAATTTTGGCATTTTAATTGGTATGAAAAGAATTGGGAACCTCATATACTACAGAATTTTTTATTCTTAGGTTAAAATTCCCCATGCTTTTCAATTACATCAACTTAAGATGAGCTATAAGGATGTCTGTAGAAGAATTTCAGCTAGGTAGGTTTCTATTTCTTCTAATAATCGGACACAAAATAACCCCAAAAAAATTGAGGTTGGTGGGTTAGAGGTAGTTCCAAAATTCAAGGCAGGTGTACTTATGGAATTTCGTTGAAAGAATCCGCAATACCTACACATATTATGTCTAACATTTGAACAAGCATTCTTCTGGGATTTGAACAATCCAAAGCTTCTGTGGCTATAGATCCCAGGGTTGATTTCAATTGATCAATAGCTTAATTAACCTACTCAATTGAAACAGAGATAGAAATAATCAGCAGAATCCTAAAAAAATTTATTGATCATAACTAAAAATGCCAAAACAAATACAAAAAGAAAAAAAAATAACTGGCCTCTTTTAAATTGTCTAGAAAAGACAAATTAGTTGCAGTGTTTGAGCACCTTGTAGTGCAGAGGAGCACCAGTACGGGGGCCTATTCTCTTTTCTCTTGTACGCAGAGCTCTGAAATTATCGACAGAATCTGAATATTACCTCGCTTAGCTAAGGTTTCTGCTGCTGATGCTGGTAAAGGGAGGGGTCATGGTGAGAAGGATGGTGTTCAAATAGTGAGGCCACTGTGTAGGATATTAAGGAAATTATCTCTGACTCTCCTTGTGAGGTGGAAGAGACGAGTGAGGATGATAGGGGGTTTCAGCCCTCTCATGATGCTCCTAATGTCTATGATGACACTGTCTTTCTTCACTAGAAAGGATGATGAGGAGGAGATTGAGGATCTTGATAGGGAGAGTGAAGATTTGATGTCTATGATGACACTCTGTCTTTCTTCACTAAGAAGGATGATGAGGAGAAGATTGAGGACCTTGATAGGGAAAGTGAAGATTTAGATGATGACAAGATGGGGGATGATGGGATGGAGTCCAAAGAAAATGACAAATTAGCTGAGATTATGGATATCTTGGATGATATTCTTGTCTGAATGAAAAAGTTTGAAGACCTGAATGGTAACTATTATATTTGTGATATTGTAATGTGAGATGGGATAATATTTATGATATTATGAAAATGTACGAGAACAAACTTATTAAATGGAGAAAGCTATGAATGATATGGTAAAGATTATTGATGACATGCTGAGAAGGGTAGTTTCAGGAATGGTCACTCTCCATGATGAACTTAACGAGCGTAAGCATTCACAGGAGGAGGAAACCCAATCTTTAATGAAAATGTTGAAAAGGAGAAGGCTCGGATCAAGGCTATGAATGATATGGTAAAGATTATTGATGACATGATGAGAAAGGTAGTTTCAGGAGTGGTCACTCTCCAAGCTGAACTTAATGAGCTAAACATTCACAGGAGGAAAACCAATCCTCACGGAAAATGACGAAAAGGGACAAGGCAATGGGAAGATACTCTGAAAAATCTGACCAAAGACTGGGATTCTTTGGTTGCTAACTACAAGATCTGATTTTTTTCTGTCTAGATTGTCAAGGGTGCTGTTTTAGTGCTGTTTGTGTACTGTCTCTATTTTCGGTTTGTCTGTTTTTGATGTCCGATCTGACATGGCCAGTGTCTCCTATTGTCTTTTGTTTTAATGTTATGTCTCAGATTTGATTGATTTGATGGTCTCCTTTAATTTGTAAGGGACTGGGACCCTTTTCCTAGATAAACTAATAAAAACATCTGAATATTGTCTTTGTACTGTCTATTATATGAATTGTTTACTTCCAATTGAATTAGTTGCAGGGTGCTTGTAGCTTCTTACGTATTATGAATCACTAGTTAATTGGTATGTTCACATATCTGCATTTAAATAAAATTGGATCCTTTCTTGGCTTTAAAGCAGAGTGCATTGAAGCTTCAATGCTGTAAAACAGTTACTATATATAGTAATGAATCTTTATCAATCTACACCATGCACAACTACTTTTTAGCTACATTGATTTGAGACGACACTTTCCACGGTCTGTGAAAATTTGGACCTTTCAAGCTTTTTCAATTCCAGAAAGTCGATGGTTTATGAGAAGTTAATATCGTAAAATACCCAAATAAAAATGACGCAAATGGGGATGCCTGATAAAAAGAAATGCAACACACCATTAATTGGTCAGCTTCCATTTTCACTGTTGTGCTTGGTGTTTTTGGGCCTTTCTGAAAGGATTAAACAATTTTGAACGAAATTTTTGTATTGATCATGGGATAAACATATTTTTATGAGAATACATGTCATGATATTTTGGGATCTTGTTTGGGTTAGTGGTATTGTTATTTTGTGATTTCTGAGCCTTCTTAAGTCTATATATTTGAGATATAGAATAGAGGATATATGTAATGTATATTGTAGAGTTAATTTGTTAAATTTCTTCAAAAAGAGCAAAAAGTAATGATCTCATTGAAGTATTGCATGGAGAAACTCTATGAATGTTTTGTATCTATATTCATTTTTGCAATGCATTGAGTTGTGTAGTGCTTTGGAGGCTAAATTTTTCTTGAATATAAGTGTCTCTTGTTTTCTTGTGGTTGCTTCTTTTATTCTATCTTTCTTGTTCGTTTCTAAGTGTTGTTTACATATCAAAATACTACTGAAATGTCTATAGATTGATTTCTGTAATATTCTCTTGAAAGGTTAATGTGGTAATACTTGCATGTTTATTAGTTAAGATTTCTTTTTAGTTTAATTGCTAAGGGGTTTACATACAATTTTCTTAATATTTGGTAACATTGTTTAGGCGATTTTATATGTTGAATGTGTTTGTTGTGATGAAACCATGGTATTTGATTTCTAGGTAATCCTCTATTTTGTTTTTTTTTTTTTTGAAAAGTTTGTGAGAATCTATAGGAAGGAATTAATTGGTTATTGATCCTTGCTTGAATGAAATTTTATAATGGGCCTAGTTTAAATTTTAGAAAATAGTGTGACAACCTATAATAAAACGGTGGGGATGTTCAATGAAACCAATGTTAGGCATTGAATGCTCAAGCTCGAAGATCTTGGAGTTGATTATATGGTTTCATGTTATATGGTTGTGACCTAGAACTCTTGGTGGGTAGAATGAGACTACTGTTTGACATGATTGTTGTGTTCCTTTATCTTGTGGTCATGTACAATGAAAAGAGTGTTCATATTTGGTGCTTGCTTTTGGCTCCCTAGTCACATGATAAAGCTCTAGCCATGTCGATTACTATTTGAGTGCTTACATTGGGTCTATGGTTTCAACCCTTAGTTACATAAAGGCATTCAATTATTAGCCCCTGAGTGAATGTAGATTGTGGAGTTGGTCTTTTGGTGACTTAGAAGCTCATAGAAAAAATAGTTCTTCTATTTGAATGTGTATGGTTAGGGTTGTGAAATTGGTCTTTTGGAGGCCTAGATTTCCTAGGCAATTCTCTAATCCTTTCAAATATAAATATACTTGTATGTTGTAGATTCTTGTTATTTGAATTTGTGGTTACATTCTTATCCATGATATTCCATTGTATTAGGTTATAGGTTAAATGTTTTCTAGATTTGTAGGTTTCTTACTATTTAAATGGATTTAGATTTGCATGTGTGATTTTAGAGGTTTTACATGCTAATCAAAATTTATGGTTTTGTAGACCTATGAAGAGACTATTGTTCAAGTTTTTTTTGTTGGAGATAGTTATAGATTTCCATGCATACTTTGTGCATTTCTTGACGATGTTAGTTGTATCCCTTTTAATGTGAAAGTCTTAGTATGTATTTTTTCATTGATCACTTTTATGGTGGTTGCTTGTTGGATTCCTAAATTGTGGCTACTTTATTATGGATATGTGACAAGTTTGATCTAGTTTTGATTTGATGTTGTAGATGTGGAAAATCTACATGTTATCTCTACTTGTCTCTATTTTGAATGTTATCAACACGGTGTTGAATTTGTATGTTATATTATTTGAGATCTATAAGTTATGTTTTTTGTGGGTTGTTTGTACGTATAGGATGCAAGAACTTGGATGTGGGCTATTTATACCCACATATCTTAAAATTGTTAATAGTGTCTTCTGTATAGTATGGTTTTATTGTAAACTACTAAGATGCCCTGGAGTTTCATATGCTATTTGATTGGCCTTTTTGGGCCATCATGGTGGATTGGTATGTTTGTTGTAGAGAGACATTAAGACATGAATGTTTGGATAACCTAAAAAAATTACACTTTGGAACTTGAAATAGCTAACTATGATATATTGAGAGACCCCAAATCCTATTATAGTGAGAGCATAGTATAATTACATATTTAGTGGTATCTTCTTAGTTGGATATTGTGGATTTACCTTTAACATTTTGGAGCTTGAGATGTTGTAATTGAGCTCTTTGATTTTGTGATAGTCATGGGTAATATTCAACTAAGGGATGTTTATCATGACATGTCATGTGTAGATCAAGATCAATTTTAGTGGGAGATTTGGTAGTCACATGGATCTATCACTTTGTGATGGATGTTGGGGGCATGAGTGTAAGAGAGTGGGACCACCACATGTAAGACCCTAGGTCACGGAGGGTCAAGATGTGAGAGGCTACCCTAACTTACCTTAGCTAAGTGCAATGTTTAGGATATGTAAGGTGAGGGTAATGAGGACCGTAGAGCCTCTTAGCTATGCAACAAGCCCGAAATGCAAAAAGAGGCTAGGTGAGTTGGTTTCTATGTTTAATACTTCATCTTAGAAATCTCTCTATCTAAGGACGAAAGTGTGGAATTTGGACGATAGGGCACCGTACTTGCATCTTAGAAGTGCGTTGTCATCTGTATGGCCATACAACAATAAAAACGCGGTTAAGACACTAAAAACTAGCTAATGACCCAACAAGCTAACTAAGGGGCCAAAATGACATAACTAAGTAAATGATGTAATCTCTAATATGATAAGGTAAATAGGCAAGAGTGATGAAGATGAGGAGAATCTCACCAATGAACTCATTCGCCAGTTGATCCTTCAAGAGCTCACACACCTACACACAACAAGAGGGGAAAATGTTGGGTGGTTGTATAGGGGATTGCCTTAGTCAGACCCCCATTCAGGTGTTTCCACCGCCACGAACAGCCAAAAGAACGAGATAAAGATAGAGGGGAGGAGAGGGAAGCTTACCACCTCCATCAAGAGCACTCAAGGCTACTTGAGGGAGAAAATGAGAGGAACTCAAGCCTCTGTTGCATATGGTGTGGTCCCAAACATGCTCTACCGAGTTGATGGAGTGTGATGTTGCTGTAATGGAATGCATGGAATACTTGGGAGTGAGTGAAGGTGAGCTTGTGAGAGTGAGAGTATGGAAGCTTAGTTTGTTCAAGAGTTGGAATGCCAATTAAAAGACTGAATATGAAGGAATGAAGAAGAAAATGACCATATTCGGGCTAGTTGACCCAAGGAGGCGTTACAACTTTACTGCCAATGGGAAGAGTAACGCCTCTACTGGCTCAGCCGTAGGAATCTGCTAGGAGTGTAAGTGCGTTGCGTGGACGTCTACATGTCGTGTGGGAATCCCTGAAAAAAATTCCTCCATTGACAGACAAAATAGGCTCCACGTGAACCGCCAACAACGACTTATGTAAATTTAAGCCTCTGAATTTGGTTTTCTAAAGTGTATAAAGGAAAAAAGGGGAATTGTGCCTAGGGTGCAAATTCGTTCTTATACATTTTTCCCCCACTTTAGTGAGCATGAGTACTGATGAGTGCTCGATAAAGTAGATCAAGAAGAGAGTAGGGTTAGAGAAGTATACTTGAACTGTTAAGGAAGCAGTACTCGGTCCTGCATACCTAAAGGTGCAGGAGATGTGAAGGACTCCATAGTTGCTCAAAACTATGGAGTTGGAACAAAGCATCTTATAGGCCTGCAGACTTGCAAGGAGGCAATCCCCAAGATCTCTCACATGGAGGAAGCCCCAAGGAAGCGGACTCGAAAGAGTCAGGAAGCGGCGACATGTCTACCCGTAGATAGAACATGTCTGAAGCGATGACATGTCTAAAGCAACGACATGTCTACCCATAGATAGAACATGTCAACAACGGCGACACATCTACCCGCAGATAGAGCATGTCTAAAGCAGTGACACATCTACCTACAAATAGAGCATATCTAAAGAGGAAAAATGTCTACTTACAGATAGAGCATGTCTAAAGTGGCGACAGGTCTACCTACATATAGAACATGTCTAAAGTGGTGACACGTCTACCTGTAGATAGAGCATGTCTAAAGTGGCGACACGTCTACCTGCATATAGAGCGTGTCTAAAAGCGGTCAATCATGAAGACCAAAAAACTTTCAAAGGGGTCCCTCGGGAACCCTTCAAAAGGAGAGGGGTCCACTCAAGGGACACACTATTTGAAAGGTAAGGTCTAGTCAGGTGGTCCCCAAGCTAGACGCGGAAGGGTGAATGGAATGAGCCTAGTCGGGCTGCCCCCAGGCTAGACATGAAAAAGTCCATTCGTTAAAAAGGTTTTTGAAGAAAGGGCCCCTAGGGGACCCACTGTGAAGAAGAAAGGGGGTCTGCTTGAGGGACACACAATTCAAAAGCATATGTTCACCTTAGAGTGAATCGTCATCAAGGGATCCTTTTGAAAGATGTTCACTTCATCAAGGAATTCGAAAGGAAGGTCATGCCCCCCTGTGAGGGGAAGTTAAAGAAATTCCCACTTCAGAGGAAGGTCTTCAAGTCCTTTCTTTATGAACTCGTGATGAAGGAAACATGTTTCGTTAGGGTTCCAAGTTGAGAATGCAATTCTGAGGAAAATGTTGTAAAGATTCTCAAGAAAAGATTCGTTGGCAACAAATTCATTTTCTGAAAATCAAAGCGCTAAAGAGGAGAACATTGTCACACATAGGAGGGACAACTCAAGCAAAGAAGAGAGAAAGATAAGGGAAAGTGAAAGAGAAAAGAAAAATACAAATAAAGGGCACAGGGGAATCTGGTTTAGCAGGGTCAGATTTTTCCAAGCTTATATAATAATAGGTAACCGCAATGCAAGGCGAAAGATCATCAATCCCCAACTAGATCAGGAAGAATGCACAAAAAACAAAGTAAAAATAAAAATTGGGTCAACATGGAAGGGAAGCCTAAATTCCCCCAACGCTTTGCATCGTCCCCAATTTATCGAAAATCAATCACAAACATGGAAGAATGATGGTACAAATAGAAGAAGGTTTACAACACGAAAACCACGCCTGTATCCAAGCACCAATAGGGGTGACAAGGGTCATCCAGGAACATATAGCATGAGTACGAGGGAACACATAACAAAAAACACACACACAAGATCAAGAAAAGGGGACCTCCTCCTAACACTGATCATCATAGAGGTCATTCGCTTCCCAATCTAGATCCTCATAAGGGGAAGGAGGACAAGCCTGCAAGGGTGGAATGTTAAGAGGAAGAGCATTCGGCCCTCCCACAACAAGGGCCAAGGAAGAGGGCCCCTCGAGGTCCTCTCCACTAAGCTCCTATGGAGTCAAAGTTAGTGATTTTGTAAAGATCGCCGACAAGGCCGATACTTCATCCATGAAATAAAACATGCATCCTGCAGAAGCATCATGCTTATCCTCAGCGGACGGTGCAAGTTGTGCCTAAGATCCACTACTAAGCTTGAGAGCAGTGATGAAATCAAGGGAAGTTGGGACTAGTTCTATCACAAGGATAGAATAGGTCATCACATGGCCACCTTGTGAAGAAGGTGGATTCCTCTTACATCCTACTTTGTCAGAAGGACCAACCTTTGCCTCTTTCTTCACAAGAGGAGATGAACTCCCCACAGATGAAGCTAGGGGCACAGAGGAAGAGGAGGATAAAACCACAATGGACATGACCGAAGTGTTAACCATGTCCACGGGCTTAGGGAAGGGCTGAATATCTGGGATGGACATCAACAAAGGTAGCTCCACTGAAGGAGTGATAAAATCCTATACCCGTTTAGGGTTAGGCACGTTTGTACTTGCAAAGGAAGCTGAGAGTGAATCAGTTTGAAGGGAAATAGAAGGAAGGGAGGAAGAAGACACTGTAGAAGATCATAAAACAAAAGCGGTCATTTCTTCCTCCTTCTGCTATGAGGCGGCCTGCTCAGCCAGGAGAGCCTTTCGTCGGTGCTTGTACTCACATGCAAGGTGGTTTCTACTGCTCTTAGAGTTAGAAGTCGAAGCTTGTGAAGGGACAAGAGGTTCTTGCTCGACCATAGGAATGTCCACTATGGTCATTTTGGATAGAGGAACAGGTTCCTGTACAGGAGCAGGGGGAGCAGGCCGAGGAGCAACGGGAGGAGTTGACTTGAGGGCCTCGACAGTGGGCCTCACTGCCTTAGGAGCGGGAGTAGTGGGAGGCCACAGCGGTTGAGACAAGGAGGACTCTCCTTGAAGGATCTTCTTCCTCTCATACCGAGTAGGTCTAGGCTCCATCGACAAAATAGGGAGCTCGAACGTGGGACGCTTAGGCTTTCACCAAGTCTGAACTGAAGGGTTCTCCTGCAAATGAGGAGCAAAACCTGAGGGTACCACAACTAAGTGAGAAGAAGTGTCAGACTAGGCAACAGAAGAAGGAAGGAGGATTACAAGACCGCTTCTCTTCTTTCCTCTTTCAGGCCTTGATGGCCTCGTTGTCAGCCTTCAAACAAGCCCTATGTGAAATAGCATAGGGCGAGGGAGGATACCTCACCTTTGGCCTCAAACGTCCTTTATTATAGTTCTGATATGTCTTATGAAAAAGGTCCATCCTAGGTGGAAGGGGACCCACGGACATAGGCCATAGGTGATCCAAGGAGTAGCTACCATGTGCAACCGATGGTCGATAACCGGTGTCATGGATTACGTGCACAAAACCTCCATGGATAAATTTCAAACATTTATGCACGACGAAGGGTACCGCGTTCATCACTACCAACCAAGGGATACCCAACTTTACATGGAAGAGCTCAGACCCAGGGGTGATATCAAAGAAGAGGTTTGTGGACTTAGGCCCAACTAAGACCAATAGGACAATACTACCCAAGGGGGGTACGTAAAGCCCACCATGCGTGCGAATGAAGCTTACGAGAGCATCATGTCCATCCTTATGTAAAAAGTTAATTAGTATAATCTCCTTTGTTATTATATTTACTTGTGATGTCGGGTCAACGAGAACACTTGCTACGATGTTCCCATTGATCTGTGTAGGAATGTAAAGAGGAGACGGTTCCCTATTGAAGCCCATCAGCAGGTCCTGCAAACTAAGGGTTATACCAACACTACTATCCACAAGTTGCACAAAGGGGATGGGTTGATGTAGGAAGGAGGCCATTACACACACTAGACAATGCTTTCACAGAATCCCCAAAGGTTAATGGATAAGACGGTGACCCAATTAAGGTTTCATCATGCAATACCTTTGGAACCTTCCAACTACATCAACTAGGGGTCATAGGTTGGGTTGCAAGGCGACAACTTTACAACACTCACACTTACAACACTCCTAGGGTACGAGGAAGGGAACTGTCAATATCGCAAGAACAAAACCAAAATGGTTAACATCGGGTTCACCAAAAATGTAAGAGAGAGGAACCATCGCATGCAAGCCCCTAGGTCACGGAGGGTCAAGACGCGAGAGGCTGCCCTAACTTACCTCAGCTAAGTGAACTATTTAGGATATGTAAGGAAAGGGTAATGAGGAACATAGAGCCTCTCAACTATGCAACAGGCCTGAAATGCAAAAAGAGGCTCTAGGCGAGCTGGTTTCTAGGTTTAATACTTCATCTTGGAAAGCTCTTTGTCCAAGGATGGAAGTGCGGACTTTGGATGACAGTGAGGAATGCTAGCATCTTAGAAGTGCACTATCATCTGTATGGCGAGACAACAATAAAAACAAGGTTAAGTCACTAAAAACTAGCTAACGATGCAATAAGCTAACTAAGGGGCCAAAATGAAAAAACTAAGTAAATGATGTAATCTCTAATATGATAAAGTAAATAGGAAAGAGTGATGAAGATGAGGAGAATCTCACCAATGAACTTGTTCTCCAGTTGATCCTCCAGGAGCTCACACACCTACACACAACAAGAGGGAAAAATGTTGGGTGACTGTATAGGGGCCTTCCTCAGTCAGACCCCCGTTCAAGTGTTTCCACCACCATGAATAGCCAAAAGAATGAGATAAAGAAGCAATGTAATGAAAACACAAACACTACAATGCAATACTATGCTACTCACCAAATGATAGAGGAGAGGAGAGGGAAGCTTACCACCTCCACCAAGAGCACTCAAGGCTGCTTGAGGGAGAAAATGAGAGGAACTCAAGCCTTTGCTGTGTATGGCGTGGTCCCAAATGTGCTCTACTAAGTTGATGGAGTGTGATGTTGCTACAATGGAATGCTTGGAATACTTGGGTGTGAGTGAAAGTGAGCTTGTGAGAGTGAGAGTATGGAAGCTTAGTCTATTCAAGAGTTGGAATGCCAATTGGAAAAGTGAATATGAAGGAATGAAGAAGAAAAAAACCATATTCGGGTCGGTTGGACGAAGGAGACATTACAACTTCGCTACCAATGGCAAGAGTAACGCCTCTGCTAGCTCAGCTGCAGGAATCTGTCAGGGACGTAAGCACACTACATGAATGTCTGTGCACCGCACGGGTGTCCTCGATAGAAATTCCTCCACCGACACATAAAATAGGCTCTATGTGGACTGCCAATAGTGGGATTAAGTAAATTTAAGCCTCCGACTTTGGTTTTCTAAATTGTATAAAGGCAAAAAGGGGAATTGCACCTAAGGTGCAAATTCGCTCTTATACAATGAGGATCTCTTATTTTTTATCTCATGTAATTTTAGTGAGAGTTTTTAATAGTTCCTTGTATAACTAGTAGGAGATTGTTATCTTCATTAGTATGAGGATGTAGTTAGCTTGTTGCAATGAAGAGGTCTTAGGGATTTTAGTTAAGCTATGGTTACGATGTAAATCATGATGTCATGGTAAGTTCCTAGATTTTATATTGATCATGCAATGGGAGAATTCATTGTGGTTTTGGTAATCTACAAAATGTGTGATGTGACCATTTTTCCTTGTTATATTTTCTTTATTATAGACTTGTAATTGGAGTTTGATTGAGATAAGGTGATTTTTTGTGCAACTATATCAAATTTGGGTGAGGTGAGAGATCTCTTATTTTTAGGGTCATGTGTATTAGAATAGTGAGTCTCTTGACTTGGTTTTAGCAGAAAAATTGAAGAGCCTACATCTACAGCTAGACACATGTTCAAAATGGGTCTATTAAGGATATTATGCTTCATTTTTCATAAGAAATATCTCATACCCCACTCCTAGTCCACTATATAATGAATGATTTGATGGGTATTTCCCACCTAGTCAAATACATTATTTCTTTGTTTCTTGTTTTCATATTTGACCATCCTTTTGAATTTTAGAAATATGATAGTGTTGGAGCCACAATATAGTAGACACTTGAGGTCTACCTTGGTAATGTATTTGTGATTAGTCAAGCAACTATTAACCCAATTTTTAATCTTCTTGATGATAAAAGGGTGGTTGGTCCATAATCACATGTTAGATCATGGAGTGTCAAACAATGGATTACCACTTGAAATTATGAATAAGTTGGGCTTGAAGGTTTCTAATTATTATGTTAAATTTTATGTAATGGATTAAAGGGAAGAAAATGGTATAGGGGTTGTTAATGACGTGAAAGTTCAAAATTTTTACATTCCTTGGGAAGTGTTTCATAATGGACATTATCATTATTGAATATCCAACTAAATGGAACATGTTGTTTTCAAGAAAGTAGGAAAAGACATCTAGATGGACTTGTCATATGCCACTATACCCTTACATGAAAGAGGTCTAATTGCACAAGAGAAAAATATGTTGCATATTATGGAGGACATAGAATTAGAAAAGAATGAGTTGATCTATGTAGAAGTTGATCTAAATAATTTCATTGGGTTCTTTGATAAAAATATTGGAAATCATGCAGACCCCACTTCATATCCTCAACTTATTTATTCTAAAAATAATAATATTTTGGGCAATGTATTTGGATGGTGCTTGGTCTAAGGGAGGTAATAGTGTAGGTATTATTTTGATGTCACCTAATGGCATGCATTATAGATTTACCTTTAGATAAAGTTTTGAATGCACTAACAATGTAGTTGAATATGAGGTCTTGCTACTTGATTTGAGCATAGCCTCTAGGTATGGTATAAGATGCTTAAGTTCTCATGGGGATTCAAAACTAGTTATATCCAAAGTTAGAGGTTTATATGTAACCAAGGATAAGAGATAAAAAAAGTACATTAATATTTTATGGGGCACCATGGAAAAGTTTGATTCTTTTAATATCAAGTGGCTAGATATCACTGAAAATACTACAACTGTGACATTTCTATCATTGCTTCAAAGTTTGATGCTTTTTTGACATCACCCATTAGAATTTATAGTGTGGAGGTTCTCACTAGAACAAGCATCCTTGATAACATCTACAAATAGAAAATATTTAATTATGATAAGTAGATTTACGAGTTCTAAATTGTGTCAATCATTTTAAGAATCAAGTCATAGATTGATAGCCACCAGTTAAAGTTGAAAATGGAAAAGAAACCCTTTTTGATAATAAAATTATTAAACTCAATACCAACACCTTACCAAGGGGTATCATGGCTCATAAAAGGATGTTTGATACTAATAGTTGCTACAATACAACAAATAAGTCAATAACCAAGGATGGTTTAGAAGGTGTAAACCTCATAACTAAAGCAACCTACCAAATGATCTAACTTGGTAAAATATTGAAAATACTGTAGAAGAAAATATGATTAACTTGTTGAAAAAGTTTAAAAAATGTTTTGTATGGTTGTATGATGAACTAAAATCCTATAAGGGGGACTTGTTTAGAAATATCACTCCCATGGAGCCTAATACAAATTTGTTATTGGTGATCCCATAATAGTGGTTTACAATTTTTGGCCAAACTGGACACTGACATTATTATTTTTAGCTAAATCTTCACATTCAGGCACCTATAGCGGCTAAACTGTGAGGAATTTGAAGATGGTGCAAACTAGAGTCTCATCAAATTTTGTCTGTAGATTCTAAAAATATTTTTCAAAATTTTTGGAATCAAATTGCACTTCTTTTTCATCTCCCACGAAAATAGATTTTTTTAGAAAACAACATTTTTAAAAAATGACGACACCGTGATAACGATAACTTTTTTTCCATGAAGGATAAAATTATAATTCTTTCAAATTTAGATTTGTAACTCTGATATCTAGTGCTTCCACTTGGTTAGATAGTCTTTTATTGAATATTTTTTCCTTAATCAAGTTTCAAAGTCAAACAATTACAATTCAGACAACGCGACCGTATAATGTAACTTTTTTATATGTCGTATTTAATTTAATTTTTTGTTGGATCAAGGACTTCAATATCTGGTGCACTCATATTTTCAAATTTTTGATAATCTTCTATTTTTCCACATGTGAAGAACAAAGAAATTTATTTCGATGAAAAACCTATGTTTAATAAAACTTAAAAAATACATAACAAAACCAAAACATATTAAAATTATATTCATTGGATAGCTTGTTCTAAGGAATACCATAATCACTTGAAATAAATTTTAAATGAATTCATTTGATCCCAAAATCTAAATCAAAAGTTATTTTTATCAAGATTTTGATAGGTGTAAAGGAGACGATTTATAGGTATGGTTTAAAACTAGCAAGGTTCTATCCAAGGGGTTTGATCTAAGGTGATTTGATCAAACCCTCTTCAATTGGAATCCTTAAAATGGAACTTTTTAAGGCTTAAATCATTATATTTTCTAAAAATATGTGATTTCAGCTAAAATTCATTCCTCTCAGGAATTGTAAACCACTATTATGACAGCACTAATGCAAAAAAAAACCATAAACCCCACACTAGCCCCTCAAATGTAAAAGAAACTTATGAAGCTAAAAGATGGTTGTATAATCAAGTCAATTAAAATTTTAAAGTATCCAACCTTGTCATAGTAAAGAATAAGAATGGAGACATATAAGAGGGGAAAATTTTAGGTCAAATATTATTGCTCACAAGGTGATTAGAGAAAGATATTAGTTGTACACAATTTTGAAATATGAGACCAAAATTGTTAGGATATGTGACACATGCCTAAGATTTTCGTAACAACTAGAACAAGAAATCATGAAAACTACTACTAATTTTTTTAATTAATTAATTTATATTTTTTAATCAGAATGATTAAATAAGAACCATCTTAATTTGGATGCCACATAATGATTTGTGGCTATTACTAAACAATTGGATGCCCAAGCCACTAGATCCCTATGAAAATCCCTCTCGATTTTATTTAGTGACTAACTTAGGGGTGCCATTGAATATACCCTTGGAATGTCATTCTTCCCATTGGATTTGAACTTTAGTTCCATAGATTCATAATTTTGAGTAAATTCATCTAATAAATGTAGCCATTATACTCCTAATACCATATATTTTTCTTTGAAGCTAGAACAAATTAAAAATTATTGCACACCTTATGATCTCCTAGGGCTTGAAAGATTTGTCAAATTACCTTGGTATAGGGAAGAGTGAATCCATCTACAATAATTACATTGAAGTCCTCAAAACCTTCCACCTTCAATCATATTTTGATGACCAACCCTTCATCATTGAAATTATGGGTTGGCCCATTGTTTATAAGAACTAAAATCTGTTGTCCAACCAACACCCCATGGACTTTGCATGGGTGATATTTGCATTCTCCTAAAGAGATGAAAGTTTTTCTTTGTTTGCTTGTTCCTTCCCTTCTCCCTTAGGTTCATATTTTTTTGAATCCATAAATTCCTTAAGTTCATTTGAATCGAAATCCTTGTTTGATACTACCTCAATCTAGTGCACTTTACCCTTGCTAAGGCACGTATGACTTGGGACCGTATAAGGTTATCTATAAGTAAAATAAATCTTCTTTCTCATCAAATAATTTTTAGTATACTCCTCTAATTTATTTGGGGAAAATGGAGGGGTGGTCTTTTGATAAGGTGTACATAATCCCTTTTTGTGGAAAATTTCCTTATATGTTACCAAAATATGGGTGTCTTGGAATGATAAGGAAATTTATTCTTCATAATAGATGGTTCTAGATTTATCCCCCATTTTATATCCTTCTATAATATAGATGGTGTAAAAACTATGATAGTACCTTTAAGAGGTTCAAGGAATCCTTCAACAAAAAGATACATAGTTTTTTTTTTAAATATCTGTCACCATAATAGTAAAATTCTAGAACTCTGTTGCATAGGCACTTACTTTTGTCTATTTATTAACCTTGGAGAGTTCTTTAAAATATTCTTCTTCATCTTTAAGCTTGAATCTATCTTTGACGAAACTCCCCAAACATTAATATTTGATCATGTCCTTATGTGATTCTGTTGTGGAACCACTAGTGATATGCAATACCTTCTAAATGCAACAAAGAAAAATTGAAATTGTATATATTTTTACTTCATGGGGTTGAGGGTGAAGCAAGTCTATAATTTCTTTAACTAGGCTTGAACTAAAGTCTAGTCACTTCCATCAAAGGTAGGTGCAAAAAGTTTATTTATCTTATTTTTCAACTTCTTGTTTTCTACATTTTATACATTCCCTAATCCTTTCTTATAGACTGAAATTATCATTACCATATCAACATAATTTTTAAAATATAATGTTTTTGATAAAAGGGATAAACGGGTTTTACAGGGACCCGAAACCACAAAGTAACATTACAAGCAAAGACCAAAACAGAGGTCCAAAAGACAAAAAGGCTGCCATAGAGATAAAAACTAGCTAAAACAGACAGCCCAAAAAAACCGCAAAAAAGCCATCAAACGGTCGACAAACAGACAAAACTGGGCCCAGCCACAGTTAATTCATTGACTTCAGAAGCTCGTCCGCAACCTCTTCCAGGTCCACCATATCCTAGACCCCCTCCATGAAAATCTGAGTCATTTTTGGGGTAGTCAGGGCTTTTCTTCTCATACTTGATCTGGTTCACTTAGAGATCCTTGCTTCCTCATCCTGGTCTTTCTCTTGATCCAGGTCGACGATTAGCACTCTTTTCTGGGTTTTCTCCAATCTTTCGGTCATGGCTTTGATGATTAAAGAGTTATGTCTGGCAATTCTGTAGTTCTGATCAACAATTTGTTTCATGGTTCCTTTAATTTTATCAAGCTCTTTTTCAACTGTGCTGTCCTTTTGTATGTTATCCTTCAAAACGGTATTCTTCTCCACATTGAGCTGCATTAGCCCCGCAACTTTGGCTTCAATTTCCCCCAATTTACTATGAAGAGATAGATTCTTGGTCTTTAACTCACTGATTTCATAGAATAACCGTTTGGCAGAATTAAAATGGTCCACATAACATCTCTTGGCAGTTTCAATGAAGTCAAAAGGGGGGTCACAATCAGAATTGACCCCAAAATTAACCGACTCTGCACCTTTGGGAGGGCTACAGTTCTCTTGTTGAATATTCTGGGGGGAGTGGGGATCCACTAGACTGACCTCAACTGCTTTAGTAGAAACAATAGGAGAGTCATCAGGGTAGGAAACTAACTTGTTAACTGGAGAACTAGAGCCCACCAAATTGGCATTAGGGTTTGTGCAGCCACGGGCAGGAATAGAGCAGGCCCCAGAGGGCTGGGGGGATCGGCCAGAGGCAGAAGGGGGGGCAGGGGAAGCAAGGAGAGCTTGACACGGCTGGAAGAAACTTTAGTCTCAGATATACTAGGTTCAGTATCATCCTTGTCATGCTCCAAAAGGGCTATAGGGTTTGATAGGGCAGGCATATTCTGAAAGTGCTCATAGATGAGCCTTAAAAGACCCGTGTGAAGAATCAGGTATCTTTTAGGGCTCCTACTATGGTCAGAAAAGCTATTTCTTAGGGAACAAAGCAAGAAGAAAGGGATGGAAACACGCACCTTATGTCGGAAGTGATTTAGAAGCATGAAGTGATATCCATAAACCCTAGTGAAGCGGCCGTCAAGAGTGATGTACTCCATGATAACCCTTAACACTTTTCTCCATAAAGCTTTTATGGTGTCCGCTTCATAGTAGTTGTTCATCGTCTTGACAAGTTTTTGCTTCTCCTTTTCGGTCTTAGGAAACCTCACCACAGCTTCGTCAGAAAATTTCCTGTCTCGGTGCTATCATAATAGTGGTTTACAATTCCTGAGAGGAACGAATTTTAGCTGAAATCACATATTTTTAGAAAATATAATGATTTAAGCCTTAAAAAGTTCCATTTTAAGGATTCCAATTGAAGAGGGTTTGAACAAATCACCTTAGATCAAATCAAACCCCTTGGATAGAACCTCGCTAGTTTTAAACCACATACCTATAAATGTGTCTCCTTTACACCTATCAAAATTTGATAAAAAATCACTTTTGATTTAGATTTTGGGGATCAAATGAATTCATTTAAAATTTATTTCAAATGATTATGGTATTCCTCGGAACAAGCTATCCAATGAATATAATTTTAATATGTTTTGGTTTGTTATGTATTTGTTTTTAAGTTTTTATTAAACATAGGTTTTTCATCGAAAATGAATTTCTTTGTTCTTCACATGTGGAAAAATAGAAGATTATCAAAAAAAATTGAAAATATGAGTGCACCAGATATTGAAGTCCTTGATCCAACAAAAAATTAAAATTAAATTTTGACATATACAAAAAAAGTTACGCTGCTATAAGTCGACTGCGGTTCGAATTATATTTCATTTGACTTTGAAACTTGGTTAAGGAAAAAATATTCAATAAAAACTATATAACCAAGTGGAAGCACTAGATATCGAGTTACAAATCTAAATTTGAAAAGAATTATAATTTTATCCCAATGGAAAAAAAGTTATCGCTATGCGTAGCACTTTTAAAAATGTTGTTTTCTGAAAAAAATCAATTTTCATGGGAGATGGAAAAAGAAGTGCAATTTGATTCCAAAAATTTTGAAAAAAATATTTTTAGAATCTACAGACAAAATTTGATGAGACTCTAGGTTGCACCATCTTCAAATTCCTCACAGTTTAGCCGCTATAGGTGCCCGAATGTGAAGATTTAGTTAAAAATAATAATTTCAGTGTCCAGTTTGGCCAAAAATTGTAAACCACTATTATGGGATCACCCGTCTCTAAAAAATTTATGCTCTTCAATCGGGATACCAGTCACCTCCGCTATCAATGCTTCATCAATCTGAACTTTCCTCCCAAAGAGGAGAACCTCCCCATTATTCCAATTTTTCTCAAAGAAATCAGTAATCTCCTCCTGAGGGCCATGGAGTTTCTCGATGAACAGAAGTAAGCCACCCCTTCTTATTTTGCTCCACGCTTTCGTGTTCTTGGTGTGTGACTCAAAACTGGTAGGTTCAACCCTCTTCCGTTCCTCGCCCATTTTTGAGATCTCGATGCGAATACTGTTGCGAACAGAGACCCTGTTCCAGATAGTTCCTTTGCTACGCAGGACCCACAAAGCGTGCAAAGGTAAATCATTTATCTGCCGGATCCTCACGGCCCCATATTGTCTACTTATTTTGTTAGTCATGACTCGTACCTTCCTCATTATTACAATAAGCTACCAATTTTCCATTCATCGCATCAAGCACCAATAAAGCTTGAACATCGGAATGGAGGTCACTCCTTTTGTGCCACGTAAGGATTTTATCACTCTTAACTCCCTCATTGGCAAAAAAATCCGCAACAGTATTTGCCTCGCGATAAACATGAGTAATTTTTATTCTGTCAAACTTACTAAGTAAAACCTTAGCATCTTCAATCTAGTTTTTAATCGACCATGCGGGCTGGGACCTACTACAAAGGCTATCTATTATATTTTTAGAATCACCTTCAAGCCATAAATTTTTGCATTTAATTTCCACTGCAAGGTTGATAATATTATAAGCTCTCGCTGCTTCCGCCATGTGATTAGTTTGGATCCCCAGAGGGGTGGCAATGGCTCTTAAAAAGTTACCTGCCGAGTCTCTTAGGACCCCACCACACCCAGCCTTTCCCGGATTTCCTTTGGCTGCGCCATCGAAATTGGCTTTGGCCCAGCCATCCATAGGAAAACTCCAGCAAACTCCCTCCCTGGCCTTTTTGGTCATATTAGGAACATTGGAAATATCCCATTTAATTTTCCATTCCCTAGCAATCAGGTTGTCATAAGGAGAGCAGACCACCGTCTCAACCTTGTCCTCCCTGAAGGGAACAACAAAGAAGTTTTCTTTGATCATTCTAAGAATTCTTTCAAACACAATTTCCTCTGAGGACTCTTTATCCCTAAAGATCCTATTGTTTCTCTCTTTCCAAATTCCCCAAGTCACATGGGGAAATGAGAAAGCCCAAAGTTTTTTGATAAAGGGGTTGAGAGAGGGGGCTTTCCATTGAACAAAAAAATCTTCAACTGATTCCGGGGGGATCCAAGAAAAATGCCAGCATTTCAGAAGCTTGTCCCAAACCATAGAGGAGAAAGGACAGTGGATGAAAAGGTGGTTTACTAATTTAGCGTTGCTTTTATAGAGGTAGCATCTATTGGGGAGCAGAACCCCTCTTTTGCTAAGATTATCCACCGTTAGCACTTTATTTTGTAGTACGGCCCAAAAAATATGTTAACCTTAGGTAAGAGATGCTTAGTCCAAACATGTGACCATAGAGGGGGAGGATTAAGAGCATTTGAAAGCTGGGAAAAAGCGGACGAGACAGAAAAGCACCCAGAAGGCTCATACTTCTAGATAAGACTATCCTTCTGATTCAAGCACAGTCTGATAGCATTCAAAGAGGAGTAAACAAAGACCAAAACATGGTTTATCAAGAGGAGATTGATCCACTTACCATCCCGCCAGTAGTATTTAACAAAGAGGCCAAAAGTATTTTTGCAAAACTCAACCCATCTACTAATATTCCCATCCTTTGACAGAGGTTCATTGCGCAGCCAACAGTCATCCCAAAATCTGATCTGGTTACCATTGCGAACTTTCCATTTCAAACCCAATTTCACAACCTTTATCCCATCAATCATATAGTTCTAGCAACTTGATCCTTTCGGGAGATTACGATTCTCAATAAGATCTTTGAGGGAATTGTTATTTTGCAAATACTTACTTTTAATTATTTCACTCCATTCCCTAGAGGAGAAGAATAGTCTCCATATTTGTTTAGCTAGGAGCGACTTGTTGAGCAGTCTGATTTTTCTTAGCCCAAGGCCTCCATCCTTCTTTGATCTGCAAACCAAGTCCCATCCAACAAGAGGCATTCTTTTTCTTTCTTCAACTCCCAACCAGAGGAATCTCTTTTGAATCTTTTAAATGGTTTCAGCGTATTTGGTTGGGATTTTAAAAAGACTAAGAGCATAGATAGGGATATTCTGCAAGGATGCTTTAAGAAGCTGGAGTTTTCCGGATTGGCTTAGGCGAGCACTTTTCTAGCCAGAAAGTTTTTTCCCAAACCTATCAACCAGAGAGATCCCGAAAGAATCCAGAGGTTTTGAGCATAGAGGTAATCCCAGATAAGTAGCAGGAAGGGACTCTATCTTCCAACCAAGAATTCCAGCTATCTTCCTCTGTCTGTGCAAAGGTGTGTTAAAGAAATACAAGGATCTTTTTTTCTTATTTATCACCTGACCAGAAGCTCCTCCATAGGTATCCAAAAGTTTCTTCATCTCTTTAGCTTCCGAGATAGCAGATCTACCCATAAGCAAAGTGTCATCCACGAACTATGGGTGAGAACATATCAAATTGCTCGAAGACGGTTTGAGCCCCATAATAGATCTTTGAGCAACCAATTTATTCATATTCCTACCAAAAATCTCAGCCATAATCGTGAAGAGTATAGGAGAAATGGGATCTCCCTGTCTTAACCCTCGAGAACTACGAAAGAAAGTGGAAGGGGTCCCATTAATCAGAACCGCCATAGAAGCAGAGGTAATGAGTTGTTCAATTAGCTGCAAAACCCTTTCATTGAACCCAAAAGATTTTAAGATCTTAAACAAAAAATTCCAGTCCACCCTATCATAAGCCTTCGAGATGTCAAGCTTTAGAAGAAATCCTTCTGATTTAGAGACTAAGAGGGAGTGAATATTCTCATGAGCATGGACAATGGAGTCAAGAATTTGTCTTCCAGGCACAAAACCATTCTGTTGAGGAGCAATAATATTGGGCAGAATGAGGAGCAGCCTAGAGGTAAGCACCTTTGAAATAATTTTATAGGAGTTACAGAGGCTGATAGGTTTGAAACCTTCAAAATCCTGCACTCCTTGTTTTTTGGGGATAAGAACCAAGAAAGTAGCGTTTAACTCCTTCAAAAGGTTTCTAGAATGAAAGAACTCTTTCATCGCCTTCTCAACATCCTCCCCCACAATGTCCCAGAACCAATGGAAGAAAAGTAAAGGGAAGCTGTCAGGACCAGGCGCTTTGCTTCCTTCAAAAGAGAAAACAAATTTTTTAATTTCCTCGCTAGTGGGTATAGCAGTCAGCATTTCATTGTCTCTAGAGTTAACAATCCTGGGGATAGCCTCCAGTAATTGATTTTGATCCTCCAAGTTAATTCCCACTTTCTCAAATAGAAGGTTCTTAAAGAATAGGACAACCTCTCTTCTGATGTCTTCTTCCTCCTCATAATTTCTGCCATTAACCACAACCGCAGAGATTTTATTAGCTGCTCTATGTTTAGAAGTTGAAAAATGAAAGTATCTGGTGTTTTTGTCTCTAGCCTTTAACCAAAGAGCTCTGGACCTCTGTCTCCAAAATTCCTCTTCTCTAGCAATTATCTCGTGAAGTTTTGTGAGAATCTCGTTTTCCTTCTCCTTAATTTCATTCAGGTAGCCTTCCTTCTGAATTTTATTTTGGATTTCAGAAAGCCTAAACTAAAGATCAGATTTGATTTGAAAGATATTGCCGAAAGACTCTTTTTCCCACTTTCTGAGATTCATTTTAACTTCTCTTAATTTTTTGGCTATTCTAAATAAGGCAGTGCCCTTTATATTAATATTCCACCATTTCCTTATTTCCTCTCGGAGGAGAGGATGGGAAAGCCACATCTTCTCAAAACGAAAAGGAGTATTCCTCTTAATCTTTAAGGGGTCAACAACAAAACTAATAGGAAAATGGTCAGATCCAATCCTAGGTAGGGTTTTCAGAGAACAACAATAATTTAAGAGCCAGACAGCATAAACAAGGGTTCTATCAAGTCTCACCTGGATCAGATCAGACATAACTCTTCGATTTGACCACGTGGAAGAGCTCCCTTGCAGGTCCAGGTCAATCAAGGCCTGGTTGTTGATGAATTCCAGAAGACCCTCTTTGCTTTCTTCATTGATCTGAGAACTGCCAAACTTCTCACCCTGAAGGAGAGGGGAATTGAAATCTCCCATGACAACCGAGGGGTCATTTTGAAAGATATTTCGAAAAGCAGCCAGCTCTTTCCAAAAGGCCTTCCGAGCTTTTTTGCAGTTAGGAACATAAATATTAGACTGGATCCAGCTGAAGTTGTCCCTTATATGAGTAAATCTAGTGGCAACATGATTAGGACGAGAAAAAAGTGGATCACCTCTTATGATCTTATAGTTCCAGAAAGTCGCCACCCCACCAGAGGCACTAGCAGAATCACTCCCCTTAATGGAACAGTGCTGAAACAAAGAAATCTTTTCCATCTTTTCACTTAACATTTTAGTTTCCTGAATAAGGAGGATATCAGGCTTTTGGTCCCTAGCAAAATTGTGTAAAATATCCTACTTGTGGGGGTTATTTAGTCCCCTTATATTCCAAGATAATAACTTCATGATGATTTAGGAGGGTGGAGGATCTTAGGGATGGTTTTTTGGCAACCATCTGCAATATCTTGAAAGCTAATGTGCTCTCTTATCCAAATTTTAGGTCTTCTTCCTCTGGCCAAGGAAATTGCCCCACAGTCCGCTTTTGCTCTCGATCTTGTTGAGATCCCGCAAGGGGTGATTTTGATTTTCGCTTTTTTCTTCTTTTTCATGGATAGCACCTCTTCTCTATCTGTGTCCTCTTGACTATCTGATTCTTTATTGGATTCCCATTCTTTTTCAGAGAAGAATTTCTGTTCCCAGGGGAGAGTATCCATGAGCCCATTCACACAAGGCAAGGAGCTACTTCTTTCGAGAGAGCTTACCTGGCTGGGATCCGAATAAGTGTCTTTAACGACTTCAATAGGAGCCACATCCGATCTGGAATCATCTATTGGGTTATTTTCCTAAATCGGGGATACGATCAAGGGAATGCCTACCTCCAGAGAGAGGCCCTGAATTGGAATATCGTCCAACCCTGGCATCACGGGGTCCGGACCAAAGGGGCTCATTATTGAGGCAAGAGAATCTTCCTCCTTGCTTAGGGCTAAAATCCTGACATCACATTCCACCCTTACCTCTTTGTCCTGAGAGTTAGAGTTAATCTCCGGTATCAAAACTTGGGGGATCTAGAAGGCGGGGCCTTCTTTTCCAGCCTCACCCAAAATATTATCAAGAGAATCATCCACCTTTCCCAGGGCTAAGTTCCCACCATTCCATTCCACCCTTTCCTCTTTGTCCTGAGAATTAGAGTTAAACTTTGTTACCAAACCTTGGGGGATCTGGAAGGCGGGCCCTTCATTTCCAGCATTACCCAAAGTGTTATCAGGAGAATCTGCTTGCTTTCTTACTGACGTCGTTGCTAATTTTTCCCCTTGCTTCTTTGTCCATACCACTTTTGAAGCCCTTTTAGGGTCTTCCATTTCTTTTACTGCCTTAAGGGGGCATTGCTTAGCCCAATGGCTAGATTTTTTGGAGTTGAAGCAGGCAAAAGGAATGGTCTCAAACTCAATAGCCTGCAACCAAGAACCAAGTTTCGAATGGATCTCCATAGAGGAGGGGAGATCTGCTTCCTGAGAGACACCCACACATATTCTGGCAAACACCAATCTTTTTCTTGCTACTGTCATTGGGTCAATCGATAGTAGTTCCCCAAAGGAGCTAGCTATCCCCATAAAAACATCCTCGTTCCAGTATTCTAAAGGAAGACCATGAAGCCTGGCCCAAACCAGAACAGTCTCAAAGATGGAGTTCGTTAGATCTAAATTTGAAGACCATTTCTTAAGTGCGAGAGTTGATTTCCCAATAACCCATGGTCCTCCACTTCTAACTGCCTTAATGTCTTCTCTGTTCGAGAACTCAAAAGCAAAGAAGCCTTTTGGGAGAGCCTGTTTAAAATATAATGTTTCTCTTACAAATTTATATTGATTTTGATATTTATCCATTAATCTATCCCCTTCTTCCTCAATTATTTAAACTTCTTTTTCTTCCTATAAAAAATGTGGCTTAAGGATTTTAAGATGTTATTATTTGTTCTACTATTTTCTATGTGGTTTTCCCTTCCTTGGATTTTTTGTTGCTTGAATGTTCAATTAGATTCCTCATTAATTCATTCAACTCTTTTGGGACTTGATCTTAAATATGAAAAACCCTTTGGAAGAACTCCTAGTTTTTTTCATCTATCATTTTCTTCTTTTCCTTAACCTTTTTAGGCATATCTTCTTCTCATATATCTTAAATCTTAGTGTTAGGACCTTCATATGATCTCTATTCTTGTCTATATGTTGATAGAATCTTCTGCTATGATACTACTATAATAACCCTAATGGCTATTATGAGCTAATTATATTTAGGTATTTGATTAGTTTTAATAAGATCTAATTAACCCATAAGTTTTCAAAAGAAAAACCTAATACTTAACTCTAATGATTACTTTTAATTTTAATATTAAAACCTAATATGACAAAAATTCTAATTCATTATGAATTTCAAAACATTAATAACTTTGATTTTATAAAATAAAAAATATAGATTATAAAACTCTCATATGCCAATAAATTTTAAATATTATTATATTTAATCACATGACAAGTACAGCAAACAACAACCATGATAGTAGCTAGTACAATGACTATACGAGTAGCAAATATAATGAGAATTATCTATGGTTTTCTTACAGTAGTCTACCAACATACTTGGCATGTTGTGAATCAAATCTATAAAAAATGGTCTTGAGGTCATCTCACTAAGTCAAAGGGCTTTCATCCTTGGCCTATAGATCAAAGGGTCTTCATCCTTTGGAGACGTAATTTTTTTTAATCCTCAAGTCTAACACTACGAATAACACATTCTTTGAGTTTTTTTTTTTTTTTTTGATTTCAATTAAGGCAAATAGATTAACCTTTCTAGGAACATATCCAAATTTTGATAACATGAATATCCATAGTCAAAATGAGTTCCCACTTAAAAAAATAGAAAAACTTAACTGGCCTCTTTTAAATTGTCTAGAAAAGAGAAATTACTTGCAATGTGTAGGAGCACCTTGTAGTGCAGAGAAGCACTGGTTCGAGGGCCTATTCTCTTTTCTCTTGTACGAAGGGCTCTGAAGTTATTGACAGACTTTGGCACATCTGAATAATATCCTGCTTAGCTAAGGTTTTTGCTGCTGATGCCAATAAAGGGAGGGGTCATGGTGATAAGGATGGTGTTCAGAATACTGAGGCTACTGTGCAGGATATTATCTTTGACTTTCCTAGCGAGGTGGAAGAGATGAGCGAGGATGAAGGAGGTTTTCAGCCTTCTCATGATGCTTTTGATGTCTATGATGACACTCTGTCTCTCTTCACTAAGAAGGATGAGGAGGAGGAGATTGAGGACCTCGATAGGGAAATTGAAGATTTAGATGATGACAAGATGGGGGATGATGGGATGGAATCCAAAGAAAATGACAAATTAGCTGATATTATGGATATCTTGGATGG
>VDFB02271358.1:338069291-338116786 GCA_007258455.2 Sequoia sempervirens | reverse complement strand
GTATTAGCCATTTTGAAGAAGATAGTTTTTGATAGTTCCATTGGTTCCCAAAACCATTGAAACCTCTGATAAGGTTCCTTGTTCTCTAAGGACCTCTGGAAGAGAATGGACATGAATAAAAAGAGGTTTTGGAGCTTCTCATGGTTCCCAGAACAATGGGAACCTATGAAAAAGTTCCTACTTCCTACTCCACCCTCGATAAAGAAAAGAACAAGGTAGGGAATCATAAGAAGAATCAAGAGTTCTACTAGTTCCTAGAACCACAAGAACCTCTAATGATTCCTGGTTATAGGTGAAACTCCAACATAAAAGGATCCAAATATAATGAATCAACAAAAGGAAAAGAAAAAGAAAGGTAAAGAAGTGTCAAAGCTTCCCATGGTTCCTAGAACCATGGGAACCTCCAACAAAGTTCATGGCTCTTGGTAGGCCTCTATTCCTTGACATGGGCCAAAGACAAAGCACCAAAGGGGGAATCATTGGGGGTGAATAATAGAAGGAATTAGATTTTGGTAGGGTTGATATTTCTTATAGTTTTCATACCCATGGGAACATCTAATATGTTATTGGTTATGGGTGAATCTCCAACCTCTGACTTTGAAGAAAATAAAACTATTTCAAATGGGGAAAAGTAAGAGAATAAAGAAGAAAATAAGTAGTCAAATCTTCCCATGGTTCTCTAAACCATGTGGAAACCTCTAATTATTTCCTATTTCCTTGCTAAAGGTTAAAATTAAATAAAATAAAGGGAGAAGGATAATTCTAGAAAAAGAGAAGGCGCCAAAAAAGAAGAATATAAAGAGGATGCTAGTGGTTAATAGTTCCAGTGGTTCCAAGAATCGATGGAACCTTTGAAAAGTTCCTAGTTCCTACCAAACATCTAACTTATTCTTGATGCCCCTATTCTCATTGACGTTGACTATAAAAAATAAATAAAAGGTGATACTAGGAGCCATTTTTTTCCACCTACCTCTTTTGTAATACGATTAAGGCCTACAATTATTACCTATTCCCAACCTAAAATTACCATGAGTTTTAAATTATTTTGGGTGTTATTTGAGGAAAGGGAAGCTATGCCATACCTAATTTAATACAGTTTATCATGATTTTATGGGGAAATAATAGTGGTGTACCTTTTTCATTGCTATAGACAAATGTTTTGTTAAGAGGCTATCTCTATGTCACATTTTGTAAAAACATTATGGGTGCACCTATAGGTCCATTAATGAAACACACATGTTCTCTTGTAGCCTTTGACTTCCTTATTGGTTATTAAACTTTTTGAGAGAAATATATAGGTTATTAAGCCTCATTGGTGAGTTGTTCTTCCTTGATTTCTCTAGTTGAATACACATAATTTTATATTTTTCTACAACTATAAATAGGATCATGCCTCTATATAAATAAAAATTACCATTTCCACCTCTTTTTGATTTTTGGACTTTATGAAAAAACTCCTTTGTGTACGAATGGTTTTTTTCATTTCCTATATTTGTGTCTTGTGTTAACTAGGTTTGTAAGGCTAACTATGGATTTAGTTTCCCTATTAGTGTTTGTCAAAATCCAACCTCCTCACTCACCTCTAGGAATTGGTATAAAAGAGAATTGTATAGGTACTTATCAAAATTTCTTATTGATTCTCTATGCTATTTTTGGTAGGAAGAAACACCCTTAATCTAGGTGCATCACCACCCTTTCATTTTTTGCATTTTTATCTTTCCCTTTTCTTCTTCAAGCTATTAGATTAGGATTAGTCTATATGTTTATTCAATGTTGGGTTGGGTCAACACTCTACATCTAGATTAAAAATAAATCCATCCTTCAAAGTTATGATCTAAATTCCAAGGTCTCATACCTTGAGATTAGTCACATTGTTTCATTGGAATGTTGGACCAATTCTAACAGGGTGCAATTTTATTTAACAATTTTTGAAACACCCAGTGGGACCAATTTTGATGAACTTTACATCATCCACTAAAATATTTTGGTGTGTTATTTAGTATATCTTTTCTTTCAAGGTAGATTCCTTGACACCATGGTGACTATGTTGGTTAAATAAATTGGTTAAAGTAATCAAAGAACTTAAAAACTATCAAGGATCAAGGTTCAAGTGATTTCCTCTGTATTCCTCTATTACATAAGTGATTCAATTACCTATCAAATTTGTGTTACTCTACATATTTTTGGTGGCTCCACTCTTTTGGTTTTAGACTATGTTGATCTTTCTCTACCAACATCTAAATACAAGCATCACACAAGGTAGAAATTTTGATTTCTCAAACTTACCTTTTTCTACATATATAATAGGAAAACTAGTGAATTCAAGGTCATCTACTATTAATTTTTTCTCCTAGTCAATCATTTTCTTCTGGTTGCTTTGATGTCCATCCCAAGAAATTATGTTTTTTTCCACTTTCAATGGTGGCATACCTCTTTCCCTTACTCAATGGGATGACATAGAAATGGCTACCTTAAAAATTATCCCATACTCCATTGGTGAAACATATTCTACCACTCCCGTAGAGCATAAGAAGGATGTCAAAAAAATCTACTATGTTCATGAGGTCATAAAAGATAATGTCAATTTGAGACTTCTTTCCACCCCATTAAACAGTAAGGAATTATAGTGGTATAGGGGTTTTTTACCTAATTCCATTCATAGTTGGGATGAGTTAAGAGATAAATTTTTCCAACAGTTTAAAGACAAGAGTGACCACCTTTCTACAATTAAGAAATTGACCACTGTCAAGAAGGTCTGTTACAATTTCATTGGAGATTTCAATTTCTTATTTCAAAAAACCTAGGACAAGATTCCTTCCTTGGTCAAACCATCCCTAATTCATGTTTTCTTTTATTATTTGGGGGATTAATAATAATGTTACTATGATGATACAATCTATGGGATGAACCATTTTACCTTATGTGTATGAAATTACCATTAGAGAAAAAAATTGTTCAACTCAAGTCAAGAAAATAGCTCCTAGGCATCCTATGCCTCTACTCCTATAAAATACAACCACCTAACCCATCTTGGAACCTATTCATGTAACCACCAATCCACCAATTAATTTTATTTTTCCTTCAAAAGAGCTAAATGAGATGAAAAATCTATTATGAAGCTTTTCCAATGAGTTATTAGATTTGAAAGGGCAACGAGAAAAAAATAACAAGCATTACCAATCTAATAATCAAGCTTACCAGCCAAACAAGTAGCCATATCAAGTTAAAAATCAATAGAACTATGTTAGAACACTTAACACAACCAATCCAATCACCTCTAGCACCTCAAATGCCCTTGTTCTAGTCTAGAACAATCTAGCTCAAGAGCACGAATGATGTTACCCATGCAATAAACCCCTCAATTATATTTCATGAAAAAATGTGGTCCTCAGACAAGATTTGAAGGCCCCAAGTGCTCCAACACAAGATAGTAGGCTGGGTGGTGTCAAGGAAGGATACTAGGGTAAGAGTATAGTCAAATTGGTTCTATTCTAATGAGCTAGGATGAAAGTGAGGTTTATGGTATTGAGAAAAAATATAAAGGGTCTATCTTGATGTGTTGGAATGAGGTTGGTTTTAAAGACTCGGGGTAGTAGAGTTTCCTACTTGATGATGAGGCCAATGACTATCCCCAATATAGTGATACTTGCAGAATCTTGAATGAAGAGGAATGCGTATGTATCATGAAGGTATCATATCGATAAGCTCATATAGCTAATTTTTTAGAACATTCACCAACCTGTGATGAGAATGGTGAAGAATTTTTTTTGTCTTGTTTGATTTCTTTCCTTATTTTTTTCTATTTTCAAAGTTTGAATCTTTAAATGATATTTCTACGCATGAGGATGGTATGCATATTGTTGAAAATGAAAAGGGAGTCACAAAATATGATGTTATTAGAGCAATGTATATGGAGGATGGATTATGCCATAGGTCTGAAGAAGTTGTAGTTAGCCATCAAGAAGATGAAATTGAATTAGAGAGACAACCCAAATAATTTAGTTCTTCATCTAAAGTGTCTAATAGATTCAAGGTTTGTTTTGATGAGAATTGCATAAACACATGTAACAATGATGTATTTTGGTTCTCTACTATCCCTGAATACAACAAGATCAAGTGTTAGGTCTTCATTCAAGATGAACATGTGACATTTTGCATTGGCGATAATGCACCCGAGCTTGAATCTTTCACTTGAGAACAACATACTAGTTTCAATGATGTTGAGTAGCAACATTTGTGTCAAGAAGATAGATCTCTTTTTTCTCAACTTGATAGGATACCAGAGCTTCAAATTTTTCATTTGATGTGCATCCCTATGTAGATTAGCAGGTAGGTATGACATATTTTTCATCACCATGTGAGTTAGAAATTTTCTCCTTTTTTTCATATCATAAAGAGGTCAATTATTATAATAGTAGGATATCCTTGTGTGAGGGGAGTTTTTTTTCCTCCACAAGTTTTTTTGTTTAATTTTTGACCTACTTCTAAAAAGTTTATTCCTATTATGATTTAAATGCTTGATGCATCATTAGATGAGTTAAGAACCTATATTTTTTGGCTACCCTATAGTGGCCAAGCTAATAAAGAGGTGAATCTTCCCTACATGAGTGGTATATGTGACTTGATGCATGCAATCAAAAAGCTCCAATGAATGAAATTGAGTAGAAAAGGAAGTTATGGTTTGAGGGAGATCAACTCCTTTAGAATATTTTTCTTTGATACAGGAAAGATATGGTAAGTGGCATCTATATTTGTAAAACATGTACATATTTGGTTAGTTTTTTTTTCCAAGAAGTGATGTTGCACACTCTGTATTCAAATTAAGGGGATGCATGATATAGGTTTTCTTTTATTTTCCTCTAGGTTCATTTTGCACATGTCCTATTTTTGTGGTGTTTTAAGGAAAACCTTGTTCTTTTTATCCTAGTGACTTTGTGTCTAATGGATTGATAAGGATTTTGGTTTCCATGTTTAGTAGGAAATCATCCCAAGAATTCACCAAAATGTTGTCACTTTGTGTCCCTCTTATATTTTCCCACTGATTATAACCAATATAAGAGATCTATATGGGTTAAATATGTATGATATGCTCTTGATTTATGGTTCTCACTTTCCCTTACCTCATTCAATCACCCAAATTCAAAATCTATAAATTAGCTAAATATGTGAATTTTTTGAGGCTACCATATTGAAAAGAACCCAAATGGGTATCCCTAGTTGAGATATGGAGAAAATTGGGTTCAAATTGGCTAAGTTATTGATGGTTGGAGCTTTGGCCAATTTCTAGAACCTTGTCCTACTCGAAAAATATTCCTAGAACTATATGAACCCCTCATCAGTTCTTAGTTCCTATTATCTCCTTGGCCCATGATCTCCATGTCATAGTTGTTTCGAAGAAGAGAGTTGTCAATGGTTCCACTAGTTCACATAACCATTGGAACCTCCTGTTGGAAACAAGCAACACTGAGAGGGGGGGCTGAATCAGTGTTGATAAAAAATTCAACTTTATTATTCTGTGATTTAACTTACTTAACCATTCAATAAAAGAAACAAGCATTAATAGAAAGAAAATAATATCAACACCATAACACTAGAATTTTTATGTGGAAACCCTGTTAGGGGAAAAACCATGGTGGATGGCCAATCCACAATATAATATGAGTATACTCAAAATAAGAAGTATAGAATGGGAATGCACTTGCATTCAGGCTCACTACCTAGAGCTCACTGCTCAAAATGGATGGGATCACTACCCTACAAAGATTTGGAATAAATCCAACAGAGTGAAATGATGGAATAGCATCACAATGCCTGATTACAGTTCCAATTAAGCTCTGATGACTATCTTCTATCCTTCAGACAGATTCAACAATTTTGCTCTGCTATGCATAATTCACACTACAAAAATATTAATGCACAAGTGAAACTGTGCATAATCACCTAATTGCTCTTCGTGATGATCACAACACACCATCACACTACTTTCTCACCATTCAAATGATATATTGAATCTCTTATATATATCCACAACTAGAAATACAATCACTATGGGTCGGCCTTAATAAAACTTGGAAATATTATTGACTGTCGGCCCAAAATTACAATTGAATTTTCAATGTGGATCTAACACCGTAAGCTAGACTATAGTTGAGACCCATAATTAAATGTTTGAACATAAAGACATTTTAAATAATTCCACTTTACATATCCACAACATGCCACATTCACTTAGTCGGCTACAACGAACAAATAGACATAAAACATCCTACCGAACCTCCAAGCTCATATTGCAACTAATGCAACACCACAAAATTTAGTAATAAGATAATATACATGTTCACCAAGCAATCCCAGGGGTCCACAACACAAAACAATGATCTAGTGAAGTAGATAGATTGACTGATTGATTGAATACCCTATTCTTGAGATATTATGTCAATAACACATAGTATTGCACTTTATCTATTGGTGTGACTAGATACAGATCTATGGACCATGATGATGACTTCAGTTGCCATCAATGGAAACATTGGAAGCCATATGCCAACAATCTCCCCCTTTGGAATTGATGGCAACACTTAGGGAAAAATGACTAAGTGTCGAAACTGGTAATTACACTACCAAAATTCAGAATACTGCTCCCCCTAAGAATGTTAAGGCATTTTTCGCTGCACTCTCCCCCTTTGACATCAATGACAAAATTGGGGAATCCAAAATTGCAAAAATTGTTGAGACTTACAAAAATTTGAAGACGTATGCAAAGTTATTCTTCCTCCCACTTAAGTTTGAGTCCCAAATACTTCTCAAACTCTCCAAAATGGTTATATGACCACAAAGAAAATATGACAAGGTTTTTGTTGCTTTGAGACTTACCGGATTAGGAGTGGTCATAGCATCTTTAGCTTCTTTCAGAGCATTTACCATCATCTCAATCTTTGGACTTATTAGTCCCCTGAGTTCACATACTCTACCAATAATCCTTTCATTTTCAAATTTCAGACTCTTTATTTGGTTTAGCAGAGACATTACTTGATTTTCTTGATTACAAACACTTCTGGCTAAAGGGTCAAAAGTGTTGGAAATAGTGACCAACTGCTATATTCTCAACTTCCTCAACAAACATACTGGGTTTGTCAACTTTGGCCTTTTTCTTTGCTTCTTCTCCTTTCCTGGAAGATTTTCTCTTATTCAATTTGACAACATGAGTACCAATAGCCTTTATCTCCCTGACTACTTCTTCTGAATCAGTTTCTTCCTCTCCATCTGTAGACACAGCTTTGTAATCTCTTGTGCTTTTATTCTTCTGTCTTTTGTCTGGAAGCCTCGACTTGATTTGACTGAGTTGCAAAGGAGCTTCTAGTGTGAGCAAGAGATGTTCCTAGACCGGTTGATTCTACCTTTTCTTTCTCCTTAGCTGCTTCAGCTTCATCTCTTTGTCTCCTCACTTCTCTTAGTTGATGCACATGGATGCCAAAACTCTCTGCAAGGGCTTCTACCTCTTTTCTTACCCTTTTGGATATCATGGGCTTTTTCAATTCCAAGTGAACTTGTAAGCCTTTCTCTGCATAAGTACCAAACCTTTCTTCACCCTGATCCAGTGGTGAATTTAGTAGGTGTTCTGCATACATCCTCAGAATGTTCTCATCTACTTCATAACCCATAGGCATGATGCAAACTGTTTTAGGATCAACAACTTCCATATGACACTGGTCAATGTCTACCATGAAGCAAATAGAGTCTTTGTATTGTTCCACAATTGTTGCAGGAATTCTTTCTCTGGAATGCATTAAATTCTGAAAACTTTTGAAGTATCCCCACAAGATTGTATTGTGGGCCTGTCGATCACCCAATCCACAACATATTCCATATTTGAACAACTACCGACATATCATGACGCCATTGAACTTTACCAGCTCCTGGTACTTCACCCAAGAAGTAGAAAAATAAACATATCAACATGTTACCATACTTGAATGTGTTCTTCTTATCCTTCTTGATTTTTCCCAAATTCTCCATTAACTGGCTTCTGAACAGTTCACATAAATCATAGTCTACATTTTGTTTGACCATTTTATATGCTACATAAATAGCTATACAAGATACAAAATTATCCTGTCTTGAATGATAAATCTTATAGCTGATAATGATTGATGCAAATTTTACATACACTGCGGCAATATCGTCTATCGTCATTTCCCTTCTATCCCGTTTCGAGCATGTTGCTTCAGTAACCTTATCATTCTTTATAGACTTCAAAACTAGAAGCTTTTTGATGGAATTTAGTCCTGTAACTGCACATATAGCTTCTTTTGTGATTTTGAATGGCACATCCAACCACATGAATTCATCATGGACACGACTCAGCAAATATCAAACCCATTCATCTTCTTCGAATACGGGGAATTTCACAAATTGTGCAAATTTCATATCTTCTAGGATTTTGAATTTTGGTTTCATAGTAAGATCTTCTTGAGTTATATGATGAGTGTATAAATCTAGCAAATGTGAGGTTCCCAAATCTTCAATGTTTGTGTGCACATAAGCCCTAATATCCTCAACGTCCAGGACTCCGTACGACACTGGTGAAAATGCACCTAAGGGTTCAGTATCTATGGACTTATACGGATGCCATTTGAACTTTGGACACAGCCTATCCTTAACTTTGACTACCAGAGGAGTAGAAATGATTGCAATCACACAAATTTATAGGTTTTCCATAAATACCTTTCGGGGACAAAAACAAATTTGATTGCAGATTCTCCTTTATGCTTGAGTATCTCCACAAATTCGTAATGATCACCTCAGAGCTCTCCAAAATGATTTTCTCCAAATGAAATATGACAAATGAGGGTTGAAGCCATTCCTTTTATTGTCGACATACCTAACTCTTTTATTTTGCAATAAATGATCTTACCCTAACTCATCCTCCTTTTAGGCACCAAGATAGATGACTCTTATGTGGATTGCCAATATGCTTCACTAATGCTTCTAACTAGTCGAGCAATATCTAAAAAGTTTCAACTCGCCTACTGGACATATCTAGATTCCAGTATCATTCACCTACAAGAGGGGGTTTGAGAGTTTTTCTTGATAGCTCCCCATATGCCAGAGACCTAAAATTAATTCCCTGAGGAATTACCAGAAGTTGCTTCTGGTGCAAGTCCATTTCCTTCTACAGAGGGATTCTTCTTCACCCATTTCTTCTACATCTTCTTGTTTATCATATCAGTAGTAACTTTTCCTTTCTCTTTAACATCATGTTACATGTTCTGTTTTACCGAACCTCTTATGTTCCAACATAATCTAGCGATGTGGCCAAATTTGTTGCAGTTGTGGCACACAACATTTCTCTATCCAGACCAATTGTTCCACTGAATTTGTCTTGATCTACATTGGTTAGAAATATGTCCAAGTCTATTGCATGCATAGCATTTGACATCTCTATGAAAGTTGTTCATCACAATTTTGCATTCACTTGACTTATGACCATACTTATAGCAATTAAAACACTGACCTAAAATGATGGTCTACTTGAGTTCACCCTACTTCTACACTGAGAAGCCATATGACCAAATTTGTTGCAGACATAACAATAGTCATTAAATCTTTGAGCATTTGGTTGCCTTATCGGAGCTCTTCTGGTTCCTTTCATCTGACTTCCTTGTTTGAATCTTCCTTGTCTGGAATTCCTTTATCTAGAGTTCCTTTATCCAGATCTAGAACTTTCTCCTTCTTCATATCCAAGACCTCGTCTGTCACCATTAGTCCTCTGTACTTTCATTAGTTCATCAAGTTTGGTTGAGCTTGCTCTGAATTTCTCCTTATACTCATTTGTTGTAGCAAGTTCATCTGTAAGGTCATCAAGCTACTTTTCAAGCATTTCTTTATTGTTCTTGGATTGCTCCAATTCATTATCTAGTCAGCTGCATTGTTCAAAATTTTCTTTCAAGTACTATGCAAGCTTTTCTTCATTCTTCTTTTTGTCCTCAAGCTCCTTGGTCATTCTCATCATGGTGGATTCCATTTCTCGCTTCAAGGCAACATTTTCCTTGGAAAAATTTTCACATTATTTTGTTTTCTCCTCCAGAGTCAGACTAAGTTGTTCATCTTCCATACCTTTTTTCTTTTGTTTGAGCTAACCACATAGTTCCTTTCTTTTCTCCCTTGATTCATTGATATTGTCTTTTAGTGACTGGATGAACTTTTTTGCATTCTCAAAATTTTCTTGCAGTTCCCGGTTCTCAGATTTTATCTGGTCAAGATCATCTAGGGCCACCATAAGTTGTTGTTGAAGACTACTTGTATCCATTGAAAAACACCTTCCAATATCTCTTCAAGCTGTAAGAATTCTTTTGAGGAACTTTCTCTAATACCAATTGTTGGAAACTAGCAACACTAAGAGGGGGGGTGTATCAGTGTTGAGCAAAAATTCAACTTTATTATTATGTGATTTAACTTACTTAACCATTCAATAAAAGAAACAAGCATCAACATAAAGAAAATAATTTCAACACCATAACACCAGCATTTTTATGTGGAAACCCTGTTAGGGGAAAAACCACGGTGGATGGTCAATCCACAATATAATATGAGTATACCCAAAATAAGAAGTACAGAATGGGAATGCACTTGTATTTAGGCTCACTGCCTAGAGCTCACTGCTCAAAATGGATGGGCTCACTGCCCTACAAATATTTGGAATAAATCCAAAAGAGTGAAATGATGGAATAGAATCACAATGCCTGATTACAGTTCCAATTAAGCTCTAATGACTATCTTCTATCCTTAAGACAGATTCAACAATTATGCTTTGCTCTGCACAATTCACACTACAAAAATATTAATGCACAAGTGAAATTGTGCATAATTTCCTAATCACTCTTCCTGATGATCACAACACACCACCACACCACTTTCTCACCATTCAAATGATATATCGAATCTCTTATATATATCCGCAACTAGAAATACAATTGCTATAGGTCGGCCTTAATAAAACTTGGAAATATTATTAACTGTTGGCCCAAAATTATAATTGGATTTTCAATGTGGATCTAACACTGTCAGCTAGACTATAGCTGAGAACCATAATTAAATGTTTGAACATAAAGACATTTTAAATAATTCCACTTTACACATCCACAACGTGCCACATTCATTGAGTCGGCTACAACGAACAAATAGACACAAAACATCCTACCAGACCTCCAAGCTTGTACTAAAACTAATGCAACACCAAAAAATTTAGTAATAAGATAATATACATTTTCACCAAGAAATTATAGGGGTCCACAACACAAAACAATGATTCGATGAAGTAGACAGATTAACTGACTGACCGGATACCCCGTTCTTTAGATATTATGTCGATAACACACAGTATTGCACTTTATCTTCCGGTATGACTAGATACAGATTTGTGAACCATGAAGATGACTTCAGTTTCCATCAATGACAACACTTGAAGCCATATTCCAACACCTCCAACAAGGTTCCCAAATCCTGAGGTACCTCTAACACAAAATTGGCATGAAGATAAAGAGGTTTCAAATATTCCCATTATTCTAGGAACCATGGGAACCTTTAATAAGGTTCCTACTTCCACCTCACCCCTAACAAAGAAAGAGAACAAGGTACGGAAGAGAAAAAAGAAATCAAGTGTTTTGGTGGTTCTTGGAACTAGAAGAACCTCCAATAATCATTGGTTTTGGGTGAACCTCTAACATAAAATGATCCAAATACAAGGATATGGTAGAAGGAAATTTCAAAAGACAAAGAAAATAAATCTAAAGAAGTTTTGGAGCTTCCCATGTTTTGTGAAACCATGGGAAACTCCAAAAAAGTTTATTTTTCCTAGTAGGCCTTTAATCTATAATATGAGCCAAAGAAAAAGTGCCAAAGGGGTACTCATTTAGGGTGTATTAAAGAAGGAGGAAAATTTTGGCAAAGACAGGAGTTCTTATGGTTCCCAAAACCATGGGAAAATATGATAGATTCCTAGTTCCTAGTGAACCTCCAAACTCTAACTCAAAGAAGAGAAGAACATTTTAGACAAGATTGGGTAAGAGAAAGATTGGATATTCTAATGATTCCCTAAAACCATTGGAACCTTCTATTAGTTCCTAGTTCTTGGAAAAATCCCAATAACAAAAAGGAAGAAGGATAATTCCAGAAAAAGAGAAGGCACTAAAAAAGAAGAATAGAAAGAGGATGCTAATGGTCAAGTGGTCGATGGTTCTATTGGTTCCAAAAACTAGTGATTTTTTCCTAATTCCCATTTTCTCATTGACATTGACTAAAAAAAATCAAAATAAGGTGAAGTTAGGAGCTATTTTTTCCACCTCCCTCTTTTACAACATGATTAAGGCTAACAACTACTACTTGTTCACAACCTGTAAAGCCCATAAGGAGTTTTAAATGCTTTTGGGAATAATTTGAGGAAAGAGAAGATACTCCATACATAATTTAATGCATTTTTTCATGATTTTTCATGGAAATAGTAGAATTATGCCTCTTTCGTTATTATAGACACATGTTTTGTTGGAGTGATCAACCCAATATCTTCAATCTACAACACCAAAGAACCTCCACAAGAGATAGAGATAAGCAACAATGAAAGATGCTATTCCACCAAACAAGGATTGTAGTATGATACAATATGATCAATGCAATACAATACAATGCTATGCTAGAGATGCCTTGCTTATAAAGGAAAGGATGAGAGATAGGATAAGACAAGATCATGACAAGTGTCTTAATCCTATCACATGAGACAACTAACTCATAACTACCTAGGAAAGTGGAAGTTCTAGATAAGACAACTAATACTTATCTAGATATGACAACTAATATCCTAAGTAAACTTAACAGGTGAATTAAGTCCCCTAAGTCCCTAGTAAAGGAATAAACTAGGTACAAGACTTATTCACACCAACACCCCCCCTGAAGTGCAACTTAGGGAGGTACAAACCAATGCATACATGCAAAAGATGGGTCCCGGAAACTAGTCCTGATGAGGTACCCATGTACAAAACAAAAAAAACTCACAAGCAGAGAAAAGGAGAAAAACCCTGTGGGAGAAAACTCCTCTCCAAAAGAGAGAAAAAGTTGTAAATAAAACTAATGAAGGAAGGAGGACTCCTCAAGACCCCCCAAGGAAAACTTCCTTCACCCCAAGCATCGATCACAATTGAAGATAATGAGGTGATGCCAAAGGTTTAGTGAAGATGTCTGCAACCCGCTGATCTGTAGGCAAATACTCCAAGCTGAGAACACCATCCTGGATGATCTGCCTGATGAAGTGCATGTGGATCTCAATATGCTTAGTCCGCTGATGCTCCACTGGGTTGCGAGAGATATGAATGGCACTCTGATTGTCACACCAAAGAGTAGTGGGTTGAGTGGAAGGGAATCCAAACTCAGTCATCAACTGACGAAGCCACAAAACCTCCTGACTAGCCAACACAGCACCTCAATACTCAGCCTCTGTCGATGATAATGCAATAACAGTCTACTTCTTGCATGACCATGCAATCGGACCAGAACCAAGGCAAAAGACAAAGCCAGAAGTAGACTTCCTATCATTGACATCACTAGCCCAATCTGAGTTAGTGAAGCCCACAATCTGAGTTGCAGCTGAAGTGTAGTGAATGCCAAAATGATTAGTGCCCTGAATGTATCTCAAGATACGCTTGGCAGCCTTCCAATGACTCTCATGAGGCTCTTGTGAGAAGCGAGAGACAAGTCCAACCGCAAAGGAAATATCAGGACGACTATGTGTCAAGTACAAAAGACTGCCAACCAACTACCGATACAAGGTAGGATCAACTGTAGGAGTAGTGCAACTGGAAGACAGTACAACACCTGACTAGAATGGAGTAGGGGCAGGCTTGCAATCAGCCATGCTAAATATCTGAAGCAAATCAAGACCATACTTCTGCTGGAAAATGAAGATCCCCTCAGAAGTCTGATGAACCTGAAGACCAAGGTCGGTCATATCAAATTGCTCCATGAATGCTCGCTGTGTACTCTGAATCATGGAAGTAGAACTCCCTGTGAGAATCAAATCATCCACATAGAGCACAAGTATAAGTAGATCCTCTCCATGTCTCTGTGTATAAACTGTGGGATCAGAATGGCAGCGAGTGTAGCCAGAAGCAAGCAAGAAACTATCCATCTTCTCATACCAAGCCCGAGGGGCCTGTTTGAGACCATACAATGAACGTTGAAGCTGTAAATTGCTAGCGGTTACTCTGACCGCCAGTTTTTTTTTGGCCGCCCAGCTTTGACAAGCTCTGATACCATGTTGGAGTGATCAACCCAAGATCTTCAATCTGCAACACCAAAGAACCTCCACAAGAGATAGAGAGAAGCAACAATGAAAGATGCTATTCCACCAAACAAGGATTGCAGTATGATACAATATGATCAATGCAATACAATACAATGCTATGCTAGAGATGCCTTGCTTATAAAGGCAAGGATGATAGATAGGATAAGACAAGATCATGACAAGTGTCTTAATCCTATCACATGAGACAACTAACTCATAACTACCTAGGAAAGTGGAAGTTCTAGATAAGACAACAAATACTTATCTAGATATGACAACTACTATCCTAAGTAAAATTAACATGTGAATTAAGTCCCCTAAGTCCCTAGTAAAGGAATAAACTAGATACAAGACTTATTCACACCAACATGTTTTGTTAGGTGGCCATCCATATACTATGTTTTATAGTATTTTTTTTGGGTTCCCCTAATAGTCCATTAATAAAAAATGCACATGCCCCTACAACCTCTAAAATTATTCTTGGTTGTTATAATTTTTGAGAGAAATATAGAGGTTTTTAAGCCTCATTGGTGAGGGGTTATTCCCTATTTTCTCTAGAAAATAATATGTTATTTTATATTTTCTACAATTGTAAACAAGCTCATGCCTCTATATCAATAAAAGAAGTCATTTTGACCTCTTTTTTGTTTATGCACTTTATGTAAAATATCCTTACCTTTGTGTATGAATGGTTTTTTTCATTTCTTATGTTTGTGTGCTATGTTAATTGAGTTTGTAAGGCTAACTATGTATTTATTTCAACCTCTTCATTCACCTCTAGAAACTGGTATAATAGAGAACTATGTGGGTATTTTTGGAAATTTATTATTCATTATATGTACTATTTTGGGTAGGAAGAGATACTCTTAATCTTGGTGCATCACCATCCTTTAATTTTCTACATTTATCTCTTCTCATTTTATTCCACAAATGGTTAGATTAGGATTAGTCTATAGTTTTATTCAGTGTTGGGTGGGGTAAACACTTTGCATCTAGATTCAGAAGGAGGTTGGCCTCCTTTGGAGGTTTGATCTCATTTGTAAGGTCTCACACCTTTATATCAGTCCCACTATGTCATTAGAACCCACCTACTCATGAAATGCAATTTCCATAGCTACGAATTCAAACAATCAAATTGAAATAAAAATGAATTCAAACTACACAATCTTACCATCTCATGGTGGAGTGTATTTGTGTTGATGATGATATGTTGGATTTCCTTTCAACACAAAGCCTCCATGATTACAAAAGCTTGATAATGACCTCAAATACAATAGTGAATGCTCAATTTTCTCAAGAATCAATTGGACATGATCTCTTCACAAATTCTCTAGATGAATTATGAGAGGGGTGAGGGCTATTTTATAGATTTGGAGAAATTAGATCAATGGATGAGATTGAGTTAGACACCCCACAAAGAAGGGTTGAGATTGATAAAAACACCCACCAAGGAGAGTGAATCAAGGAAGATGGATGGAGGAGATTAGTTATAACTCAAGCTTGCTCCACCATTTTAGGAAAATGGTTGAGATACTTAATATCAATGGACGAGGATTGATTTCAAGATCAAGGGCTAGAAATGGTTGAGACAAGTTGGTTGAGACATTTTGAAATGAAGTATTCCAAAAGAATATGCTTTGTGGAGGGAAAATGGGATAATTAAATAATTAGGAATTATTTAATTCATGTCACAAGAAGGTTAAAGGATAGGATAATTAAATAATCTAGATTATTTAATCATGATGGGATTAGAAGAACTATAGATGATACTAATTAAATAATTAGGAATTATTCAATTAGGGTGATAAAGGGGAAATTAGTGATGAAATGGATGAATTAATTAAACAATTTAAGATCATTTAATTAATAAAGAGAAATAGGGTTAATTGGTGAAAATGATGTTAAAAGGGGATTTAATGATGCAAATGAAGTGAAATGCAAGGATGAGGATGAAAATAACGTTGATGATGGAAAAATGCAATTCTAGATGTGTGATATGCATTAAGTCATTTTGACATGTCTACATTTTTCCCCTCTTTGACACAATGTGCTTCCTGTGTTGTTTCAAAGATTTTGATACTCATGACAAGATTAAAAAAAATTAATGATACCCCACTATGCCTTGACAGTTAGCGAAAAGATGATAAGATGTTGGGCTGCCCCCTCGAGAGGTCAGCCAAAAAAAATACTTTTTCAAGTCAGGCTCGTGACAAGGTTTAGGAGAATAGGTCAGATGCATAGAGGGAAAAAATTAAACTCTAGGGGTCTCGCTTAAGGTTCAAGATGATCCAGGGTACTCAAAATTTAACCTAAGAGGGTCTCCAAGGGTAAAAATTAGGGTTTGGGGAAGTTAAATAGTGAATTAGGGTTAAGTTACCCCTCATTTAGACTTTCAACCTTAGGAGATTATAGACCTTTAGAGATTTGTAGCTATGATTGTTGATTCACAATGGCACGAGTTCCAAGCACACCCCACATAGCGAACATGGTTCATCAGTACTATTGACCAACTAACACAAGGGTTATGGTACATATGCTTTCTATTATTTTTTTTCATCTTTTCATGTTTATGCATTTAATGTTCAAAATAAAATGAAAAAATAGTAGTAATCTTAGGAAAATGTCGCTATCGACACGATCTGACTGCTAACATACTAGGTAGGATGACCGCTACTCTTAAAACTTATCGCTATCGTCAGAGAAGGATGCTATAGCAAAAACCTGCCGCTATTTTTTATCATAGACATTGAAAATGACCGCACAGTGGAAAATTTAGGAAGATTTTTGCTATCATTAACTCAACTACTATTGTAGCACTAACATGCTCACTATCGTGATAGTGTTGGAAGTTGGAAGTCTGTCATTGATGATGCAATTTAACAACATTAGCATGAGGTGTATATATTTTTTGATCCATGTTGTTATTGATTTCAACATTGTTATGATCATCCTAGCATAGTGTGAAATTATTTTTGGTGACTTATGTATAGTGCAAGTTTGTTCAGAAAGTATGGCTTATCAAGAAATTGGCTAAGTATTTCCTTTGATAGTTTTGTGGTTCAATGCATCAATTTTTGGGTCCGCACTTCACTGCATGTTGGTATAACTTTCTAAGAATGTAACTACAATTTGAGTTCATCAGATACAACTATATTCAAGATTTTGTGACATTCTATAAAGTTTCCTGAAAGATATGAATGACAATGTGCAACGTTTAATATTGCAGTTACCTTTTGTACAATGCATCGGTGTGGGAGATTCTGCATTTCTTCACGAATAGTTACTTTTTTTTGCAATTATGAAGATAAACTAATAAATTTTGGTTGAATGGGAATTCAAAGGAAGACCGAGCTTTAAGGTCACATAAATGGTGAATTGTATGTACACTTGAAGATTTTGTGTTTAGGTCTATTTTTGGGCTGACCTAACACATTTGATGTTTTGTGGAGGATAAGCAAGTAACTCTATCTTTTGTGGGATTTATATTAGGTCCATGCCAACCTATCTTGATGTAAATTGAATTTTGAATTTAGGTGCTAAGTGTGGATAAAATTCTTTGACAATGGAATGCTTAATTTTTTGTGTTACTTCTAATTAGGCTAACCTAATTGAAGTTACACCTGATGTGGATATATATATATATATATAGGAGATTAACATCAATTTTTTTGGGTGTGAGAAGTGTGTGATATGAAAATTTGGTGGATGATGTAGCAGAGAAGATTATATGTGAATTTTGAAGAGATATATGACATGTATGGTGGTTCACCTACATGTGTACAATGCAGTATTGAGTAGATTGTGAATAGAGTAGAGTATTGATTCAGATTAGTGTGAAGATCATTTTTTACTTCACTAGAACTGTAATTTGGCATATGATATATGTTATTACATCATTTCAAATAGGTAGTGTTTCCAACCCTTCTTTGTTCTTTCTCTATAGGTTGTGAGCCTTTTTTTGAATAGTGTGTCCTAATTTGGTAGTGAGCCTCTCTATAATATATTATATCTAGATATAATATATTGTGAGCTAACACTCACTGTTTTTTTTTCCTTTTTAGGTTTTCCATGTAAAAATACTGGTGTTCATGTGTCATATGATTTTGTGGTTGTCTTCATGCTTACTTACATCATTGTAGTTATTTCTATTTTGATAATTAGATGAATTATGCTTAATTGGTTTAAAGGAATACTAATTCACCCCCCACCCTCTTAGTATTCTAGGTGTTCAACAATTGGTATTAGAGCTTGGATCCCTGGAAGGAGCTTGACCACTTTGGGAGGATATTGAAGTTTGAACACATGGCTTATAGAAAGTATTCTATCCTCTAGAAGAGATTCTTGCTATTGAATACATAGAAGAAGATTACATGTTAGAAAAAGATGGAGAACTGTAATTTTCTCTTGAAGATCTTAATAGAATTTAAAATGAGAATGAATATTTGAAGGAAAATCTAAAAGAGGCAAATGAGTGCATCATGAAACTATGCGAGTAGATCAAGAAATTTAGAGAAAGCCATAGGGAACTCAATGAAAAATTGAGGCAAGAGAATGAAGACATCATCATATTAAAAGTATAAGTGGAAGAAAATAAAAGAACTGAGGAATGCTTGAATACAATGGTAAAAATAAAGACTAATGAGTGTACTAGGATTGAATAAAAAGTGATAAATTTGAGATTAGATATGGAAAAAGCAAGAGTTCATGAAGAAAAATTTAAGACAAGTTCTGCAATGCTTGATGAGTTGATTACTGGACAGAAAGCATCTAAAGATAAAGCAAGTTTGGGACTTGAAAGAGAAGAAAGTTCTAAAGCAGGTTAGACATGTAATGCAAAGAAGATCAATGAACCTAATAAATTTGAAGTAAAAAGGAACTATGGCAAGTTTTGGAATCAAAGAAGCAATGCTAGAAGACCCCATATTAGACAACCAAATGCTCAAAGGTACCAATATTTCAATGGTTTTTTTTATTCTTGTAATAAATTTGGACACAGAGCTATGGAATGTAGAAGCTGAATGAATTAGAATGTTTTGTCTTTTACAATACAATGCTTTACATGCAAGAAATTTAGACATAGAGAAAGTGAATGCAAAAGTCAGATGATGAATAGATACAAAAATGGTAGAATGATTCAATATTTTAGTGGTTACTGCTATACATGCTATGGATTTAGACACAAAGATAAGCAATGCAGATTCAAAATAAATGGAATGAATAATTGTCAGAGAAACATCATATGCAAGAACTACAAAAATCCTAGATTGCTATATTTTTTAAAAATAAAACACAAGGAAGAATGAATCTATGAAGAGAGATGAACTAGTCAAGAAAATTGATCCAAATGAAGTGAAGAAGGAAATGAAAAAAATACGGGGAAAGAAAGAAGAGACTAAGGATAAGCAATAATTTGTACCAATCTCTGGTGCAAATGATATATTTCTCCGGTAATTAAGCCCAGAGTTATGGCTTAGGGGGAACTTTACTGGAAATCATATAACCCCCTTCCAATATGATGTGTCATGGATTGACATGAAGATGTAAGATGGAGATGAATAATATGAATATTTTGGTGAAAACTACAAAATAAAATATTCTAATGCAAAAATTTGTGGAGCTTCTGAAAGTTGACTGTGCATACAAGGTTTCAAAGTTTACCAACTTTTTGTCTAAAGCATTTATTGCTGAAATGGGTCAAATCAAAGAGTTAAAAGAGTGCTTAGGAAGAAAAATTCATTTCACTATATGCATTCGAAGGGGAAGAGAGATGCAAAATAAGAAATTGAAGGGTTTGATAGGTCTCCCAGTGGATGAACATCAAAACCCTAAATTTGTCAAGCTGTCTAAGAGGTATTTTTGCATATTCTAGTCTTTCAAAAAAATTCTTTGAAATCAATTTAAATGTAATGGAGGCACCAAAGGTTGTAGACATCTCACAGAGACTGCAACTCAAGCTTAAAATAAATTCTAGAAAAGTTTTGTTAGAAGACCCCTCAAGTCCTTTCTTTAGCACTCCTTCTGGATTTTCACCAACTAAGGACATTGAAGCATATATTCATGGAAAAATAGAATAAATTTCCTTTGGTAGATTATTTATTATATGGGTAGAAGAATTGGAAGAAAATAATGACACCTTAAAATTAGAATACAAAGCCCTAAGTGAGAAAAGTCTATAGGTGTGGTGGAAGTTTCCATCATTTCAAGACAAAGAGAAGTACACCAGAATGGTGCTAAGAAGAATCAATGATGAATCTATATGGATTGATGGCTCGTACATGATAACCAAGGAAGAAATTAGAGATATAATTGGTTTGCGGTCTTTCGGACTAGTTCCAGACCGAAAATCTATTAAATTCAAGGATATAATAGAGAAGACAAGTGCTACCCTTGTTCAAAAAGAACTCACTTTGGACTTGATCAGAAACTTGGCATTTTGACATGATACAATGCTTATAGGTCACAAGATTTATTGCCTAAATAGAGATAATGTAGTCTCTACCATCACCATCCATGTGGCACAAGATATGATTGAAAGTAATGGTGACTATGACCTTTGTGAATTAATTGGAAAACCTAAAGGAGATCAAGAAGAATAAGAAGCATACATTCAAGTATGGACCATTGGTGATTTGTCTACTTTTCTACTTCATGAAGGAAGTACTGGTGATTGGGAAAGTAAATTGGATAAATACATAACCTATTGCACATCAGATAGAAAACTATATAAAAAACCTTGGAGGTCTGGATGCTCAAGATTATGCTCTTGTAGCATTCTTTGGAATGTTTCAAAAGAGAATGAATGAAAGAGTGAGAATTCCTAAGAGTTTGGTGGACAGATAATTAAGAGACATTAACTTACTTATCTCCACTGAATTTTTCTTTATGGAAATGATTGAGCCCAAATCTATTTGGATCTCTAAACTAGACTATGAAGTGACTGAAGTAGAAGATGTTCACTATGCAAAATTTCTTTTAAGAAGCCCCAAAGACCTCAAAAAATTAGGGTTAGAGGATAGGACTAGAGTTGAAGCCTTCAACAGATCTAGGAGGATAAGTAAGAAGAGAAAGAGCACAGATAATCCTCTGGTTGTAGAAAAATTCAAATAAGAAGTTACAAAGCAAGAGGATACTAATGTTGAAGAAGAACGAATTCACATAGATGATGCTCAACATGAGCATGAAACTAGAGTTAGAACTATCAATGCACAAGATATGAATGGGGCCATAAAATCCTCACAAGAGATAACCCCCTAAACAAGCATTGATGCATCACTATCTACTATAGAAAATTTTAGACTCTTGGTTGATTCATTCAAGGTATTTGTCTCCAGACTAAAAGGACAAGCTAAAAGTGAATCATAGGCAAGGCCTATAGAGAAGAAACTAGTGGATATCACAAGGAAATGTGCAAGTACACATCATAGAGTTACAAAATGTTTGAAGGATGCTCAAACCAAGGAGGAAGAGGCACAAAATCTACTTTCATATTGCTTGAAATGGCCAAATAGCACACGAAACATAAAGGATGTCATGTGCTCATTGAAAGAAAAAATAAGTTCTACAACATATACTTATGATCCAGTGAAAGACAAAGGCAACCAGACCTGGACTAGCATTATGCAGCTACATGACAACTTCTTTTCCTTTTAAAATCAAAGAGAAGAAACAATTAGACATGTGATGCTAAGGGAATTAGAGAAGATAAAGCATAATCCTATCTCAAGTTCCCTTTCCAATACTGACAAACTCTCAAAGATAAATCTCAATACCAGTACTGTGGAAGAAGGAGAAGAGACTCTCATGGAGCTTGAACTATAGTGTAGGACACTAGCAGAAGCAAAAATTCTTTGGGAGGAAGGTAGATCTACTTGGCAATACATTTTTGAAGAAGCTCAAAGGGTCAACATCTTTAGGTTGACAGTTCTTCTATACATTTTCCCTAAGTTTTCAAAATCCCTTATTGCATAAAAGTTCCTTTTTGATTAATTCTCTAAAGAGGAGTCAACACATATATCTAAGGGGGAGTATACTAATTTTTTGCACACCCTTTTCCATTGACATCAAAGGGGGAGAGATAGTTGAATTTTTTTTGGTCAAAACACTTGGAGAGTTATTGGAGAAATCCTTTTTGGAGAGATATGTGTAAGGGGGAGACAAATTTTTAAACAAGCTTTCAAAAATGTTTTTTGATATGCATCTTTCCATCAATGACAAAGGGGGAGATTGTTGGAAGTTGGAAGTCTATCATTGATGATGTAGTTTGGAAACGTGAGCATGAGGTGTATATATTGTTTGATCTAGTGTTGTCATTGATGTCAACATTGTTATGATCATCCTAGCATATTGTGGAAGTATTTTTGGTGACTTATGTATAGTGCAAGTTGGTTCAAAAAGTATGGCTTATCAGGAAATTGGATAAGCATTTCCTTTGACAATTTTGTGGTTTAGTGCATCAATTTTTGGGTCTACACTTCACTGCACGTTGGTATAACCTTATACAATTGTAACTATAATTTTGAGTTCATCACATGTAGCTATTCAAGATTTTGTGACATTCTATAAAGTTTCTTGAAAGATATGAATGACAGTGCGCAACCTTGAATATCGTGGTTACCTTTTGTATAGTGCATCAATGTGGGAGATTTTGTATTTCTTCACCAATATTTATTTCGTTTTGTGATAAAGAAGATAAGCTAATAAATTTTGGTTGAATTGGAATTCAAAGGAAGATCGAGCTTTAAGGTCGCATGATTGGTGAATTGCATGTACACTTGAATATTTTGTGTTTAAGTCTATTTTCGGGCCGACTAACATGTATCATGTTTTGTGGAGGATAAGAAAGTAACTCTATCTTTTGTGGGATTTATATTAGGTCCATGCTAACCTATCTTGATGTAAATTGAATTTTGAATTTAGGTGCTAAGTGTGGATAAAATGCTTTAAGGATGACATGCTTAATTTTGTGTGTTACTTCTAATTAGGCTAACCTAATTGAAGTTACACCTGATGTGGATATATATACATAGGAGATTAACACCAAACATTTTTACTGTGAGGTGTGTGATATGTGAATGTGGTGGATGTTGTAGTAGAGTATATTATATGAAAATTTTGAAGATATATGGCATGTACGGTGGTTCACCTACATGTGTGCAATGCAGTATTGAGAAAATTGTGAAGAGAGTAGAGTATTGATTTAGATTAGTGTGAAGATCATTTTGTACTTCATTTGAATTGTAATCTAGAATATGATAGATATTATTACATCAATTCAAATAGGAAATGTTTCCAACCCTTATTTTTTTGTTCTATATGGGTTGTGAGCCTTTTTCTAGATAGTGTTTCCTAACCTGGTAGTGAGCCTCTATGTAATATCTTATATTCGAATAGAATATATTGTGAGATAACACTCACTGTAGTTTTTCCCTTTTAGGGTTTTCCACGTAAAAATACTGGTGTTCACATGTCATGTGATTTTGTGGTTGTCTTCATGATTTCTTACATCATTGCAGTTATTTCTATTATGATAATTAGATGGCTTAAGTTTAATTAGTTTAAAGGAATACTAATTCACCCCCCCTCTCATTATTCTAAGTGTTCAATAGATAGAGAGCCACTATTATCCAAAAATAGGGCCACTATCATTATTAAAGAAGCTTGCTATTGTTAAAAATCATTATTTAAGCTAGTTTAATTGCAAATTTAGGTTCCTGATTTGATTTTCTAGTAAAATTTTGACACTGTGGGCTGAATTCTTGCAGGCTACTCTTTTTCCATTGTACTCATGAGAGTGGAGGCATCAACATTTATTGGATTGGATAGCTAGATTCCAGGAGCTAGAGAGAGACTTATTGGATGTCATCGGCCTATGATACATCACATACATGTTGGATATTAGAGCACACTAAGCTATGATGAAAACTTTGGTTAAGACATGGAGTTCTGAGACTACCACCTTCCACTTGCCAACAAGGGAGTGTACTTTTACACTAGAGGATGTATGGAGGACCCTTTTGATCTCGATCGATGGGGAGCTTGTGACATATATTGTCCAATGAGGGACTCAAGCTATGCAGAGATTACTCGATGTAGATCAACTGATAGTTGTTGATTCAGAGATTGATTTGACTTCATTCATTGATGATGTCAATCCTATGGTCATGGTGTTAGCAGGTCTTATTATCAAGACACTGATGCCTAATAGGAGAGCTAGGGGATTCCTAGTTGACTGGGGAATTTGTATGGTGTGGATGATGGGGCATGCTACATTGTTTTCTTGGGGACCTTGTGTTCTTGCACACTTATACAAGGATATGCATGAGGCAGTATATCATGGTGGTAGCAGCATTTCTATAGGCATGACTCTTCTTCATGTATGGACATGGGAGATGATTATGGTCATGAGGCCTGACAGTATTAATCAATGGGATATTTATGATCCCTACTCATATAGGTATTTAGATTATCTTCACTATACATAGCCAAGAAGAATATCATACTGGAGAGAGATATTTGATGATATGAAAAAGTTCATTTGGTAGCCATATCTTGCTTGTGAGGCTTGGGTTGATGATCAAGATCATTTGACATATTGTCATTAGACGAGATGGTTGATCGGTAGGGTGGACATCATTATTGAGATACATTCTAGACAAGGTGCTCTAACAATTCGGAGAGAGGTAGACTCGGCCTGGCGATGACTATTACACCCACTTTGTAGGCATGAACTGAGAGGTAAATACATGGGGGCACAAAGTAGATTCTGTAATAACCATTACAGAGTTATGAGCATTTACTCCTTTTGGTTGGGGATGGGTAGTTAGTCCTCCTAATGCAAGGACTAATAGAGATTATGATCATTTGTGGTCCTACAAATGGCCTTTGAGGTTCACACATCCTACTACTGCTAAGCCAATTATTAGGTAGGTACAGAGGATGGTTGGTGTTTCTAGATGGAGAGTAGATAGACAACGATTATGCATCACACATGAGTAGCATTAGAGAGTGTAGGCTGAGTAGGATGATTAGGTTCCCCAAGATCATGGGTACCAGCAACAGTAGGCTCCACAAGAACCTCCCCTATAGGGATAGATGGCTATACAAATAGATCAAATTATGGTAGAGAAGGATCAAGCTGCTTAGGATAGAGATTATTAGGCTAGAGAGAGACAGGGAGATTTATTTGTGACAAGTTGTTGATGCATAGGTTGTGATAGTAACAATAGACTAGGATACAATCAAAGCTGAGAGAGATGCTCTCTGACAAGAGAGAGATTCTTTGAGACAAGAGCTAACCATAGAGAGATAGTAGTGGATAGCATTAGAGATTTCCCATGCTTCATGCATTCCTCTAGCTCAGTGGTTGTGAGAGAGAGATTTATTGATGAAGGAGAGGACTTATTATAGGTTGTCTCTACAAGTCTTAGGTTCCAAGAGGCTAGAGGTTTCTTAGATTTTGGGTTCTAAGTAGTGCCACAAGTGCAAAGTCTTCTAGAGGTCAATCCATCAGTAGGCCTCTCAGACAGCCTTCTCATCCAATCTTACAGCCTCACCAGTCTCCTGCCCATAGCCATAGAGACCAACATGATGGGGAGTAGTCCCTTCTCAAGAGAGAGGATCAACCTAGGTCACCACCATAGGATGGAAAACAAGGGTGATTGATTGATATGATCTAGCATTTATGTTGTTGTATTGCAAACTCTAATATAGACACACTTTTTGTATATACATTCATCGGCCAGTTTGAGGCCTTGTATATATTTTTGATATGATTTGATATTGTATCACACATGACATTGATGTAATTAACATTTTCATTTTTGATGATATATGAGATACCATATTTGACATGTCATATGATGTATTAATGTGATGTTTATGAGATGTTTATATGTATGTGATAGATGATTTACTATTATATGCTCATGTTTTTGTACTTTTCGATGCTCTCATATGATATGGATGATGTTATGATGTTTTATCTCCTATGATATGATGGGTATAATATGCTAATGATTTCATGGATGTAGGATGCATACAATACTAATGATTATGTGACGCATGATGAAGATGTTAGCCAAAAGACATGTTAGTAGGATTAGAGATAGAAGAAATAGAATGATTTGATCTGATTCTTGAGAATGCATAGATTATGATTGATGATATGATATGCATTGATGAGTGATAATGCATTGATGAGTTTTCTTTTGCTTTCACGGAGAAATAAGAAGTGTTTTAACAATCCTTATTAATGTAGAAAATAGACAAGATGAACTAGGGTATTAATGACCAAGGTGGCTTTGTATCCATTGCATGGACTTTGACTTTGAAAAAAAGGAGTATTATTGCTCATACTATACATATGGAAACCCTGTTAGAGTGTATGGTTGAGAAGTTTTAGAACATTTCAAACCAGTTACACAAAAGGTATGAAGAACCTAACATGCCATCGCTACACAAAAATGCCTCGAAACAACTTCCACACAAAAAACAAAGAAAGTATTCACCATAGTAGTATTGAAAAAACATCCAAAAAATAGATAAAAAATAAATAAAAAATCAATTCCCCCATTACTTCCTCTCTAAATCCTTATGGACATCCTTGAGAGATCTTGGGAATGTGACAATAAGATAAATCAAAAGATAATATCACAAAAGATAAAAAAAATAATGTTGTTGTATCACTTTCTAGAGATGTTTGATGTTTCAATATGTTATACATTGATGATGTCTATTGTAGGATCGATTTATCTATTAAGACATATGTCAGGATGTTGATCATGATTCAAATAGGTAGGTAGTTTAACACTTAGGAATTGTTTTATTCTGATAATGATCAAGTCATCATGATCTTTTTCTTGGAGGTTTTGGATTTCAACATTTCCTTTGCTTGTCAATTTCTTTTTCAAAGAGTGAGGATGACAATTTGTTTATTATGGATGGAGAGCTTATTGTGGATAGGTGATGATGGAGATGGGATTTTTTAGGTTTTTTGAATGTTTTTGTGCTTTTGTGGTTATTTGATGTTGTTTTTTTCAATTTTAGGATATTTGGACATTTTTAGTGTTTTCAAGATTTAGAGACCAAGAGGGGAACCAAAGGAGACAAAACTAGTTCCTTGGGGGCTCATTGACTCATGGCCTTGCCTACATTCAAGCTCAAAGACAATGTAGTTCAACTAACCATGACTAGCACTATTTTTGTATTTTTCTGATTTTTTGAATGTTTTGGAGGTTTAAGGATATTTAAGTGTTTTTTGGATTTTTTGACTAACATAGAGACCTAAAGGGACTGGCCTAATGCCTCGAGGGGTCATTGATGATGGCCTTTCCTACATTAAAGCTCAAAGACAATGTAGATTGACTATTTGACTCAAAGTGTATAATTTCTTTGGGATTTTGATGGTTTTAAAACTTTTTGTTTGGATTTTAATGTTTTTATAAATGTTATTGGATTTTGACAATTTTCTACAAAAGATGGGATAAACAAGGATCTAATCCACCTAACAAGTTTAGGAAGTTGGTTCCCTAGTTTGGAATAGGATTACATTTATTATGGATAGGTGGATAAAATAGATAATGGATATGGATAGTGCAGAAAGGTTCAACACTTGATCAATTATTGAGCCATAGTTGGATGCACATTTTACTATGTGGTGGATGGAGTGAAATGGATGCAATAGCAAGATGAATATGAGATGGAACGGATGTGATGGCATGATGGAAAGTTCATATAGATGGGGATGTCAGACTTATTTAAGTGTAGTGCCTATTTACTAGGATTTCACCATGGTACCTATCCTATAAGTGCCACAAGGTGGTTTTCACTTAAAGGATGATTTATTTCTATTTACTTTTTTCTTGATTTTTTTAAATTTTTTTTTTTTTTGCTTGGGATATTTTGATACGTCAGGTGTAAAATTTCTTGAGATGACTATTGTTAAGCAATTTGGGTAGGGGTTCTCCTTCTGAAGTAGCTAACTGATAGGAACCATAACTATATCTTGTTGTGACAACATAGGGACCTAGCTGGTTCGGCTCAAAATTACCTTTCTCATCTTGATTTAGCTAGATCTTTTGATTTTCCTTCAGTACCAAGTCACCAAGTCACCAAATTGAAAGTTCATGTTTTTAATTCTCTTATTATAGATTTTCTTGAGATGATTTTGATAAGCCTAGAGATGGTTCAAACCACTCAAATGTCTTTCATCTAGCAGTTCAAGGTTGTTGAGTGTAGATACCTAATATTCTTCATTGCTAAAAAGATCCTTCAATGATAATCTCAAGGATGGAATCTCAACCTCTATAGGTAAGATAGATTCTAATCTGTATACCAAGGAAAAGGGATTCATGCTTGTAGGCATGTGGATGCTAGTTCTATAAGCCCATAAGGCTAGGTTTAGCTATAGGTGCTAGTCACAACTAGCGTCATTAATAGTCTTCTTTAAGATTTTCAATATTTTCTTATTAGATGCTTCCTCCTGGATTTTTCCCACGGGGTAATATGGGGTTGAAAAATGATGTTAGATAAAGAATCTCGAGCAAATATCATGAGCATCTTGGTTCTTAAATGAAGTACCATTATCTGTTATGATAGTTTGAGGGATACCATATTGACAAATCAAATAGGTAAGAATAAACTTGGCTAATTTTTTTACCTGTGATATAAGTTAGAGGTATAACTTCTATTCACTTAGTGAAATACTTTGTGGTATTTATGATGAATTTGTGTCCATTCAATAAAGTCAAGGATATCTTTCCTATCAGGTCAAGTCCCCATTGAGAGAAGGGCCATAGGGTAGTGATGGGGCATAACTCTTGTGTAGGTGCATGCACAAGATCACCAGGTTTTTGGCATTGATGACACTTCTTAGAATAATGTATGGCTTCTTGCTCCATTGATGGCCAATAATACCCAGTTCGTAGTAACTTTTGGACTAGGTTAGGCCCACTAGCATCAAACCCACAAACACCTTCATGTACCTCTTGCAAGGAAGTTTGTGCTTCTTCCAGATTGAGACATTGGAGTAAAGTACCATCTAAACTTTGGTGACATAGGGTATCTCCAAGGATGGTAAATCATGTAGTTTGTATTTTGATTGCTCAACAAATGAGGTGGTATGATTCCATGTTTGATGTAAGAGAAGGTTTCTTGGTACCAAGGTGAATTGGGACCAACAAAATCACATACAAGTTTGGATTCTGGGATATTAAACGCTGGTATAAGCAACTGCTCCATAAGGAATTCATATCTAGAAATATTTTGAAGGAATTTCAAGAAGTGAATCGATATTGGCCATAGCATCGAAAAATTTGTTGTTGATTCTGGAAACTTGTTCAAAGAGGGTGGAAAAATAATTTCTATAAATTTTCTACCATTCTCTTATACGACATCAACTTGTCATCCTTAGTGTTGTACTCATCATTTACTTGTCTTATGACTAGCTGGGAGTCGCCATAGACTTGTAGTTCTTTGATCTTCCATTCCACGACCATTCTTAACCCTGTAATTAATGCTTCATACTCAGCTATATTTCTCATACAAGGGAAGGAAATTCTATATTCTTTAGGTATGTTATCTCCTTAAGGTGTGAGAAATATGATACCAACCCATGATCCATGTTGGCTATGTGATCCATCAAATAATAGAGTCTAACAGGTTGGTGGAGTTATAACAAGGATGCTTTCATCTAGAAATTTTTCTATAGTAGTTGATGATCTTCAATAGGTGCTTCAGCTAGATGGTTTGCTATCACTTTCCCTTTGACAAATTTCCTATCAACATACTCTATGTCGAATTTCCTTAGTATCATGATTTACTTTGCCATTCTTCCTGTGAGAGCTACTTTTGCCAAGAGATATTTGAGGGGATCCACTATGGATATTAGCTAGATTTTTTAGTTTAGCATGCAATGTATAAGATTTTGGATTTCTAAGACAACTACTAAACATGCTCTTTCAATAGGTGTGTAATTAAGCTCATAACCAACTATGGTGCAGCTAATGCAATACACATCTCTTTCCTTATTTTTCTCATCAATTTGTGTCAATAGAGCTCCTAAAGCTATAGATGTTGCTAACATATACAAGATCATGGATTTTTCATGTATGGGTGGCATTAGAATAGGAGGATTTCCCAAATATTCTTTAACTAGTTGAAAGGCATGTTCACACTTCTTGTCCCATTTGAAAATTGCATCTTTATGGAGATAATTTGTATAAGGAAGAGATTTATCTACTAGTTGTGTTATAAATCTATGAATTGATTGGAGTTTTCCTTGCAAACTACATAGTTGTTTCAATGTTCTTGGGGGAGGAATTTCTAGAATAGATTTCACCTTAGTAGAATCTACCTCAATACCTCTTTTGGATAAAATAAAGCCCAACAATTTCCTTGATGTTACGTCAAACACACACTTCTTTAGATTTGGACGCAAGCTATACTCTTCAATCCTATCAAATATATTATCAAAGTTATCTAGATGTCCTTTTATTTTGATGGATTTCACTAAAATATCATCTACATAGTCCTCCATAGTGATGTGCAACATGTCATGGAATATGGTAGTCATTGCTCTTTGGTATGTAGATCGTGTATTCTTCAAGCCAAAAGGAATGACATTCCAGCAAAAATTCCCCCATGGGAAAGTAAATGTTGTTTTGTGTTGATCCTCAAGAGCTATTTTGATCTAGTTATAGCTAGAGAAACCATCCATATGAGAATGCATCTCATGACCAACTGTTAAGACCACTATTATGTCAATGTTCGACAAAGGGAAGTCATCCCTTGGGCATGCCTTGTTGATATCTTTGAAATCTGTATAGATCTATATGCCCCTAGTGGGTTTTGACACCCGTACAAGGTTGTATGCCCACTTAGGATAATCTATGGGTCTTATGAATCCAACTTCAAGTAGTTTTTGAGGTTCCACCTTGACTAGAAGCACAATCTATGGGTGCATTTTCCATAGTTTATGTTTGATGAGTTTAGCTCCTAGAAAAACTGTTAGATGATGGAATACTACAGCAAGATCCAAACTTGGGATATATGCATAAGTCCAAGTGAAATTGATCTTTCACTCATTTAGGAATGTTGCAAAGTTATTTTTCTCTTCAAGATCTAAGGTAGATGCATGATATGTTATCTTTGGTGCCTCTATTGTTCCCACATTTATAGTTTTAGAACCTTTGACCAAAGCTGTTGATTTTTCTTGATACTTTGTGATTTGGAGATTGAATCCTCCATCTTCAAGTTCATTAGGGAGGTTTTCACTATCAGATGCATGCTTTGTTTTATCTTTTCAAGATTCGATAGTTCCACATTGTGGTTTCACCATTGGATCTTATTTTGATATTTAGATTTTCAATTACATTTTTATGACTAGAGGATGCAATATCCCCTCCAAAGTATGCTCCTTGTTCAAATTCAATTTCAAAACCAGCCTTGTGGTCCCCAAATGGTATACCATTACGAAGTCCCAAAAACTCAGCTATAACTTCATCGTTTTGGGAGAATTCCACAACAAGTGTGTGATGTTGTTGATCCCAATCGATTAACTGTGGGTAAATGAGTTGGAGTTATTTTGTTTGGGATGTAGGTTTAAAGGATTGGATAGTGACAATGTTTATGCCAATTTCATCAAATAATTCTATTATGTATATATCTTCATCGCTAAGATCATACTCATATGATGTCTCAATCATGGTAGAAGGAACCATTTCCTCACAAGAGGTATTTTCAATGTTTGGGGTCACAATATCTATCATACCAAAACCTAGTCCTAGGTTCTTCTTTTATGTCTCCATGATGATAGGCTCTCTTATTCCCTATTCATTTAGACAAACTCCACATTTTCAAGTGAATCCCATTCCTTTTGCTAGCTGGTAACCTTTGCTTTTAGGATCAATGGAGATAGGAGGTAGTTGTTTTTCTTCTTGTTGTTCCTCTTTGTAGAGCCATGTGGAAAGATCTTCTTCACACACCACTTCATCCCTAATGTCTCCCCACTTGGTGAATATAGTAGGTTTGACTTCCATTATGACAGCTATGCCTGATCTCCTTTGGTCTCCCATAAGATCTTGGTGATGGAGGTAACTTTTTGTAGACACTTAAAATTGTCTTGAATGATACTATACACCCGAATCTGATATATTAATGTCGTTTTGTCCTTAAATCCATCTTATTTCACTTGTTTGATTAAATTATTCTAGCTATTTAATTAAATGCCTCATTTTCATCTATTAATTTGATTAATCTAATTAGGTTAATTCTTACCCCTTTCATGCCAACCTTTCATCCTACTAAATTGAATAAATCAAAATATTTAATTTTAACACCCTAAGTCATCTCATTTAAATTAAATAATCTTAATTATTTAATTAAATGTTATTTTGATCCCTTTTCATTAAATAAGTTAATTATTTAATGGATATCCTAAATTCCTCTCAATTGCATAATTAAAACTTTGTTTTAATTATCAAATTACTATTTAATTCTAATTCTCTCACTTGCAAGGGAATATTCCTCCTTTGCACATTCCTCCAAAAGGGAATATTCTCATGGAATATTCCTTCCCTTTTCACATTAAAATTTGGTTTTAATTAACTAAATGCTAATTTTCCTCATCCCGGAGAGAATATTCTACCTTTTCACTCATTCAAAAAAGGGAATATTCTTCCTTGTAACAAACTTTCAACAAACTTCTTGAGCAAGCTTTTAAAGTGTGCTTCTTTGTATGATTGTGAACCCTAGATTAAATATCAATTTGCATTCTCAACCCTTGATGGGAATCCATGATCAATGCCTCCATCTTCTTTCCATCCCGACCATTGATTGATTCTTTCAATCTTGACCATCGGTTTCTTTTTGCCTATTTTATAAATAGACTTTTCATCTATTAAATAGGGATCCACCTTTTCAAAGAAAACTTATGTTGTTCAAAATTACACTCATTTGCATCCATGTTTTATGTTTAAAAGAATTTTAGATTAATTTCATGCATAATTAGCTTAGCATCCATTAATGGTTTCCATGGTAACTTAGTTGAATCCATTTATCATATTTTGGAATTAGGACTTGTATCTTTAAATATTGCATACATTTAGAATAAATTTGCACACATTTATAACACACATCTTAGCATATATATCATGTTAAATTATCTTTCATCATGTTTCACATATATCTCTCATCAGTTTCATCAATTTTCTTCAATACAACTGATTAAAACAAGCTTATTATCCAAGGGATTGGGAAAGGGTCACCATTCCAAATCAATGTGACACCACTCCCCCAATAGGATAAGATTCAGACTCTTAAAGTAGGTTTCCATTTTGTTTTCATGTTTTTCATGTTATTTTAAATGGGTTCTTAACCTTTAATAAATTTTGAATATCTTATTGGGATCATGACTTAGGTAATTAAATCTAGGCTTTAAATTCATTTGGATCTAGCATATTTAGTTAACACTATGATTATGGTCACATTTTGGTGCTAGAAGGAGGGCAGTACTAATCGAATCTAACAAATTTCTCTTTAGATTCTTGTTTTCTTGTGTTTGCAGGTTCAACAACGCACTTCATCAAAATCAACGATGCATCTGGGATGTGTTGCTATATAGCGACACATCTAGGAATCATCGCTATACAATGACACATCTGGGACGTGTAGCTATACAAAGAAACACTTGGGTTTTATTTTAGCGATGCACAATTAATTTAGTAATGCTTAATTTAATTTCGTCATCACATATTAAAATAACAATGCTAAATTGATTTATATTCGTGTTATGAATTTTATTACGGTGACACATTTGATGTCACTATTTATTGTAGAGCGACGCATCCAATTTTTCAATATAGTGACACACTTGTGATATAGCGACGCATCTAATGAAATTCAATGACGCAATTGATTTCAGCATCGCTTTTTACTAGTAAACAAAATAGAGGCTGAATTTTGGCATGTGTTTTAAATTTTTGATTTCTAACATGTCACTAACTTCTGGTCTTTGTTTTTGAGGCTAACTAGTTTTGCAGATTTGGGCAATAAAATTTGAAGTGAAGGAGCATATCATAATTTGGCTATAGATTATAACAAGTGTTTTTACACTTATGGGGCAATTATAACCCATTTTATGATGCTTTACTTCATGTTTTAGGACCAACTAAATTTCCTTTAGGTTTAAAATTAATGTTCAAAATTGGTTAAAATTGAACCCTCATATCCTCATTTTGCAATGTTAGTTTAAAATTGAACAAAACAAACCCAACGCTTTAGTTTGGTGCTTAAAATGAACTCATTATGCTTGTCAAGGTTAAAATGAACATGTGTTTGATTTTCTTATGTGCTTGTTGTTTGTATCCTCTCCCCTTGCACTTCATGTGATCTTGGGTGAAGAGAAACAAACAAGTATACTTTTCTTCTTGGAAGTACCTATCCTCTCCCCTTATGCCTTTTGGAAATATTGGGTGACAAAAAGAATTTTAAGCTTCACAATCTATGTTACCTTTAGAGGGCCTACCTCCCAACTTGTGAGAGGGAAAGACCCAAGCAGTGCTTTCATTTCAATAATCCTTCAATGTGAATTCTTGGTAGAAAAACTTCTTGTACCAACTTTCAAAATCCAAAAAATTGAATTTTTGTGTGTAATCATTGGTCTTGGTTCCTCGTGGTATCATGATATATTCACTTACCTTAGCAAATGAATCCTCCCATCCAATATCACCTCTAATCTTAAGAATACTTTTGTTAAAAGGGCATCTCGATTTGTGATCCTAGGTGATACCCTTTACCGTAGAAGCATCGAGGGGACATTACTACTATGTCTCAACCAAGAGGAAGCCTTGAACCCCTTAACAAAAGTACATAATGGAATATGTGGTTCCCATTCTAGTGGTATGATTTTATCTAAGAAACTGTTGAGGATGGGGTATTACTAGCCAACCATGGAAAGAGAAGCCCATCAATATGTGTAGAAGTGTGTCCAGTGTCAACAACATGGAGATCTTATTCATGCTCCAACTTAGGAGTTACAACCAATGGTCACACCTTGGCCTCTCTCGTAGTGGGGACTTAACCTCATAAGAAATATTACTTCCACCTCATCTAATGGCCATAAATTCATCCTCACAGCCACTGACTACTTTACCAAATGGGTTGAAGCCATTCATATGACCTACATAATGGGGAAGCAAATTTCTAAATTTATCCTAAATTACCTCATCTCTCGTTATTTTGTTTTGCAAGCCCTTATCTCTGAAAATAGAACACCCTTCAAGAATCAAGATGTGAAAGAGCTATTTCAAAGATTCAACATCCAACATTGATTCTCTACCCCTTACTACCCCCAGAGAAATGGTCAAGCTGGGGCTACAAATGAAACCATTCTGAAAATCCTAAAGAAAATGGTCAATGAAGTTGGCCATGATTAGAATCTGCAGTTAAATCCCTCCCTATGGGCCTATCAAACCAGTATCCACACACCAAAAGGAGCAACCCATTTCTCCTTGGCCTATGGATTAGAAGTCATCCTACCTATTGAGGTTGAGCTTCCTTACTGCAAGTGATGCTGCAAAATCTGATCACCGATGAAGAGTATAGGGTATCTCTATTGAATGAGTTAGATTTCCTAGATGAGTTTCATCTTGATGCCCTTAATCATTTGCAAGCATACCAAAAATTACTAAAACAGAGTCATAACAAGAAGATCAAGAGTCAATCTTTCCAAGTAGGGGATCTTGTTCTCAAGAAAAATCAAAAAAATCTTCCAGATTAGGATAGTAAAGTAAAGTTTGAGCCAAACTAATTAGGTCCATTTTTTCGTCACAACAAGCTATGGATCAGGATCATACCAATTATCAATGCCTGAAGGTGAACCCTTTTAGGAACCAACCAATAGTCTGCATCTTAAAAAAATCTATGCCTAGGCATCTTATGTAAATAAGGACCTCCATCTATCTTTGGCTCTTTATCCTATCATTCTTTACATCACATTCATCCATTGCATCATTCATCATATTTAGTCTCTCACCCATCCATCTCTAAGTCATAACTTGATATTGCGAAGTATCATATTCCCCTTTGTACTACTTGGCATATTTCAAAGGTCACTTTGTCTTGCCTATATCGAGGTAGTATATCACATCACACTAGGGACAATTTGTTATGCATTAGATCGGGTTCATGTATATCTTAAGGTTATTTGAAATCTCATCAAAATGAAAAAACACTTGTAAAATCCAAAAAATCCAAAAAACATTCAAAATTTTGTATAGCTAAAATCCAAAAACATTCAAAAATTGTCAATTCAAAATCCAAAACATCCAAAACACATCAAAATCACTAAAAGGGTCAAAACATTGAAAATCCAAAAACAACACCATGTTGAACTACGTTGTCTCTAAGCTTGAACATAGGCAAGGCCATCACTGATGTTCCCTTGAGAAACTTTAGGTTGGGAGTCCATCATAATAAATGAACAATCCATCAACTGTTCATCTCTCATCAACAATAAATCAATTCAGTCAAAATATGTGGTCTCTATGTGTATAACGTAGGCAAGGCTCATCTTTGATCAACCCTAAGGCCCCTAGGATAGTCATTTAGGTTAGGTTCTTCGTCAAAACTCAAAAAACCCCAAAACATTTGAAAATTGAAAACCCCTAAACATTCAGAAAAGTTAGAAAAACACAAAAATAGTGGAAAACTTAGAAAACCCCTAAACATTCAAAAAACTTAGAAAACACAAAAATTTGAAAAAAAAAAACCTAAACAACCTCAAATAATCGAAAACCAAAAACATTCACATAAACTTTCAAAAGACCAAAACAACCTCAAAACATTTTGAAATACCAAAAACATTGAAATATTCTAGAAAACCCCAAAACCATCCATCCCATTTTACTTTCACCCACAATAAACCTTCATCCATAATAAATCAAACATAATCTTCAACCTTTGGTAAAACAAATAGAAAACAAGTATCACAAGTCAAAAAGTGAAAACACTAAGTGTCAAAATCTAAAGTCTAGATCAAAGGTAAATGAGTCAGTAGAGTTTGTATCAATGGCATATCACACACCTAGTCCTAATCAAAACATTTGATAAATTGTCCTAGGACATATCCTTTTGATAATGGGCATCAACATCAGAAATCACCTTAGCTATGTTAAATTGGCAAGAGATATAGATAAAAATGACTATTTTTATTTGATCCTTTCTTATGATTTATCTTATTAACCCATTATGAGGACCTCTCGATGATGTCTAAATGATTTAGAGAGAAAGGAATGGGTCATCAATCATTATCTTTCATTTTTTGTGCTTGTGGGTATTCTTGTAAAATAATCTAGGCACATACTTGCTTAGTTGTGTGTAGAGAGGTTGTTTGGAGTAGCTCCTTGACTATTGTGTATACTTGGGTCCAAAATATTCTAAACTTCTAACCTACATTCCAATGAGGTTTCTGTATGTCAAGGTGTGAATAGAAACTATCCTATCCATTTGCAGAGTCAAAGTACATTACACTAGATACAATGAAATCCTGGTTATCAATACCATGATGCATCATGTCTATGTGTTATATCAAAGATAAGGAATGGTAGAAAATCCCAATCCCAAATACGAACAAATCATCGATTTCATCACCATATCTAATAAAGTCTCAGTGGATCATGGAATTTTGGACTTTTGAATCAATCTTAAAATCAATGGTCAAATCTATTTATTCTTCTATCTCCTTTCCATGCTAACTTGGTATCATGACAGTGAACAAAAACATCATCATGCAATCCATCCTACATCCACAAAATCATCAGCATGCATATACATTTCACATCACCACAACATATCATAATAATGGAAAACATAATCCACTACATCATCATTATCAATTAAGTTGTTTCGAGTAATATAGATTTGTTATTCTAAGCATCTTAATCCATTGCATTATCATTCATCACATCCATGTCATAAACATAACCATATGCATCATCCATATACATACACGTATCATCATAAATTGCATGGGAAAAGTACACAAAAAGAAATGCATCCATCCATAAGCATATCATATCATGTCATCACATATCATAAAAAGATACTGAAAAAGAAGGTAACACATCCATTGCATTGCATTGCATCCATCTCATAAATATTGAATATCATAAAACATTATGCATACCACATAAATAAAGATGTGCATATTTAACATAAACATAATCATCACATAAATATAACATCGCATCATATCATATGCATCCATACATCCATAAAGCATGAAATAAAGAATATCACATCATGAATCTGAATCATCTCATATATATCACAAAGAATAAATGTCATGGTACAATATCTGAATCAATGTGTATAAATATCATCAAGTGTACAATATACATAAGGCTATAAAAAATGAGCCTGTGAATGTGTATCTGTGTAGAAAACTCAGGATATACATCAAAATTGTGTCTACAAAATGAGCAAGGTCTATCCACTGCACTTTCAGTCATCGTGCATGTGGCTCAACTCCCCAGACTGTCTACCTAGATGTTGATCCTCAACTGCCCTCACCCCACTCCTCTAAGAGTAGTCGGGATACCTCATCTCTCTAGGCACATCTCGATGGCAGTGCATTCAATAGTATGCATCCTTTGTGATTGCCTCTTTGTATAGTCTAGTAGAAACCACCTACACCTGTGAGGCCACTATCATAGCCTCGAGCTACTTTCATTGCCATATCTATTGGAAAAACTATAGATATAGTTGTTGTCGTAGTTGAACCTATCTGTCTCTCTTTGCAGTCATGCCCTGTAGCTATTGCCATAGTTGGTCTCTCTCTGTTGTGAAGGATACTATCTAAGAATCCCTCGGATCTAGCTACTGAGGTGGTGGATGTGGTGGTGGTGCCCCCAGAACTTGTCCATCCTACTAATTAGGCTAATACTCTAGGTCCTGATGACCCTAATCCTACTGAGGTTGCTCTCCATCCCCTAGAACATGAACCCTCTACTGATTCGATTGTTGCTCGGGTTGTTATTTTCCCCCATCCCTACCTCTCCCTTTGCCTCTGCCCCTACCTCTACCTCTCCCACCAGGGTATCCCCTCGCTGGGTTTTTCAATAAAATGGGCGATCTAAACCATGCATCATATCTGAGGGTAGTCCTCATGTCTAGTAAACCCTGACCATATGCCCAGGCTTATGGAACCAGCTGTCGAAACTCATTGATCGCAACTATGGGATCAATCTACTCGCCCCACTCGACCTCTCTCTAAGATTTGGAAAAGACAATGGTATAATCATCAGGAGGCACATCCTGTACCTCCCCGAACTAATGTGCATCACGGTCTAGAAGGTACCACTCCACCATAGTGTGATCTCGCCCTTGAATATGGTGTCTTTTTCAAGAAAAATACAGTTGCTACTGGTCATCATACCAAGTAGGGACCTACAACCACAGTCTACATCTAAATACAGTCATGTCATCTATGACACAACACCAATATGGGATACCTGTCAGGCCAGTGTGTTGTAATGTCATTGGGACTCTGCATCTAAACGCAATGGGCTCGTCCTCCTAAAGATCTGCTAAAACAATAAGAGGCCTCAAAACTACAATATGCTCATAAGCCCATATGTGTAAAATTGTCACACCCACTCCAATGCTCTGGCCCTAGAAATATATGGCCTGATGTAGATAATGATACAAGGAAGCAAGTAGAAACTGCCCCCCATGCATAAATAGTAGTCTGTCAGATCATCCCATGCCATGCCACCCCCAGCCTGAACTGAAACCTCTGCCTCATCAGTCAAGGGAAATCATGCCAGCAATGAGTGTCACAACAAACAATCTGAAAATAGGTACTCGAGCTCTATATAGGTCCAAGTATATCTACGAACTAACCAAAATGACGTTGTCAATACACAAAAGTGAACAACATGCATCTCTCCTGGCATCTATATTGTAGATAACACACTCCACATGAATGGGAAGCCATAGGATCTTCCACACATCCTCGAGTGTGATTCTAGCCTCGTTGGTAGGTAATTGAAAAGAGGATGTCTCACTATGCCACCTATCGATGAGTGTTGTCATCATGGACAAGTGATTATGTACCTCGAGCATGAATGCAATGAACCCTAATCCAAGAATTCCTAGCCACTCCACCTCCAGTTCATCAAAGTCTCATGCGGCTGCCAAAATCTCATAATGATTCTCTCGTGACATCAAAGGCTATGTATCCTCTTGCACGCATCACAGACACAACATCAATTTTCCTACAAATTTGAAAACTAATCAAAATTTGAGGGCATGCATCCTAAAACATCAATTGTGTCATTGAAATCAATAGCATTGCTATTTTAGGGGTGCATCACTAATTTGGTGACACGCATTGCAATAATCAATTGTGTATTGGCATTGAGGCGCATCACTATACTTAAAAATGCTAGCACATCGCTATTTTCTATGTATGTCACCCACCACAAATGTGTGTCGCTAAAACAAAAAGCCCTATATGTTGCTATTCCAACTGCACGACACCCTATTCAAATGTGTCACGAGAATAAAAAAATCTTGGTGCTTTGTTAAACAATAGGTGTCTCACTAAAAAATCAATAGCAACACTTTTGACACCTTTTGTGCGTCGCTATACAGTGACACCCTACAAAACCTAATTTGGGTGTGCTAATAAATGCAATAGATTGCAAAAATTAAGGCAAGTTTTGAGTCACATACCCGGGGTCCTACGTTTGCTTGGTACTGGTACTCTCGAGCCCGCTCAGAAAAGTAAAATGGAAGCACAGGATGAGCCATCTCGTTAGAGTATTGGAGCTCAAAATGCACAAGTTTACTAAAGTGTGAATACACAAATGAATTGGAAATACAACCTTTTCACCTATTTAAGCCTAAAATTTAGGGTTTTTTGCCCTAATTTGAGCCAAAAGCTAGGTTTTTAGCATGTTTTACCTATTTTTGTGCTTTGCGACCTATTTTGAGCCACTTTTTGGATTTTTGAGGTCATTTTTTCACATCTCGAGGCGTGTTTTAGCACTTGAATTAATATCTTACCTTTAACGAGAGATCAAACCAAAATTCAAAATTTTTGCCCGATCTCTCGAGGGGGTTGGGTACCAGCTTATTCCTTCTGCTAGGGCAATCGTGGGGCATCCAAAAAATTACTAATTTTGTAATTTTTTATCTAAGCAACAATTTTAATCCAAAAAGTGTCAGTCTTTGAACCAACGTAATAGGTACCTCACTTCAAAGAGGGGAAAAATGTAGACACTTAAAAATGTATTGAATGATACTATATACCTAAATGTGATATATTAACATCGTTTCATCTTGAAATCCATATTCTTTTCGCTTATTTGATTAAATTAGCCTAGTTATTTAATTAAATGCCTCATTTTCATCTATTAATTTGATTAATCTAATTAGGTTAATTCTTACCCCTTTCATGCTAACCTTTCATCCTATTAAATTGAATAAATCAAAATATTTAATTTTAACACCCTAAGTCATCTCACGTAAATTAAATAATCTTAATTATTTAATTAAATGTCATTTTGATCCCTTTTCATTAAATAAGTTAATTATTTAATGGATATCCTAAATTCCTGCAAATTGCATAATTAAAACTTTGTTTTTAATTATCAAATTACTATTTAATTCTAATTCTCCCACTTGCAAGGGAATATTCCTTGAGAATATTCCTCCTTTGCACATTCCTCCAAAAGGGAATATTATCATGGAATATTCCTTCCCTTTGCACATTAAAATTTGGTTTTAATTAACTAAATGCTAACTATCCTCATCCATGAGAGAATATTCTCCCGTTTCACTCATTCAAAAAAGGGAATATTCTTCCCTATAACAAACTTTCAACAAACTTCTTGAGCAAGCTTTGAAAGTGTGCTTCTTTTCATGATTGTGAGCCCTCGATTAATTATCAACTTGCATTCTCAACCCTTGATGGGAATCCATGATCCATGCGTCCATCATTTTTCCATCCTAACCATTGATTGATTCTTTCAATATTGACCATCAGTTTCTTTTTGCCTATTTTATAAATAGACTTTGCATCTATTGAATAGGGATCCACCTTTTCAGAGCAAACTTATGTTGTTCAAAATTACACTCATTTGCATCCATGTTTTATGTTTAAAAGAATTTTAGATTAATTTCATGCATAATTAGCTTAGCATCCATTAATGGCTTCCATGGTAACTTAAGTTGAATCCATTTAGCATATTTTGGAATTAGGACTTGTATCTTTAAATATTGCATACATTTAGAATAAATTTGCACACATTTACAACACACATCTTAGCATATATATCATGTTAAATTAGCTTTCATCATGTTTCACATATATCTCTCATCAGTTCATCAATTTTCTTCAATAAAATTGATTAAAACAAGCTTATTATCCAAGGGATTGGGAAAGGGTTTCCATTCCACATCAATGTGACACCACTCCCCAAATAGGATAATATTTGAAGTCTTAAAGTAGGTTTCCATTTATTTTTCATATTCTTCATGTTATTTTAAATGGGTTCTTAGCCTTTAATCAATTTCAAATATTTTATTGGGATCATGACTTAGGTAATTAAATAGGCTTTAAATTCATTTGGGTTCTTAACCTTTAATTAATCTCAAATATTTTATTTAGTTAGCACTATGATTATGGTCACACTTCCCAATGTAGAAAGATTGATTAAAGTGGTATTATTCATAGCTATTGTCAAGTACCTATATCTTAAGGTCGGATGTAGGTGGGTCGGATGATGAAGATGGATTTGAGGATGAAGAAAGTGATGATGGATCGATATAGGAGAATGAATGAAAGGATATATCATTATTAGGTATTTGAAAAGTTTCTTATATTTCTTGTCCAGGATCTTGCAGTAATGGAATGGTTTAGGTTCGACATATATTGTAACCTCCTTTTCATTATAAGAAATTTTTAAAGAATTTATGGAAGGTTGATGGGACTGCTTGCATTGTGTGGATTCAAGGGTGTCTTAAGAGTAGGTTATAAGGTAGCTCAAGATCCAATACTTGACAAGTTTTTTCAGCTATAACTGGTCCCACTTGAACTAAAAATTTTCTTGTGCCTTCAAAGTTTATTTCACTATCATCATAATCCCTTATGGTGAGGCTTTTGATCTTGTCGATAACGTCATCGAAATGTCCCAACTGCTTTACTATTTTCAAGGTACATATGTTTAATTTGGCACCTCCATCTATCAGGACCTACTTGATCTTGTGTTTATGTATGTAAACTTTGAGATATAGGACTTGATTATGAAAGGATATTTGGGGAAGATCTTTTTTGGAAAATCCAAGTGATGGGTAGAGGTAATGGTACCAAATATAGCTTGAAACTTATTTGTGTCAATATCATTAGGGATTGAAGCTCCAAGGAGGGCTTTCTCTAGGATATATTTATGTTTAGGGGATAACTTAAGAAGCTCAAGTATAGAGATTAAGGCTGGAGTTTTCTTCAATTGGTCAACAAAACTGTAGTCACTTAAAGGTTTAATGGTAACTCTTGGTTGAGATGGCGCTTCTTGGATTGTCACTTTTCCTCTTCGAGTAGTGATGTTACATTCAGGGTTTTTACCAAGTATGGTTACTACATTGATATTGTTAGTAGCTTGACAAATAGTTCCTACAACATTGCCATAGGTATAAGTGGCTTTACGGTAATCCTATCCCTCACCTTTATCATTTCCTTTAGAGTGATCAGGGAGTGAATCCTTGTAAATACCCATATCGCTATTTCCAAAGGGTCTAGGATGATTCTCAATATAAACCTCTCCTTTTTCTATCAATTCTTGGATGATATTATTTAACCTCATGCAATTTTTTGTTGTGTGACCTTTAATTCAATGAAACTCACATTGATCATTATCATTGTACCATAGGTGTTTGAAGTTTGGCTTCTCATAGCTCATTTGATCGGGTAATTTGATGAGGTTCTTTTGGATTAGCTTATGCATGATAACCTCCATGGGTTCCCCTAATGGTGTGTACTTCCTTTTTTTGTAAATTTTTTCCTTGGTTTCCCTCTTTGATTGTTTTGATTTTGATTTTTTTGTTGGTTGTTTTGAGGGTACATGAGTTGATTTTTTTGCACATTATTTATAGGTTAATTCATTTGATTCATTTGGATGTTTTTTTGGGGATTGTTAGGAGGTGGTTGGTATGGTTATTGTACATTTCACACAAACTTGGCATCTACCACTTGATCATTTGTAACATTCTTATTCTTTTCCCAAATTCGAATTTTGTCACTAGATCCCAATGCTTGGTCTGTATTGTTATTGTTGTAAAGTTTTATGGTACCTTTTGCTATAAGAGCTCTTTCAATGACTAGACCATTCTCAATGATTTCTTCAAAATTGATAGGACATAACATGGTGAGTTGATAGCTAATGTCCATTTGAAGGTTAAAGATGAAGATTTCAACTAGTTGCTTTTCGAGAATGGGCCATTTAGTTTTTCTATCCTTGATCCTCCACCTTTGTAAGTAAGAAGTGAAAGACTCCCCTTGGTTTTTCTTTATTTTATAGAGATCGAGAACTCTTATATCTTGTTTTATATTGTAAGAGAAATGGTTTATGAACTTGTTTAATAACTCATCAAAGGTTTTAATATTAGGTGGTAATGTGAAAACTATTCAATAGCCTCACCTCCAAGACTTCTTGAAAAGTGTATCAATAAGTAGGAGTCATTATTTGCAACTTCCATACAAGCCACTGAAAATTCTCTTACATGTTCGATTGGATCACCTCTCCCTTTATATTTATCGAATTTAGGTATTTTGAAGTTCTTGGGAAAAGGTATAATTGATATGGTTCAATCAAAGGGATATGGGCATATATCTTGTAGTGCATAGCTTTTCTCTTATTTTCCAAGCTGAATATTTGATATCCTTTGGTTAAGACTTTGAATTCGTAAGGTTAAGTCACCACTAGGTGTGTTCATATAAGGATTAGGGACTCCATAACCTTGTTTTCTCATCATGTATTGTGTGTTATATTGTAGGGTTTGTGTGTAAGAAGGCCCTTGGTTCATTTTATGCATGTATGATGAGGGATAAGGTCCTTGTGGGATGGTATGTGTGTATTGTTGATTGATGGTTTGACCTTGTGGATTAGGGTTTTTTTGTTGTGATGCGTAAGTTTGATGCTGTTGGGTGAAGGTTTGATGTTGTGGAGGAAGTGGATTTTGTTGTGGAGAAATTTTATGTTGAGGAGGTACATTTTTTTGTGGTGTTTATTGATGCATATGAATTTGTTGCTGCTGATTAGGAGTTTGTTGTGTACCAATTTTTTGTGATGGGGGATTAGGCATTTGATTTTGAGGATGGATGTTTTGTGGTGGTGGATTGAAAGTTTTTTGTTGAGGTTTTTGACTTGAAGAAGATCCATATTGATAGTTCTAGTTTTAAGGATCATAGTATATTAGTTGTTGTTGCATGTATTGTGTTTGTTGTTGTCCTTGGGTATTCGCTTGCTGCATGCTTTGGTCTCGAGGCACACTAGCTTGTTGTTGATAGTATGTAGGTGGTTGTTGTGTTGTGTAAATGGGTGAGGTCATGTGTTGTTCTTGAGGTGGAATGTTAGAATGAAACTATTGTTGTGGGGGGATATTGGTTTTCTGATTTGCTACATATTGTTGTTGTGTAGGTGGTAAGTTACCCAAATTTTGCATGTTGACATTAGGGTCTTGTTGTTGTGTATTGAATTTTAACGATACATCATATAGAGTTATTGAAACATTGGGTCTCCATGTATTAGTTTCCACATTTTTTGTTGCAAGTGGTGTGGAAAAGGGGTTTGATTGTGGAGGTAGATTTTGAGCTACCATGGTTTTTAGATTCCCTTGACCTTGTTGGGTGACCAATGCTTATTCTAGTTGTGAAGGAGGTCTTTATAGCAGATTATCTCCTTTTTTTTCATAAGGTTTATCATTGAGAAGTTCTTTTTGCTTTGAAAAGATAGGGGGCATCCTTGGTTCCACCATTTGTTTTGGGACTTATCTAACAATTGATTGATCATCCATGTGGATGAGGGATGGGTCTCTAAGAGAATCGATGTTAAAATTTATGGGTAACTTGGCACCATGTTGTGCAAGTTTCAAAAAGTATGTGTTAGGGTATAATCTAAGTACTTTTTCCATTAGTCTTTGCAATTTAGGATCTTGAGAGTACTCTAAGAGTTTTTCAATACTGATTTCTTCATCACTATCATGTTCTTAAATGACCACATCATGTAGACTAGGAGGTTGATCTTGATTTCTTGAAAGCATTTCTTGATGCTAAAGTTGTAGATCTTGTTCACTTGGAGGTTGAGCTCTAAACATTGTTTATTGTTCTTGTTGGGTTGAAAAATTCATAACCACATTAGGATCAAAGCCCCATGGTTGAGAAACTAAAGCTTCTACATTAGTGGTACTAGGTCTGCTTGAGCTACTTTTGTTAGCTTTAATTTTTTTGTATGTTGGGATCTTGTTGTTGTCATAAACGAGCCCAATAGACCTTGGTGAATGGGAAATTGCAATTTATGAAAGGATGGTGATGGTGTGATTTAAAAATTTGATTGGTGAATTACGTACAAATGGAAATTTTGTAAACCTTTTGGACAAAGGATTTTGGTTGATTAATATGGGTTGATGTGGATATTAGGATTTTTTGATGATCAAGTTTGATATGGGATTCTTGGATGTTTAGGATTGATGATATTTTGGTACCCAATTCTATGATAAGGAGATGAGCATATTTTGGATGGTTTTTGATAAATGATGCTATGTTTATGGATGGTCAACCCTACCAAAAAGAGTGAGAGTGGATTTTGGATGATTTCAATATGATAATAGTCTAGGAACACAAGGATGAATAAGATTTGCTTGATGTTTTCTATGCCTCAATGATGATGATGGAGAATATGTTGATTTCTTCACTTGAACTCAATTTTCAAGCTACACGTAAAGGTGGATGCTAATAGTCAAGAAACCTAGGGAAAGATGATATCCACTAAAATTTGACAAGAATACTAGAGGATATGGTGTGTTGATAAAGAGGCTATCAAAATGATAGGATTTGATATCTTATTTTCAATGTAAGTCCAAAAGCTAGGTGGATTTTTGTTTTGAT
>VDFB02271358.1:338049805-338069191 GCA_007258455.2 Sequoia sempervirens | reverse complement strand
CCTTGGATCCATTCCTTACAAGTAGTCTTGTCCACTTTTCATCAATCCCTAAAGTTCCCCCATGAAGGAAAAGAGGTAACACTATATGCCGATCCTGAGCCTTTTCATTTCTATGCCAAATTAGAGGAGGAATACAATAATATCCAACATGTTCCTACCAATGACATAACATTCCACTCCTTTTCTTATGCTGACCCTTCAACACTTCCATCTACCTCAACCAAGAACATCTCAAGTGACCAACCAAAAATGGAAGCCAAGATCCAGATACTTGACAAGGGAAATGGGAATTACTTTTTCAACCAAGCATTCTGTATTGGCATGCTTTTGCCAACACCTAGAGTATATGGAGTTCCAAAAGAGATCAAGCTAGTACAAATTATTGCCAAACCCACTATATTCACTAGGTGGGGAGACATGCAAGACGAAGAAATATTTGAAGAGGAATTTTTATCTATGATCTACAAGGAGTGCCCAGAAGAACCAGAAAAGCTGCAACCCAATTTTGACTCTACTACTAGAGGTTATCAATTAATTAAACAAATGAGATATAATGGAAAAGGTGGCCTGTGGCTACACAAATAAGGTTGGTTAGAGCCTATTATAGTAGAACAAAGGAAAAAAATATGGGGCTAGGTTATAACCAAAGGATGTGGTTATTCCAAAAATGGACGAACCTCTTGGAAGAAGCGAGAAAATTCTGCTAGCATCAAGGCACTGGATACCTATCATACCTTAGACAATGATTTACCTGTTGAAGACTTATTTGATAACTTTAGCATTGATAGGTTCTCTCTCTAGCATATTCAAACCATTCCCAACATCTACTACAATTCTAGTACAAACTCTAATGAATACGAGTGGGATTCCCCTTCCTTCATCATTGGATATTATTCTCCCACTTCTAGCAATGACGACCTAGACACTCAGTGGGAAAAGGACACCCAAGCCATACTGAATCTTTCATCCACTATCTATAGGCTTTGTAGATCAAGATGATAGCCTCCCACTCCAGTACTCACAACTCATAGATTGAGATCAACAACAACATAAACCTATTTTGGATCAATTCCAGAATGATGAGACAATCAAAGAGTTCATGGGAATTCGAATAGACATACCAATAGGAAACCACAAAGTGAGATCCATCATGGAACTTGAACATGAGGCATACTTTGGTGGGGAGATTGAATCTTTCAGTTGCAAAAATGAAAGAAAGAACATAAAAATACGGTCCCCTAGATAAAACCACCTTGAAGATCTATCAGATCTTGGAAAGAGAAAAATAAAGGATGCATCTGAAGGTGAAAACCTATTAGAGGCACCCGAGGATGGAAGATTCAATCTCCCCATATCATAATATCAGGAAAGATCAACACTACTAGTAGAAGAAGCAAAACCCATAAATTTTGGCATAGTAGAGGACCCAAAGATAACCTACCATGTTGCATCACTAGACCCAGAAGAAAAAGGCAACTTCACAGCTTTCATCAATTCCCAGAAGATAAATTTTTCATGGACCTATGCTGAAATGCCTAGACTAGATCCAACATTAGTGGTACATCATCTAGTTGTAATGCTTGGAGCAAAGCCTATCAAACAAAAATTTACAAAAATGCATCCATAGATAGCATTACTGGTAAAAGTAGAGCTAAAGAAACTACTAGATGTGGGTTTCATCAAACCCATTGACTATCCACAATGGATATCAAATCTAGTACCAGTATCCAAACCTACTGGGGCATAACGATATGCACAGACTTTAGAGACTTGAACAAATCCTTTCCGAAGGACAACTTTCCATTACCGAGTATCAACATGATTGTAGATTTAATAGTAGGGCATGAGATGCTATCCTTAATGGATGGTTTCTCCGGATACAAATAGATAAAGATCTCTCCAGATGACCAACACAAAACAACATTTACTTGTGCTTGGGAAACATTTTGTTGGAATGTAATGCGCTTTGGTCTAAAGAATACATGAGTGACATATCAAAGAGAATGATGACCATATTTCATGATATGCTACACACAATCATGGAGGACTATGTGGATGACATTCTAGAAAAATCAGTGAAAAGGGAAAATCACTTGACAAACCTAGCCAAGGTATTTGATCGTCTTGAACAATAAAATCTAAGACTTAATCCTAAGCAATGTGTATTCGGGGTAACATCTAGAAAGTTGTTGGGGTACATAGTATCAAGAAGAGGGATTGAAGTAGATCCGTCCAAAGTAAAAGAAATAATGGAAATGCCTCGGCCAAAGACACTAAAACAATTAAGGATCCTACAAGGGAAACTACAATCCATCAGGTGATTTATCTCACAATTGGCAGACAAGTGTCACCCTTTCACTCATCTCCTACATAAGGACATCACCTTCAAGTGGGATGGGAGATGTGACCAAGCATTCTAACAAGTCAAGGAGTACCTACTTACTCCTCCTATACTCATGTCGCCTATCCCAAAAAAGGAAATGATACTTTATGTGTCTACCACATAGGCAGCATTGGGAGCTCTCTTGGCCCTGTTGGATGATAACAATAAAGAAAGGGCAGTCTATTATATCAGCAGAACATTGGTGGGCTATGAACTAAACTACTCGCCCATTGAAACAATGTGTCTCTCAGTTGTGTTTTCAACACAAAAGATGAGACACTACATCCTGAACAGAAAGGTCAAGCTAATTTCTAAGATAGACCCACTCAAATACTTACTAGCAAACGCAGCCCTAATAGGCCGAATATCCAAATGGGTAATGATCCTAAGTGAGTTTGATATAGAATATGTAGATAGGAGAGCTATCAAAGGATAGATTATAGCAGACCAATTGGCTGAAGCACCCTTAGATGATCATAAACCTCTCATAGTGGATTTTCCAGATGAGAGTATTTTGATGACAAAAAAGATAGACCAATGGACTCTATACTTTGATGGGTCCCATACTCAACATGGATCTGGAGCTGGTATTCTATTTCTCACACCACAAGGAAATAGTATACCCAAGGCCTACAAGATTGCATTCCCATGCACGAACAACAACACAGAATATGAAGCTCTTATCACAGGGTTAAAAATGGCTATTGAATGGAGAATAAAAGAGCTACATGTCTTTGGAGACTCTCAGGTAGTGATCAAACAAGTGAACAATGAGTACTAGACAAAAGATGAAAAATTGTTTCCATATAAAAGGATGGTGGATAGCTTCAAGGAATAATTCATCAGAATAACCTTAGAGAAAATACCTCAAATCAATAACAGAGCCGCCGATGCAATGGCAACAATAGGCTCACTTCTTGATATTCCATAGAACGTTCCTAAATATGAGTTCCTCGTGGAACAATTATTGGTACCAACATTCGACATCTTGAAATCAGAATTGGTATGTGTTGTTGTTGGTCCTAATTCCCCATGGTACCAAGATACCTTTGACTTCATCTAGCATGGTACCATACCCATTGACTTAATGACCACTCAAAAGAAAACCTTTACCTATAGAACTTCTTGTTTTACCATCTTAGGAGATACCCTAAACCATCATAGTCTAGATGGTATGTTACTCTGATGCCTTGATGCAGAAGAAGCACAAACAACCTTACAAGAGGTTCACAAAGTTATTTGTGGATCCCACTCTGGCGGACTTAACCTAGTCCAGAAATTACACAGCACATGATACTACTAGCCCTCCATGGAATAGGAATGCATACAATATTCTAGAAAGTGTCGACAATGTCATCAACACAATGACCTTGTTCATGCACCAGCACAAGAATTGAGACCTATAACCACACCATGGCCTTTCTCGCAATGGGGATTAGACTTGGTAGGCAAGATATTACCCACTTCATCCAATGGGCATAAATTCATTATCACAGCAACATAGTACTTCACTAAATGGATAGAGGAAATTCGATTAACCTATATCACCAGAACACAGATATCAAAATTCATTTTGAATATTTTCATCTGTAGGTATGGAATTCCCCAAACAATAATAATAGACAATGGAACCACATTCAAAAATTAGGATGTTCAAGAGCTCTATTCCCAATTTTCTATCCACCATCGATTCTCCATGCCCTATTACCCCCAAGGAAACGGTTAGGCTGAGGCATCTAACAAAACCATACTGAAAATAATTAAAAAGACTGTTAATGAAGCCGGTCGTGATTGGAATTTGTAGCTAAACCCAACCTTATGGCCTATTGAAACAACATTCACATGCCTACTGGTGTTACACCCTTTTCCTTGGTCTACAAATCAGAGGTCGTCTTGCCTATTGAGGTTGAAATCCCTTCATTGCGAGTTTCATTAAAAGGCATGGTCAACAATTAAGAATACAGGGTATGTAGGCTAAATGAATTAGAACTCTTAGATGAAAGACATTTGAGCGTGTTAAACCATCTACAGGTTTATCAGAATCAGCTCAAGCGAAACTATGAAAAAAGGATCAAGGACAGGAACTTTCAAGTTGGTGAATTAGTCCTCAAAGAGAATGAAAAAGTACAACTAAATCAAGATGGCAATGGAAAATTTGAACCCAACTGGTTAGGCCCATTTTTCATCACAACAAGCTACAGTTTTGGGGCATATCAGTTAGCTACTCTTGAAGAGAACCTTTACCTAAACTGCTAAACAACAACCACCTCAAGAAGTTCTACACATGAAGCATGTTAGAATACCCTAGACAAAAGGGTAAAAAATCCAAAAAAAAAATCAAAAAGAAAGAAAAATAGTAAAGAGAAATAAAACATTATTTGAGTGAAAACCATTTTGTGGCACTCTTAGAATAGGTACCATAGTGAAAACCTAGAAAATAGGTGCTATATTTGAATAAACTTGCATCATTATCTATCTGTACTATCCACAACATCCACCCATTCATTTCAAAACAAGATATCCAACCATGGCTTGTCACTGATTAAGGAAATTTTTCTTGTCCACAACTGGGGGAAATGTCAAAAAGTTTGTCATGGATTAGATCTTTGAGTATCCTATCATGGTCATGAAAAACAACAAAAGATCAAAAACATCGAAAAGTAAAAAAAAAAGCCAAAAACATTCAAAACAACAAAAAATCCAAAAAATTCAAAACAACAAAAAGAAAAAAAACATTTGAAAAACATCAAAAACAAAAAAAAATCGTGGGATTATTCCTTCACTCAAACAGTCTAAGATGTCAACATTTTCTTGAACCTCACAGCTAGTTCAAGTATCTTTCCCACAAGATATCCTCTAGACACAAAAGTGGAATATCAATCCAGATTATCAATGTTGTTTATCCAAAAATAGTTTATGCTTTGAGTCAAATGATCGAACTACATGGTCTCTACATGTAGAACGTAGGAAGGATCATTAGCCCTCGAGAACCTAGGTCAGTTCACTTAGGTTTCCAACATGCTTTATTTCAACTTAGTCAAGAACATAAAAAATCCAAAAACAGTCAAAAGATACAAAAAGCCAAAAACATTCACAAAATAGAAAAGATCAAAAACACTCAAACCAAGTGAACTACAAGCCTCTGCATGTACAACATAGGCAAGGATTATTTTGTTAGAATCCAAGATCACCTGCATGCAAGATGGATACCTGTCACATGCAAAAGATATGAAGAACCGAAAAAGATGTTCTCTGTAAAACCTCTCAGTAAAAATGCATTAAGAGAATCTATTATTACAAAGTGATCAAATCCTTATGAAGGAGATCAAGAAACCCTAAAAGGGAAACCCTAAATGAAACCCTAGTGTGGACACTTAATAATTAAAAATTAATTATTAATGTGCCTAAGTTTAGCTTAAGTAATAAAGAGGAATAAGTGACTTAATTAATTAATCAATGTGATGTAATTAATTAATCAATGTGATGTAATTAATTAAGCATAATAACTTATTACTCTAACACCCCCCCTTAAGATGAACTTAGGAAGAAGCTAAAACACTAGAATAAGATGCATGAAAGCAAAGATGGGTCCCGACAACTAGGCCTGATCAGAGTACCCATTTACAAATGCAATAAAGGTAAGAGAAGGAAAAACCAGTGGGACAAAACCCCTTACAATGAGATAACATCAAAGAAGCGAAGAACTTCTGTGAAACCTTGGAACTTGATATAGGCAAGCAAGGAAATATTCTTACGTATACTCTTGAAACCCAGGATGAGAGTCAGCGATTGACTCAAAGGAATCATGATAAAACAGCGAAAACCCGATGCCATAGAACCTTTCGAGAAAACTCAAATAGAACAACTCTGGAATCGTAGGCGACAAGCAATTATTAAATGATGTATTATTGAAAATGAAGTGTAAAGATGCAAGATGCACTCTCCCAAATGCCAAAACATCCAAGTAATCGCCAAACAACCCATCGGGCCAAATCTGGACTAACTGATAAACTTGGGATAGATACAGAAAAAGTACATGGACAGCAACCTAGAGCTCCTCAATACCTTTCCGACGCTTCAAACGAGGCGAAAAACGGAGATCGTGGCAAAAAGTTATGAGCTCGGAAGCATAAAAAGTACATCTGAATTCAAACAGCAATAAATGCAGTAAAACAGAAAAATACTGTAAAATAAACTGCACTACATGAAAGAGCTCGGAATCAGCTTTCCGGTGATATCTCATTTTCCCGATTTCGATACCGTATGCCCAAGTTATGGCCAAAAGAAAAAAAAACTGCTCTTTTAGGAAAAACTAGGGTTAGGAGGGCAAAGAGGGCCGGCCGTACGGATGACGTCATCATGACATCATGCTGACATCAGCAGAACGCGAGCATAAATTTGATGGCCATCTGGCCGTCGCCGCAAAAATTCCGCCCCCCCGCAAAATGAAAAAAAATTTGGCCCTTGGTCACGTGGGTGACTAAGTGACGATGAAATTTTGGTCTGGTAATTATAGTTCGCTCATGTGGCTTCCAGGGGGTGGCCTTGAGGGGCCAGCGAGAGTACCTTATGACCGGCGGTGGCGGGCCGGTGGAAGGTAGTGGTACGGATGGAATTAACGCCCGATGGCGTACGGTAATGAGACCTTTTCTGACCGTACTTGGCCGAAAAACCTCAGTTTTAAATTTTTCGATTTTTAAATTGCATCGAAAGGCGTGTTAGAGGCCGTCTGACCCCTCCGGACAAATTTTGCCTCCCGGATCAAGCGCACCAGTGGGCGATTTGGCGTTTCTAGGGTTTTTAGGATCGCTACTTGAATCGATAGATGTCGTTTGAGCCCATTATTGTCGAAAAATAGCTACCATAGATGCTTGAGAAAAAGATGCACAGCAAACCCTTGCACGAAACTCACAAAGAGGCCATATCTTCAGATCACGAACAAGCGTTGCAGGTCTGGAGCTCGATACCATGTTAGAATCCAAGATCACCTGCATGCAAGATGGATACCTGTCACATGCAAAAGATATGAAGAACCGAAAAAGATGTTCTCTGTAAAACCTCTCAGTAAAAATGCATTAAGAGAATCTATTATTACAAAGTGATCAAATCCTTGTGAAGGAGATTAAGAAACCCTAAAAGGGAAACCCTAAATGAAACCCTAGTGTGCACACTTAATAATTAAAAATTAATTATTAATGTGCCTAAGTTTAGCTTAAGTAATAAAGAGGAATAAGTGACTTAATTAATTAATCAATGTGATGTAATTAATTAAGCATAATAACTTATTACTCTAACATATTTTTGATGAGCCCCCGAGGCCCTAGGTTAGTCCCTAGAAAATGTCAAAAACAACATCATAAAACTTAGAAAAATAAAAAAGACCCATGTCCGCCATCACAATTTGCAATAAGACATCATCCATAATAAATAGATCGTCACACTCACCCTTTGACAAAACAAACAAAACAAACAAAGTAAGCATCAACAGTTGGAACCTTCAAGCAAACAATCATGGAAGAATTTGATCGCAAATTGAACTAAAACAAAAGCCAAGTACATATCTTTTTGACAAGACCCAACAACATCTTGAGATATGTCTTAACGGATCCGTTCCTACGATATACTTGATCAACACCGAATAATAGACCCACCCCAAACAGATATGGCAAGTGATATAATGGCATTGTTTTATCTTTTGTTGTCTTATTTTTTGTGATTTACCTTATTGACTCATTGCCAGGATCTATCGAGGATGTCCATAAGGATTTAGAGAAGAAGGAATGGGGGCATTTGAGCATAATTTCGATTTGCTATTTGTGGATAGTCTTGTTATACTACCATTGCGAATTCTTGCTTTGTTCTATGTGTGGAAGGCGTCTTTGGAACATTTCATGTAACAGCGACATGTTAGGTTCTTAATACATCTTTTGTTACTGGTCTGACATGTTTTAAATCTTCGCACCCATACACTCTAACAGGGTTTCCGTATGTTTGGTATGAGCAAGAATACTCCCTATTTGTAGAGTCAAAGTCCATGCAATAGATACAAAGTCACCTTGTTCATTAATACCCTGGTGCATAGTATTTATTTGCTATATCAAAACGGATTGTTCAAACTGCAAAGTCTCTAAAGTAAAGAAAAAGCAACTCATCAACTCCTAACAAACATCACATTTCTATCTATCATCAATATTTTTGCTAATTAACATCATTTTACTATCAAAACATCAAAATTTCTTCTGAGTGAAAATATGCATAGCAATATCATTAGTACCATTCTTCATCCACAATATCGTCAATACAAATCATGATGATAATAAACCAATAAAAACATCATATAAACATACATCATCATATATCATCATCATATGAGCATAAAACAAGAATGAATTGAAGAAGGTATATATCATATATATCATCATCAAAAAAGAGAGTACATCATTAGTTGGATAGGATATACAAAATCATAATATCTATATGAGGCCTAGACTGGGCCGATGAATATAGGCATATAAAATACATGTCTACAAAATTCCTCTAAGCAACGAACAACATGAAGGTCAAGTACAAAAGTAAGACCCCGACAGGAAGGACATAAACCCTAATTTCTACTTAGGGAAACTTCCTACTTTTAAAATAGAAGCTCAAAGAAACATCAGAACGAGAAACGAAGGACCTATAAACCTGATTCTATGATCTAAACACATCGGAATGGAAATAGAAAAAAGTCATGAGCCTGACCTCAAAACTTGAAAGTTTTGGTCAACCTCTCGAGGGGGAAACACAGAGTCCTACCATCATTCCAAAAAACACTAGGGCATAGTGGGACATCATTTTTTTTCAAAACACTTGATCTTAAAAACTAAATCTTAAAAAAAAAGCAACCAGTACTTTATAGCAAAGAGGGGAAAAATGTAGACATGTAAAATTGACTTAACACTTATCAAAAATTTAGAATGTATAAAAAAAAATTAGAACGACTCTAAATCAACTTAGAATGACTCTGAATCAACTCAGAATGACTCTGAATCAACCCAGAACAACTCTAAATCAACCTGGAACAACTCAGAATGACTCTAAATCAACCCGGAACAACTCGAAACAACTGTGAATCAACTTAGAACATCTCTGAAACATCTCGAATCATCTCAAAATCATCCCACAACATCTCATAACGCATCAGATGGCATCAAACGACATCCAAAACCCTATTTCCTCTATTAACTAAATAATACAACATTATTTAATTAATTCACTTTTTCATCATTCTCGACAAATTAAATAAATATCGTTTATTTAATAAAGTCTTGAAAACCCTAATTCTACTATTAATCGAATAATACAATGTGATTTGATTAATTCACATTTCATAATTTTCGACCAATTAAATAAATTACAATTTAATAAAGTCCTAATCTTATCTTTATTTTTTCCTGATTAGTCAAATAACACCAATTATTTGATTATGTCACTAATTCACCTTGTTCCTCAAAATTAATTGAATTATTAAATCATAATAATTTAATTATCATACTTTCCCTCCAAAATTTGAATAATTAAATCAAACTAAATCAAACTATTCAAATTATCAAAAATCAAAATCAAATCAAAATGGAATTAATTAATTAATTAATATTCCTCACCCACTTTTTGATTGAGAAAATCATGGATTTCTAACTAAGCAATCTATTTTTCTAACTAAGCAATCTTATTTTGGTAACTCAACCCTAACTAATCAATCAATTGCTAACTAAGTAATCAAAATCCTAACTAGCCAATCTATTCTTCAATCACCCTAATTGTGCAATCAACTTTGCACAATATCCTCATGTCTAAATCCTCTCAACTCATTTTGACCATTGATCTGGATATTCTCCAACGTGATCTTGACCATTGGTTCAAAATTTATTTTTCTATATAACAAGCCTTTCTCTTCACAAATATGGATTAGAATTTCAACTTACCTTATGCAACGAAGTGTTGTCGAGATCATCCTTGAGAGAGCTTCATTCCTTCCTTCAATCAACGAAGCATTCATCCACACTTTGCACCCGAACTTTGGAGGCTTCGCTATGATAAGAGCAATCCAACATCAAGTGAATACACTCTGCTATAGGATGGTGAAACTGTCTTTTGCTTTCATTTCATTTGGTAATTAGTAGGTTCCTTATTATGTTTGCAATAGTATAGCTTAATCTCGTATGTGTAGGAGTTTTAGATTTTAGATTTGTGCATTTGACTATAGATTAGATTCCTTTGTCAAATTGCATTCTTGTTCATCTTGAATTTGAATCTAACATCCTTTTTCCTCCTCACAATATTATATATTGTCTACATCAATCTATCTTTCGATCAAGAATTGGTCCATGGATTGAGCTTAGATGGCTTCTACATGTGCAAAGAACACTACTATGGTGGATTTTGAACACTACCATAGCACTCACATTGGTACTAGATAGTCAAGGAGAAAATTTAGATGGTGGACTTGTTCATATTAACAAGGACACGGAGGAGCATGAGACGATCTATGCATGGGGTTGTAGTATACTTGCCCATCTATACTATGATTTAGGATGATTTGTATACTAGGAGATTGACAACATTGTACATTGTACACTCTTGCAGGTATGATGCTTCGAGCACATCACATGTACCAGGCTGATTAGGTTTCCTACCATAGTGGTCTTGGGCTATCCACGGGTCTTCAGTTATCCACTAAGATGATCATGGTAGGAGGGGGATTTACTACACTAGTAGATTAGGTTTGATCGACTAGATGAGGATGATATCAAATAGAGACCATATCTCAGGATTCCCCGGTGGGTGGATGATAGGAACAAGCTACGTAGGCTACTATTGGACTAATTTCTTTTAGGTAGACACGTTTACATAGTGAGACCATTCTAATTTGATCGTGTCATGCATCAGTTTGGGCATGTTCAGGTACCATCATGAGCTAGCCCGATGTACCAAAGATCAACACAGAGTACTTCTAGACTCGAGGATAGTCATCGAGTCACTATTGATGATGTATACATTAGTGGTTTAGAGGATGAGTACCATGACATGCCTACAATCCTTGAGGCTGATGATGTAGACACCACATAGGTGAAAGGAAAAACTAGATGCGGAAAACAATTCTCCTAACGTCAATACCTCAGGAAAGAGTGAAGAAGTACGTTTAAATTTTCAATTACAGTCAAGTTAAGATGCACTATGAGACAGATTACAGAAAGAGAGTATTTAGAAAAACACACATGAACACCAGATATATGTGGGAAAACCCTTACGGGAGAAAAACCCACCACACCAAGAGAGATCACTTTGTATTACAGTAATCAAAATTACATACAATTCTAGACTTATCTTTCTGATGTCATTATACAACAGCATTCATCATGAACCTTCTTCGAATAGAGACATTCAAGTTACAGCCTTTACAGATTTTAATTCCTTCACTGATACAGTTTGAATTCTTCACACTTCACTGTTGATCGAACTACTATCCAACCCCCAAGCATCTGCAACTTCCAACTATATCCATGGTGTTCCATGACTATTGAGATTTCCCATAGAACTGTCGCATCGAACCAACTGCTAACGGTTCACTTTCGGCTTCCTCTATTCGTCCACGAGATTCCACGTATGACAGTCAGACGGTCAACAGAAATCGTAATGCTCTGGCATCTCGGTGAGACACTAACTGTGTCTCGTTGATGCCACATTGAACTCATATCGATGTCGCCAAGAGTTATCGTAGTCGCCAAGATGTTCTATTGAGCTACAAGAGTTCCACAGAGTCACCAAGCAGTCATCCTGACTTATCGCTTTCACCAGAAGGTCATAGCAAAACACCAAGGTTACACCGAAGTTCCCATATCTACCGAGCACCAAATGAAAGTTGGAAAGACTCACATCTATCACCGAGAATTCATACCGATCTTCATATGCTACTCCGAAGTGTTCACCTGTCGCCAAAACATTTGTCCACCGCTGAGAGAACTTACCAATTTACATATGTTTCACCAAAGACTAACTGTCACCAAGAGTTACCCCGATAGCCATCGGCTATCGGCAAGACAATAGCTTATCGCTCAGACTTCATATCGAAGTCTAAGAGTTATATCGATAACTCCCAAGTAGTCCATGTCAGCATGATTCTCGTCTATCACTAAGACCTTTCTCCGATAGCTTTGAGTTTAATCGGAGATTTAACACTTGAATCTTTTGTCACTGAGAACATCATACCGATGGTATTTCCTTCGACCAAGTCTCCCCGAAGAAACAAAACAAACAAACACTGTCGATATAAATTTGCTTTCGCGGTGACATCTTATCGAGTGAATATAGGTTACTCTGAAACTCCAGTCACCAAGAGTCTCGCCGATACATGAATGAATGGCCCTTAGGCCAGAGTTCTCCCGAGCGCTATAAGGTCACAATGAACACACCTTGTCATAGCGATAGCTACACAGTAAACCTTTCGGCAAGACTTCTTAAGGGTCACAGCGACCTGTTCAGAATTGAATAAAACAAACTGCTAGTCGGCCAAACATGGAACCTATCACACCGACTTGGCACTCATGGAGGTTTCAGCCTGTAATGCTTGAGACACATATTTCCAACAATCTCCCACTTGACGAAGATTATACAGGCACCTCCAGAGGAAAAATAATACTTATTGAAAAACATGGGCACTAAGGCCCATTGAACTGGCACACCACCTGAACTTGTCTGTGCTCATTGGCTTCGTCAATGCATCTGCAACATTCTCCAGAGTATCAACTTTTTCCAAACTGATCTTTCCATCCTCAACCATATCTCGTACAAAGTGGTACTGTACATCAATATGTTTCGTCCTGGCATGGAAAGTTGGATTCTTTGCCAGACAAATGGCACTCGAACTGTCACATAAGATTGTTATTTCCCACTGCATCAAAACCAATGTTAGAAGACAAATGTTTGAACCATATGGCTTCTTTAGAAGCATGAGTAGTGCCATGTATTGACTTACGTAGTGGACAAAGCGAATATAGCACGCAGCTTGCTCATCAACTCAGCACCACCATTCAACGAAAGCGTATCCTTTGGTGGATCTCCAGTGTCGATATCCCTGCCCAATCAAAGTCTACATAACCATGAATGCTAAGAGTCCTCTATGATTCAACTGAATTCCCATGGTAACACAAAAAAATCTGAAGTTTCCTTCAAATACCTAAACACCCTCTTCTGACATCCCAATGTATTCTTCTGGATTAGCCATCGACTAAGTACTCCTGCTTGGGAAATGTCGGTCTATGCAGGACCATTACATACATGAGGCCTCTGACACTAGCATAGGGCACCGGGTCATGTCCTTCATTCATTAGGAGATTTTGGGCGATCTTCATGATAGTTTCATTCCATGGTGGAACAACCAACTATTTGCAATCATTCATACAAAATCTCTCTAGAGCAGTCTTTATATACTTACTCACGGTGAGCCAAAGCTTTCTATTCTTCCATCCTTGGTTATCTCCATCCCCAAAATATACCTGCTGCACCAAGATCTTTCATTTCAAACTTAGCAAACAATTGAGACTTAAGATCAGAAATCATTAGCTTGCTATTTCCAATGAACAACATATCATCAACATAAAGAGCAATAACAAGCACTTGATCACTTTCAACTTTATAGTATACACAGTGATCAGATTTTGATCTCACAATGCCTAAAGATAATACATGGGTATCAAAATTCTGGTACCACATTATAGGTGACTGCTTTAACCCATACAGAGACTTCTTTAATTTGCATACCAGTTTTTCTTTACCTTTCTCAACAAATTGCTCAGGCTGGGACGTATAGATTTCTTCTTCAAGATCACCATGAAGAAATGTTGTCTTCACATCTATCTATTCAACCTCTAAGTCATAAGCTGCTGCAAGTGACAATAGAAATCTAATGGACGTCAACTTTTCTACAGGAGAAAATATTTCCCCATAGTCAATTCCCTCTACCTGGGAATAACCTTTTGCAACCAATCGTGCTTTGTATTTTTCTACACTACCATCCAGACCAATCTTTTTCTTAAATACCCATTTATAGCCCACAGGTTTTCTTCCTTTAGGCAAGGGCACCAGACTCCAAGTTTCATTTTTATCTAATGACGCCATTTCTTCCTTCATGGCTTCCAACCAAGAATCAGAATCAGACATTTTAATTGCCTCCTTTACAGTCCTAGGCTCATCAGTGCTAGAAATCAAGGCATAGGCACAAGTAGAATCAATTAATGAGAACCCATACCTATCTGGTTGTTTCCTTTCTCAGGTTGACCTCCTCACTGGCTAAGGCTGAGGTTCATCTTCTTCAGAGCTTTTAGAACTGCTTGAGCTTTCCTAAGTTTCAGGTATGTTTTGAATCTTCAATTCCAATTTCTCTAGTGTAGGAGGAATTGCTGCTACATCCTTACTATTTTCTGACTTTGTCTCTGACTGCAGATACAAGGTGGAAGGTTTCAACTCACGAAAGATTACACTTCTGTTGTATACAACCTTCTTTGTCACAGGATTCCAAAGCTTGTACCCTTTAATGTTAGCACTATAGCCAATAAAAATACACTTAATAGCCTTGTTCTCCAACTTAGATTGTTTTACATCTGGCACATGTGCATATGCCTCTTAGCCAAAGACTCTAATATGTCTAAGAGAGGGCTTCTTACCAGACCACACTTCCAAAGGTGGCGTATCAACAAGAGAAGAGTTTGGAGACCAATTAACTAAGTAACATGCAGTAGCAGTAGCTTCAGCCCAAAACTTCTCCTCCAAACCAGCACTACTAAGCATACTTTGTGCTCTCTCCATCACTATCCTATTGAACCTTTCTGCAACTCCATTCTGCTGTGGAGTGTAAGGTGTAGTCTTGTGTCTTTTGATTCCATGGTTTTTATAGTATCTTTCAAATTCATCAGAATAGAATTCACTGCCATTATCAGTCCTTAAGCATTTTATTGTTTTACCAGTCTGATTTTCAACAAGATTTTTAAACTCCTTAAATCGATTGAACACTTTTGATTTACTTTTCAAAAAATATATAAATGCTTTTCTTGAATAATCATCAATGAACGACACATAGTATCTTGATTTATACAAAGAAGGAACATCTACTGGACCAAACACATCTGAATGAATATAGTCTAACAAACCAGAAGATTTATGAGGACTATCATAAAATGAAACATGGTGTTGCTTTCCATATATACAGTGTTCATAGAATTCAAATTCCAGATTACAATCTTCAAGCCCCTCAACCAGGTTTTTGTTCTTCAAGGTTTTTAAACCTTTTTCTCCTATGTGGCCTAACCTATGATGCCAAAGCATAGTCTTCTCTGCAGGAAGTTTTACTTCCATAGAGTTTACATAATTAGGGATATTTCCCTCTTTACCTCCATGAGCAGCTTTTAGTGACTTCAAAGAGACACTGTTACAATGAACAGTTTGTGCATCCAGCTTGTACAGGGTACCAATTGAGCACCTCTAGCCATCACCATTGAACCTCTAGTCATCTTGGAGCCACTTCCCAAGAACAAGACTTGTACTCCGATATCATTTAGCATACTTACAGACAATAGATTTCGAGCCAGACCTAGTATGTGCATAACATTATTGATCCCCTTTATTCTACCATCAGGGAATTGGATTCTGACTCTTCCACGGCCAACAATTTCCAAGGTTGAATCACTCACCAAGTACACCTTTCCACCATCGTATTCTTCATACTTTGTAAACCATTCTCTGTGAGATGTCATGTGGAACAATGCTCCAGAATTGATCAACCAGACATCATCTGATGCACTGAGTAGCCAAAGGCTGTAATGAAGGCGTCACCATCACTATGAAGAACCATTATCGGAAGATCCTTTCTTCTTCTTTTTCTCTTCTTTACAATCCTTTCGGACATGACCAGGTTGCCCACAATTCTAGCACTTCACCTTGGACTTCTTGCCAAGAGACTTTGATCTCCCTTCTGATTTCGATTTGGACTTCTTGTCCTTCTTCTTTCCTTTCTCCTTTGACCTTCCTCGGACAGCAAGAGCCTCCTTCGCCATCTCAGAAGATTTTCTTCTCATTTCTTCGATAGCAAAGAACCAACAATATCTTCCATTTTGAAACTAGATGTTGTACTCCCAATAGCCATCACTAGATGATCCCATGAGTCTGGCAAAGAACATAACAGAAGCATACATCGATCTTCTTCCTCAATCTTTACACCAACAAATGCTAATTGTGCGAGTAGCATGTTGAATGCATTCAAATGATCAGCTACAGACCCTCATTCCTACATTCTCAAAGAGTAAAGCTTCTTTCTCAGGAATAGCTTATTCACCAAAGATTTCCCCTGATAAATAGACGCCAGTCTCTTCCACAAGAGAGAAGCAAACTTCTCTTCATGCACATTGAGAAGAACTGAGTCTGCCAAATAGAGCCTTATCAACCCCTTCGCTTTCCTATCTGCAAGGTCCCATTCTTCTTGCTTCATGCTTGTAGGTTTAGTTCCTGACATAGCAAGCCAAAGGTCTTGATCTACTAAGAGATCCTCCATCTTGAGTTTCCACAATTCAAAGATACTGCCATTGAATTTCCCTATTTCAATCTTCCCAGATGAACTAGACATCTTAATCTGTAAATAGAAATAACAATCTCTACAAAACTCCCACTGAACAGTATTGACACAAAAAACCCAATAAACCCCCAAGGATAACACAACTGGCTAGGCTCTGATACCACTTGAAAGGAAAAACTAGATGCGGAAAAAAATTCCCCTAACGTCAATACCTTAGGAAAGAGTGCAGAAGTACTTTTAAATTTTCAATTACAGTCAAGTTAAGATGCACTATGAGACAGATTACAGAAACTGGGTATTTAGACAAACACACATGAACACCAGATATACGTGGGAAAACCCTTATGGGAGAAAAACCCACCACACCAAGAGAAATCACTTTGTATTACAGTAATCAAAATTACATACAATTCCAGACTTATCTTTTTGGTGTCATTATACAACAGCATTCATCATGAACCTTTTTCGAACAAAGACATTCAAGTTACATCCTTTACATATTTTAATTCCTTCACTAATACAGTTTGAATTCTTCACACTGCACTATTGATCGAACTACTATCCGACCCCCAAGCGTCTGCAACTTCCAACTATATCCATGGTGTTCCCTGACTATTGAGATTTCCCACAGAACTGTCGCACCGAACCAACTGCTAACGGTTCACTTTCGGCTTCCTCTATTCGTCCACAAGATTCCACGTATGACAGTCAGATGGTCAATAGAAATCGTAATGCTTTGGCATCTCAAAGAAACACTAACTATGTCTCACCAATGCCACATTGAACTCATATCGATGTCGCCAAGAGTTATCGTAGTCGCCAGGACGTTCTATCGAGCTACAAGAGTTCCACAGAGTCACCAAGCAGTCATCCTGACTTATCGCTTTTGCCAGAAGGTCATAGCGAAACACTAAGGTTACACCGAAGTTCCCATATCTACCAAGCGCCAAATGAAAGTCGGCAAGACTCACATCTATCGCCGAGAGTTCATACCGATCTTCATATGCTACTCCGAAGTGTTCACCTATCGCCAAAACATTTGTCCACCGCTGAGAGAACTTACTGATTTACATATGTTTCACTAAAGACTAACTGTTGCCAAGAGTTACCCCGATAGCCATCAGCTATCAGCAAGACAATAGCTTATCGCTCAAACTTCATATCAAAGTCTAAGAGTTATATCGATAACTCCCAAGTAGTCCCTGTCGGCATGATTCTCGTCTATCGCTAAGACCTTTCTTCGATAGCTTTGAGTTTAACCGGAGATTTAACACTTGAATCTTTCGTCACTGAGAACATCATACCGATGGCATTTCCTTCGACCAAGTTTCCTCGAAGCAACAAAACAAACAAACACTATCGATATAACATTTGCTTTCGCGGTGACATCTTACCGAGTGAATATAGGTTACTCTGAAACTCTAGTTGCCAAGAGTCTCGCCGATACACGAATGAATGGCCCTTCGGCCACAGTTCTCCCGAGCACTATAAGGTCACAACGAACACACCTTGTCACAACAATAGCTACAGAGTAAACCTTTCGGAAAGACTTCTTCAGGGTCACAGCGACCTGTTCAGAATTGAATAAAACAAACTGCTAGTCGTCCAGACATGGAACCTGCCACACCGACTTGGCACTCATGGAGGTTTCAGCCTGTAATGCTTGAGACACATATTTCCAACAATAGGCCTATGACAAGTGGTGGGTTACAGGTTGAATAGGTCATGTCTTCCCTATACACTACCCTGTAGGTCACACTAGACCTCTTCCAGGTTGCAGAGAGGATAGGGATGATGAGTAGGAAGAAAAAGATATAGATGATGATGACACCATGCCTGACATATTTCTAGGTTTGGATGAGGATGAGGATGAGGATGAGGAGGATGAGGAGGAGGAGTTCCAGCCTATGAGTGAGGATATCAATTAGATAGAGGAGGATCCAGTTGGCCCCGATAGGAAAGATACAACTCCTACTAGAGTCACCAGATCACATGTCGTAACCAGGCTAGAGATCCACACCCACGAGCATGGGGAGGCTAGTAGTATTAGGCCATCCTAATAGCAACCAAGGGAGATCCTACAACCACATGACACAATTCAACACAAAAATAATAACCTTCAAGTCACAATTGTTCAAAATTCTCACTATCTCATCATAGCCACTCAATTCCTTGTAGCATTGCAAACTCACTCAACCAGGTATATCTTTTAGAGAAAGTATTCTCATACCAAGACCTAGACCTTTTCAAAGACCCATTAGGGCATACAATAACATATTCACAAAACACTATAGGCTTCTTTGAAACATCTTTCTCAAAATTGGATTTCCACGCTTCCTAGACCTCAAATTAGGCCTATTTAACAAAGAGAATTGTCTTAAAAAATTTCCAAAACCTTCAA
>VDFB02271358.1:337936555-338049705 GCA_007258455.2 Sequoia sempervirens | reverse complement strand
AAAACCCTAAACATTCAAAAAAAATTGAAAACATAAAAATATTTGAAAACTTATAAAAAAAACCCTAAACAACCTCAAATAATACGAAAACATAAACATTCATATAAACTTTCAAAAAGACCAAAAACAACCTCGAAACATTATTTTAAAAATACCAAAAACATTGAAATATTCTAGAAAACCCCAAAACCATCCATCCCATTTTACTTTCACCCACAATAAACCTTCATCCATAATAAATCAAACATAATCTTCAACCTTTGGTAAAACAAATAGAAAACAAGTATCACAAGTCAAAAAGTGAAAACACTAAGTGTCAAAATCTAAAGTCTAGATCAAAGGTAAATGAGTCAGTAGAGTTTGTATCAATGGCATATCACACACCTAGTCCTAATCAAAACATTTGATAAATTGTCCTAGGACATATCCTTTTGATAATGGGCATCAACATCAGAAATCACCTTAGCTATGTTAAATTGGCAAGAGATATAGATAAAAATGACTATTTTTATTTGATCCTTTCTTATGATTTATCTTATTAACCCATTATGAGGACCTCTCGATGATGTCTAAATGATTTAGAGAGAAAGGAATGGGTCATCAATCATTATCTTTCATTTTTTGTGCTTGTGGGTATTCTTGTAAAATAATCTAGGCACATACTTGCTTAGTTGTGTGTAGAGAGGTTGTTTGGAGTAGCTCCTTGACTATTGTGTATACTTGGGTCCAAAATATTCTAAACTTCTAACCTACATTCCAATGAGGTTTCTGTATGTCAAGGTGTGAATAGAAACTATCCTATCCATTTGCAGAGTCAAAGTACATTACACTAGATACAATGAAATCCTGGTTATCAATACCATGATGCATCATGTCTATGTGTTATATCAAAGATAAGGAATGGTAGAAAATCCCAATCCCAAATACGAACAAATCATCGATTTCATCACCATATCTAATAAAGTCTCAGTGGATCATGGAATTTTGGACTTTTGAATCAATCTTAAAATCAATGGTCAAATCTATTTATTCTTCTATCTCCTTTCCATGCTAACTTGGTATCATGACAGTGAACAAAAACATCATCATGCAATCCATCCTACATCCACAAAATCATCAGCATGCATATACATTTCACATCACCACAACATATCATAATAATGGAAAACATAATCCACTACATCATCATTATCAATTAAGTTGTTTCGAGTAATATAGATTTGTTATTCTAAGCATCTTAATCCATTGCATTATCATTCATCACATCCATGTCATAAACATAACCATATGCATCATCCATATACATACACGTATCATCATAAATTGCATGGGAAAAGTACACAAAAAGAAATGCATCCATCCATAAGCATATCATATCATGTCATCACATATCATAAAAAGATACTGAAAAAGAAGGTAACACATCCATTGCATTGCATTGCATCCATCTCATAAATATTGAATATCATAAAACATTATGCATACCACATAAATAAAGATGTGCATATTTAACATAAACATAATCATCACATAAATATAACATCGCATCATATCATATGCATCCATACATCCATAAAGCATGAAATAAAGAATATCACATCATGAATCTGAATCATCTCATATATATCACAAAGAATAAATGTCATGGTACAATATCTGAATCAATGTGTATAAATATCATCAAGTGTACAATATACATAAGGCTATAAAAAATGAGCCTGTGAATGTGTATCTGTGTAGAAAACTCAGGATATACATCAAAATTGTGTCTACAAAATGAGCAAGGTCTATCCACTGCACTTTCAGTCATCGTGCATGTGGCTCAACTCCCCAGACTGTCTACCTAGATGTTGATCCTCAACTGCCCTCACCCCACTCCTCTAAGAGTAGTCGGGATACCTCATCTCTCTAGGCACATCTCGATGGCAGTGCATTCAATAGTATGCATCCTTTGTGATTGCCTCTTTGTATAGTCTAGTAGAAACCACCTACACCTGTGAGGCCACTATCATAGCCTCGAGCTACTTTCATTGCCATATCTATTGGAAAAACTATAGATATAGTTGTTGTCGTAGTTGAACCTATCTGTCTCTCTTTGCAGTCATGCCCTGTAGCTATTGCCATAGTTGGTCTCTCTCTGTTGTGAAGGATACTATCTAAGAATCCCTCGGATCTAGCTACTGAGGTGGTGGATGTGGTGGTGGTGCCCCCAGAACTTGTCCATCCTACTAATTAGGCTAATACTCTAGGTCCTGATGACCCTAATCCTACTGAGGTTGCTCTCCATCCCCTAGAACATGAACCCTCTACTGATTCGATTGTTGCTCGGGTTGTTATTTTCCCCCATCCCTACCTCTCCCTTTGCCTCTGCCCCTACCTCTACCTCTCCCACCAGGGTATCCCCTCGCTGGGTTTTTCAATAAAATGGGCGATCTAAACCATGCATCATATCTGAGGGTAGTCCTCATGTCTAGTAAACCCTGACCATATGCCCAGGCTTATGGAACCAGCTGTCGAAACTCATTGATCGCAACTATGGGATCAATCTACTCGCCCCACTCGACCTCTCTCTAAGATTTGGAAAAGACAATGGTATAATCATCAGGAGGCACATCCTGTACCTCCCCGAACTAATGTGCATCACGGTCTAGAAGGTACCACTCCACCATAGTGTGATCTCGCCCTTGAATATGGTGTCTTTTTCAAGAAAAATACAGTTGCTACTGGTCATCATACCAAGTAGGGACCTACAACCACAGTCTACATCTAAATACAGTCATGTCATCTATGACACAACACCAATATGGGATACCTGTCAGGCCAGTGTGTTGTAATGTCATTGGGACTCTGCATCTAAACGCAATGGGCTCGTCCTCCTAAAGATCTGCTAAAACAATAAGAGGCCTCAAAACTACAATATGCTCATAAGCCCATATGTGTAAAATTGTCACACCCACTCCAATGCTCTGGCCCTAGAAATATATGGCCTGATGTAGATAATGATACAAGGAAGCAAGTAGAAACTGCCCCCCATGCATAAATAGTAGTCTGTCAGATCATCCCATGCCATGCCACCCCCAGCCTGAACTGAAACCTCTGCCTCATCAGTCAAGGGAAATCATGCCAGCAATGAGTGTCACAACAAACAATCTGAAAATAGGTACTCGAGCTCTATATAGGTCCAAGTATATCTACGAACTAACCAAAATGACGTTGTCAATACACAAAAGTGAACAACATGCATCTCTCCTGGCATCTATATTGTAGATAACACACTCCACATGAATGGGAAGCCATAGGATCTTCCACACATCCTCGAGTGTGATTCTAGCCTCGTTGGTAGGTAATTGAAAAGAGGATGTCTCACTATGCCACCTATCGATGAGTGTTGTCATCATGGACAAGTGATTATGTACCTCGAGCATGAATGCAATGAACCCTAATCCAAGAATTCCTAGCCACTCCACCTCCAGTTCATCAAAGTCTCATGCGGCTGCCAAAATCTCATAATGATTCTCTCGTGACATCAAAGGCTATGTATCCTCTTGCACGCATCACAGACACAACATCAATTTTCCTACAAATTTGAAAACTAATCAAAATTTGAGGGCATGCATCCTAAAACATCAATTGTGTCATTGAAATCAATAGCATTGCTATTTTAGGGGTGCATCACTAATTTGGTGACACGCATTGCAATAATCAATTGTGTATTGGCATTGAGGCGCATCACTATACTTAAAAATGCTAGCACATCGCTATTTTCTATGTATGTCACCCACCACAAATGTGTGTCGCTAAAACAAAAAGCCCTATATGTTGCTATTCCAACTGCACGACACCCTATTCAAATGTGTCACGAGAATAAAAAAATCTTGGTGCTTTGTTAAACAATAGGTGTCTCACTAAAAAATCAATAGCAACACTTTTGACACCTTTTGTGCGTCGCTATACAGTGACACCCTACAAAACCTAATTTGGGTGTGCTAATAAATGCAATAGATTGCAAAAATTAAGGCAAGTTTTGAGTCACATACCCGGGGTCCTACGTTTGCTTGGTACTGGTACTCTCGAGCCCGCTCAGAAAAGTAAAATGGAAGCACAGGATGAGCCATCTCGTTAGAGTATTGGAGCTCAAAATGCACAAGTTTACTAAAGTGTGAATACACAAATGAATTGGAAATACAACCTTTTCACCTATTTAAGCCTAAAATTTAGGGTTTTTTGCCCTAATTTGAGCCAAAAGCTAGGTTTTTAGCATGTTTTACCTATTTTTGTGCTTTGCGACCTATTTTGAGCCACTTTTTGGATTTTTGAGGTCATTTTTTCACATCTCGAGGCGTGTTTTAGCACTTGAATTAATATCTTACCTTTAACGAGAGATCAAACCAAAATTCAAAATTTTTGCCCGATCTCTCGAGGGGGTTGGGTACCAGCTTATTCCTTCTGCTAGGGCAATCGTGGGGCATCCAAAAAATTACTAATTTTGTAATTTTTTATCTAAGCAACAATTTTAATCCAAAAAGTGTCAGTCTTTGAACCAACGTAATAGGTACCTCACTTCAAAGAGGGGAAAAATGTAGACACTTAAAAATGTATTGAATGATACTATATACCTAAATGTGATATATTAACATCGTTTCATCTTGAAATCCATATTCTTTTCGCTTATTTGATTAAATTAGCCTAGTTATTTAATTAAATGCCTCATTTTCATCTATTAATTTGATTAATCTAATTAGGTTAATTCTTACCCCTTTCATGCTAACCTTTCATCCTATTAAATTGAATAAATCAAAATATTTAATTTTAACACCCTAAGTCATCTCACGTAAATTAAATAATCTTAATTATTTAATTAAATGTCATTTTGATCCCTTTTCATTAAATAAGTTAATTATTTAATGGATATCCTAAATTCCTGCAAATTGCATAATTAAAACTTTGTTTTTAATTATCAAATTACTATTTAATTCTAATTCTCCCACTTGCAAGGGAATATTCCTTGAGAATATTCCTCCTTTGCACATTCCTCCAAAAGGGAATATTATCATGGAATATTCCTTCCCTTTGCACATTAAAATTTGGTTTTAATTAACTAAATGCTAACTATCCTCATCCATGAGAGAATATTCTCCCGTTTCACTCATTCAAAAAAGGGAATATTCTTCCCTATAACAAACTTTCAACAAACTTCTTGAGCAAGCTTTGAAAGTGTGCTTCTTTTCATGATTGTGAGCCCTCGATTAATTATCAACTTGCATTCTCAACCCTTGATGGGAATCCATGATCCATGCGTCCATCATTTTTCCATCCTAACCATTGATTGATTCTTTCAATATTGACCATCAGTTTCTTTTTGCCTATTTTATAAATAGACTTTGCATCTATTGAATAGGGATCCACCTTTTCAGAGCAAACTTATGTTGTTCAAAATTACACTCATTTGCATCCATGTTTTATGTTTAAAAGAATTTTAGATTAATTTCATGCATAATTAGCTTAGCATCCATTAATGGCTTCCATGGTAACTTAAGTTGAATCCATTTAGCATATTTTGGAATTAGGACTTGTATCTTTAAATATTGCATACATTTAGAATAAATTTGCACACATTTACAACACACATCTTAGCATATATATCATGTTAAATTAGCTTTCATCATGTTTCACATATATCTCTCATCAGTTCATCAATTTTCTTCAATAAAATTGATTAAAACAAGCTTATTATCCAAGGGATTGGGAAAGGGTTTCCATTCCACATCAATGTGACACCACTCCCCAAATAGGATAATATTTGAAGTCTTAAAGTAGGTTTCCATTTATTTTTCATATTCTTCATGTTATTTTAAATGGGTTCTTAGCCTTTAATCAATTTCAAATATTTTATTGGGATCATGACTTAGGTAATTAAATAGGCTTTAAATTCATTTGGGTTCTTAACCTTTAATTAATCTCAAATATTTTATTTAGTTAGCACTATGATTATGGTCACACTTCCCAATGTAGAAAGATTGATTAAAGTGGTATTATTCATAGCTATTGTCAAGTACCTATATCTTAAGGTCGGATGTAGGTGGGTCGGATGATGAAGATGGATTTGAGGATGAAGAAAGTGATGATGGATCGATATAGGAGAATGAATGAAAGGATATATCATTATTAGGTATTTGAAAAGTTTCTTATATTTCTTGTCCAGGATCTTGCAGTAATGGAATGGTTTAGGTTCGACATATATTGTAACCTCCTTTTCATTATAAGAAATTTTTAAAGAATTTATGGAAGGTTGATGGGACTGCTTGCATTGTGTGGATTCAAGGGTGTCTTAAGAGTAGGTTATAAGGTAGCTCAAGATCCAATACTTGACAAGTTTTTTCAGCTATAACTGGTCCCACTTGAACTAAAAATTTTCTTGTGCCTTCAAAGTTTATTTCACTATCATCATAATCCCTTATGGTGAGGCTTTTGATCTTGTCGATAACGTCATCGAAATGTCCCAACTGCTTTACTATTTTCAAGGTACATATGTTTAATTTGGCACCTCCATCTATCAGGACCTACTTGATCTTGTGTTTATGTATGTAAACTTTGAGATATAGGACTTGATTATGAAAGGATATTTGGGGAAGATCTTTTTTGGAAAATCCAAGTGATGGGTAGAGGTAATGGTACCAAATATAGCTTGAAACTTATTTGTGTCAATATCATTAGGGATTGAAGCTCCAAGGAGGGCTTTCTCTAGGATATATTTATGTTTAGGGGATAACTTAAGAAGCTCAAGTATAGAGATTAAGGCTGGAGTTTTCTTCAATTGGTCAACAAAACTGTAGTCACTTAAAGGTTTAATGGTAACTCTTGGTTGAGATGGCGCTTCTTGGATTGTCACTTTTCCTCTTCGAGTAGTGATGTTACATTCAGGGTTTTTACCAAGTATGGTTACTACATTGATATTGTTAGTAGCTTGACAAATAGTTCCTACAACATTGCCATAGGTATAAGTGGCTTTACGGTAATCCTATCCCTCACCTTTATCATTTCCTTTAGAGTGATCAGGGAGTGAATCCTTGTAAATACCCATATCGCTATTTCCAAAGGGTCTAGGATGATTCTCAATATAAACCTCTCCTTTTTCTATCAATTCTTGGATGATATTATTTAACCTCATGCAATTTTTTGTTGTGTGACCTTTAATTCAATGAAACTCACATTGATCATTATCATTGTACCATAGGTGTTTGAAGTTTGGCTTCTCATAGCTCATTTGATCGGGTAATTTGATGAGGTTCTTTTGGATTAGCTTATGCATGATAACCTCCATGGGTTCCCCTAATGGTGTGTACTTCCTTTTTTTGTAAATTTTTTCCTTGGTTTCCCTCTTTGATTGTTTTGATTTTGATTTTTTTGTTGGTTGTTTTGAGGGTACATGAGTTGATTTTTTTGCACATTATTTATAGGTTAATTCATTTGATTCATTTGGATGTTTTTTTGGGGATTGTTAGGAGGTGGTTGGTATGGTTATTGTACATTTCACACAAACTTGGCATCTACCACTTGATCATTTGTAACATTCTTATTCTTTTCCCAAATTCGAATTTTGTCACTAGATCCCAATGCTTGGTCTGTATTGTTATTGTTGTAAAGTTTTATGGTACCTTTTGCTATAAGAGCTCTTTCAATGACTAGACCATTCTCAATGATTTCTTCAAAATTGATAGGACATAACATGGTGAGTTGATAGCTAATGTCCATTTGAAGGTTAAAGATGAAGATTTCAACTAGTTGCTTTTCGAGAATGGGCCATTTAGTTTTTCTATCCTTGATCCTCCACCTTTGTAAGTAAGAAGTGAAAGACTCCCCTTGGTTTTTCTTTATTTTATAGAGATCGAGAACTCTTATATCTTGTTTTATATTGTAAGAGAAATGGTTTATGAACTTGTTTAATAACTCATCAAAGGTTTTAATATTAGGTGGTAATGTGAAAACTATTCAATAGCCTCACCTCCAAGACTTCTTGAAAAGTGTATCAATAAGTAGGAGTCATTATTTGCAACTTCCATACAAGCCACTGAAAATTCTCTTACATGTTCGATTGGATCACCTCTCCCTTTATATTTATCGAATTTAGGTATTTTGAAGTTCTTGGGAAAAGGTATAATTGATATGGTTCAATCAAAGGGATATGGGCATATATCTTGTAGTGCATAGCTTTTCTCTTATTTTCCAAGCTGAATATTTGATATCCTTTGGTTAAGACTTTGAATTCGTAAGGTTAAGTCACCACTAGGTGTGTTCATATAAGGATTAGGGACTCCATAACCTTGTTTTCTCATCATGTATTGTGTGTTATATTGTAGGGTTTGTGTGTAAGAAGGCCCTTGGTTCATTTTATGCATGTATGATGAGGGATAAGGTCCTTGTGGGATGGTATGTGTGTATTGTTGATTGATGGTTTGACCTTGTGGATTAGGGTTTTTTTGTTGTGATGCGTAAGTTTGATGCTGTTGGGTGAAGGTTTGATGTTGTGGAGGAAGTGGATTTTGTTGTGGAGAAATTTTATGTTGAGGAGGTACATTTTTTTGTGGTGTTTATTGATGCATATGAATTTGTTGCTGCTGATTAGGAGTTTGTTGTGTACCAATTTTTTGTGATGGGGGATTAGGCATTTGATTTTGAGGATGGATGTTTTGTGGTGGTGGATTGAAAGTTTTTTGTTGAGGTTTTTGACTTGAAGAAGATCCATATTGATAGTTCTAGTTTTAAGGATCATAGTATATTAGTTGTTGTTGCATGTATTGTGTTTGTTGTTGTCCTTGGGTATTCGCTTGCTGCATGCTTTGGTCTCGAGGCACACTAGCTTGTTGTTGATAGTATGTAGGTGGTTGTTGTGTTGTGTAAATGGGTGAGGTCATGTGTTGTTCTTGAGGTGGAATGTTAGAATGAAACTATTGTTGTGGGGGGATATTGGTTTTCTGATTTGCTACATATTGTTGTTGTGTAGGTGGTAAGTTACCCAAATTTTGCATGTTGACATTAGGGTCTTGTTGTTGTGTATTGAATTTTAACGATACATCATATAGAGTTATTGAAACATTGGGTCTCCATGTATTAGTTTCCACATTTTTTGTTGCAAGTGGTGTGGAAAAGGGGTTTGATTGTGGAGGTAGATTTTGAGCTACCATGGTTTTTAGATTCCCTTGACCTTGTTGGGTGACCAATGCTTATTCTAGTTGTGAAGGAGGTCTTTATAGCAGATTATCTCCTTTTTTTTCATAAGGTTTATCATTGAGAAGTTCTTTTTGCTTTGAAAAGATAGGGGGCATCCTTGGTTCCACCATTTGTTTTGGGACTTATCTAACAATTGATTGATCATCCATGTGGATGAGGGATGGGTCTCTAAGAGAATCGATGTTAAAATTTATGGGTAACTTGGCACCATGTTGTGCAAGTTTCAAAAAGTATGTGTTAGGGTATAATCTAAGTACTTTTTCCATTAGTCTTTGCAATTTAGGATCTTGAGAGTACTCTAAGAGTTTTTCAATACTGATTTCTTCATCACTATCATGTTCTTAAATGACCACATCATGTAGACTAGGAGGTTGATCTTGATTTCTTGAAAGCATTTCTTGATGCTAAAGTTGTAGATCTTGTTCACTTGGAGGTTGAGCTCTAAACATTGTTTATTGTTCTTGTTGGGTTGAAAAATTCATAACCACATTAGGATCAAAGCCCCATGGTTGAGAAACTAAAGCTTCTACATTAGTGGTACTAGGTCTGCTTGAGCTACTTTTGTTAGCTTTAATTTTTTTGTATGTTGGGATCTTGTTGTTGTCATAAACGAGCCCAATAGACCTTGGTGAATGGGAAATTGCAATTTATGAAAGGATGGTGATGGTGTGATTTAAAAATTTGATTGGTGAATTACGTACAAATGGAAATTTTGTAAACCTTTTGGACAAAGGATTTTGGTTGATTAATATGGGTTGATGTGGATATTAGGATTTTTTGATGATCAAGTTTGATATGGGATTCTTGGATGTTTAGGATTGATGATATTTTGGTACCCAATTCTATGATAAGGAGATGAGCATATTTTGGATGGTTTTTGATAAATGATGCTATGTTTATGGATGGTCAACCCTACCAAAAAGAGTGAGAGTGGATTTTGGATGATTTCAATATGATAATAGTCTAGGAACACAAGGATGAATAAGATTTGCTTGATGTTTTCTATGCCTCAATGATGATGATGGAGAATATGTTGATTTCTTCACTTGAACTCAATTTTCAAGCTACACGTAAAGGTGGATGCTAATAGTCAAGAAACCTAGGGAAAGATGATATCCACTAAAATTTGACAAGAATACTAGAGGATATGGTGTGTTGATAAAGAGGCTATCAAAATGATAGGATTTGATATCTTATTTTCAATGTAAGTCCAAAAGCTAGGTGGATTTTTGTTTTGATGATGGTGATGTAAAGGATGTCCAATATTGCCAATAAGGTATGATGCAAGTCTAATTTTTTTTTTTTTTCCCAAAAGATGATAGTAACCAACTCTAGGTAAAAGCCAAGTTTGAAATGTGAAATGGTAAATGTTTAATGGTGTAAGATGGATGGTAAATGATTTGATGACACAAGACGAGTGTGTGAAGGTGTAAGTCTAATTTTGACAAAGTTTTCTAACAACTATAAGGTGTTACCCCAATGTTTGAAACCAAAATTTGACCAATTTCAAGACAAGCAAGGAACTGAGATAATAGTGGCTTCTTTCAATTACAACTGTGGCAAAATTTTTGACTATAGTGAACTGATTTTAGGATGACCATGGTAATGTATGACAATAGCGAGCTCTATGTAAAATAGTGACTGGTAAAAGAAAAAATGACAATACATTTTGATGCATAGTAGTGGTCAAGTTTTAGTATGAATGTGGTAAAATTCTAGGACAAAAGTAGTAAAATGCACAGTAGTGACCTAGTTTTGACAGTGTTCAGTTTATGATCATTTTTGACAAGTTTTTGACTTTGAATGTATTTGATCTAATGTTTTGGGGGATGTGTTTGATAGAAATTGATATAATACAATGGAAAAAATTATGTAAATGACTGACTCAATGGAAAATGGGGATATTTCATGGGCCTTATCCCATAAGATCCACCGGTATGACTCAAACAAGATAATCAATTACATCCTAAGGAATATAGGTATGCTTCATAGTAGTAGGCTTACCTCACCCTCGAAGGAGTGAGGTAATCCATATCTATAGAGGGGTCAAATAGGACATAACAAGGTCATGTACCACCCACCCACTCCTGGATTTGTAAATGAGAGTGACCTCTTAAGCTGTATTCCTCAACTATAAACTAGACGTGGTAAGTAACTTCTGGGAATGGTTCTATTCTCGTGCTCTACTTCAAAGAGACGTTTCAGAAAACTTGGATGGCTTCTAGAACAAAGGTATTTAATGACACCATGAAAACTATGAGTATACATCTACCATGAGACACTAAAGTCTCTAGCTTCCCCTAAGGAACCCATTCATTCACATGAGAGTAGGCATGGATAGGTATGGTGCCCTAGATTTATGCTACTTACTTTGGTTTTCACATAATTTATATAGCCTACTGGTAAACATGCTTTAGGGTCACCTATGAGTTCTCCATTGTGGGATGCGTCTCATAAGCAACCCCTCTAATAAGAAAGAAAGGCTCAGTGTTTGATATTTCCCTTACACCCAAGAACATTGAATGATGCAAGGGGAGAGGATACGTATCAAAACACCTTTGGTGACCAAAAAGTGCAAAGCCCAAGATGTTTCTCTTACACCCAAGATCATCAAATGATGTGAGGGGAGAGGATACACATTTGGCTTTCCAATCATGAAAAACATGGTGAACAATTCATTGCAATTTGATTCTTAAGTCTAAAACGAAGTGTTGTTTAATCTAATGAATTTGAGTTTTAGAAAACCAAACTTAAATGTTTGAAGATTGATAAGACAAGAAGAATACAAGATGATTGAAATAAAGAAAATCCTTAAAGAAGTGGCTGCAAGAAATTTGTTAGTAGTTTAAGCTTGGATGTCTTCAACCTTTCATCAATCCTACAAGCCAATGGATTAGTAGTTCAATGAAAGATATGCCTTCACCCTACAAAATTTGCACCAAACAAGTTAGGTAAAATCATAACACAACACAGAAAATGAGTAAGGGTTAGGGTTAGATAAAATTGAAATCTAATAAAGTCTGAAAAACTGAAATAGAAGTAGAAAATAGTGTGATAGTAGCCTTGTTAACTGCAACAACTGCTCTATTTATGAAATGATTGTGGCTTAGTTTTATGATAGCGGCTCAGAAATGGAATAATAGTGGTTATGTTATAGATGAATATGTTTCCGCTCTAACAGTAAAAAAAAACACAATCAGAAACCTGCAAAATAGAAAGAATGATAGTGTCACTATTTTGATGACAACAACCAAAAATAGGACAATCGCAGCTAAAAAATATAGTAGCTCTGTTATAGTCGTTGGTAGCTATGTTCTTGAAAAATGAAAGGCACTATTAAAAATATGAGAAATCCAAAATGACAGTAGCTAGATTGATGCAATAGTGGATATAAAATAGGATGATCATGTTCAGATTTTCGAATGATAGTGCCCCAGTTGACAAAAGCAACTCCTACAAAACACAACAACGACCCAAAACTCACAACTGGTCACAAAACTTGATGAAAATGTTAGATTAAAGGACCTAGGTCCCACTAGGTGTGATAATTAATGTAAGGGGAGAAAATGTACATGGATTAGATCAATGAATTCAATCAAAATGAAACCAAAACAAGGATTAGAACTTTCCTACTCATGAAATGTAATTTCCATAGCTATGAATTCAAACAACCAAGTTAGCACAATTAAATTGAAACACAAATGAATTCAAACTACACAATCTTGACATCCCATGGTGGAGTGTATTTTTGTTGATGATGATATGTTGGATTTCCTTTCAACACAAAGCCTCCATGATTGAAAAAGCTTGATAATAACCTAGAATGCAATGGTGAATGCTCAATTTTCTGAAGAATCAATTGGACATGATTTCTTCACAAATTCTCTAGATGAATTATGAGAGGGGTGAGGGCTATTTTATAGATTTGGAGAAATTATATCAATGGATGAGATTGAGTTAGAAACCCCACAAAGAAGGGTTGAGATTGATCAAAAACACCCACCAAGGAGAGTGAATCAAGGAAGATGGATGGAGGAGATTAGTTAGAACTCAAGCTTGCTCCACCATTTTAGGAAAATGGTTGAGGTATTTAAGATCATTGGTTGAGGATTGATTTCAAGATCAAGGGCTAGAAATGATTGAGAAAAGTTGGTTGAGATATTTTGAAAGAGAATATACTAAAAGAATATGCTTTATGGAAATAGGACAATTAAATAATTAGGAATTATTTAATTCATGTGACAAGAAGATCAAAGGATAGGATAATTAAATAATCTAGATTATTTAATCATGATATGATTAGAATAAATATAGATGATACTAATTAAATAATTAGAAATTATTCAATTAGGGTGATAAAGGGGAAATTGGTGATGAAATGGATGAGTTAATTAAAAAATACATGATCATTTAATTAATAAAGAGAAATAGGGTTAATTGGTGAAAATTATGTTAAAAGGGGATTAATGATGCAAATGAAGTGAAATGCAAGGATGTGGATGAAAATAATGTTGATGATGGAAAAATGTAATTCCATATGTGTGATATGCACTAAGGCATTTTGACATGTCTACTATTCCTTATGAACCACTACTGATCATCACATAATGTGTTACTTTGTAGAAACACCACTTATATATATATATATAAAATCTTATAAATTTGAGGATAGGGTTGATCCTCCTCCCACTCACAAATTCATCCTTCCACATGGTATAATATTTTATATAATTTACCACTCCAAAGAGGTATTTGTTTAGTCCTCCATGTATTTAAAAATTCCCTTGGATTTCTCCTCTTGAACCATGTTCTATTCATGGTATTTCCTTGAAAAAGACCTTTTAGTGTAGGCTTAGATGGAACTTCTAGTACAAGTAAATAGTTTGTGCTCACACCTTTGAATTTATTTTATCTTTGGTAAAAAATATAGCACTTATTGAAGGTTTTATAAAGAAAATAACAAGGTAAGTGGGATTTATTTTTGGGATTTAACTTAATTGTTAAGCACACTTGATTTAGATCAGTAACAAGATGGATGACCTCCCAAGATGTTTCAATATGTCATGCCTATAGGAATTACATAGATATAATGAATACGAAGTGAAAAAATTATTGATATGAAGGAACAATAGAGAGTGGTGTAAAACAAAACCATAATGACAAAAAATACAAGTGAGCTTCAATCTTAGCATAGAAGGGATTTATCTTTGGAATTTGACAAAGATTTATTATGTGTGTGGTTAGCATGATGATTATGGAGACCTTTCAGATGTAAAATCCTTGGTATGATTACTTGGAGACTCAATGTATTTCTTCAACTCATATTCTTGTTATTTCTAGGGATTTGGAGGCTAAGTGTATCCAAGGAAAAAAGAACATATAGTGAGCCATCAAGAAAGGAATAGTTGTAGATGAGAATTAGAACAAAATCTATATTGACAAAGAAATATATTCCTTTAGAACCCATCAAAGAGGTGGTTCTAATAGAGGATTTGCCTAACACAAAAGGAGGGTTGAATAGCCAAATAGTCATAAATGAGGAAAATCCTATTCAAAATGGAGAAAAAGAAGAAAATCACTAACATCCAAAAGAATATCAAGGTAAAACCCTAGAGTTTCAACTCCTTGATGAGGTTGTTGAATGCATTACTAAAAATCAAATAGAACTGATATTTTGAGTTTTAAGAGGAACCTCTACTAAACTAGATTTTTAAAAGTGGGTTAAAAAAACTAGGAGAATATTGTTTGGAAGATTAAAACAATTAGAGGGTTGGGTAAAGGATATGTCTCTTGTATGTTCAAGTATATTGAGCATACTGAAGAAATTTTATGATATGGAACATTGGTTATATGCTGACAAGTATATTATCTACAAGCTTGGACCTTTGATTTTCACCTTAAAGGGCCTTCTCATTCACACAATCCCATGTGGTTGGAATTTCCATTTTTAAATTTATATTTTAGACTGTTCCTTAAGGATATTGTAGCCCAATTTGGTAAAGTCATATGGTGCAATTTTTTTTTGGATAAATTATCTAGTTTAGTATTTCATCCATGGGTGTGTGTGGAAATAGATTTAAACAAACCTTTCCCAAAGATTTTTTTTTAAATTTTTTGAGTTGGAACAACAAATGTTTTATTTTAACAAGTTAAATACTTGTTTTTTTCTTACAAGAAGGCCATTTGATTTGAGATTTCCCTATTAGGAAAAGAAAGTCTCTTTATCTCATTCTCTAGTTACACCAATTAACTCTATCACTAAACCAATCCTATAATCACCACCACTAATTAATAAACCTTCTTCACTTCCCATGAAAACTACTCTTTTTTTGTAAGGGTGGAGTGAAGCATACGAAAAGTAAAGCAAATATGAATCAAACTAATTTAATTCAAACAAAGATTAAGATCCCTAAAACCCATTACTCATGAAATGAAGCTCTAAACTAATGAAATCCTAAGATAACATAATGAATTCAAAACTTAAAAGCATATACTATCCCATGTTGGAGATTTGTTTGCATTGATGTTTAGATGTCAAATTGCTTGATTCAATGCAAAGCCTACATTGTTATGCTTTGCAAAAGCTTCAATGTGTGTGTAATGTCGAACTAGAATGTGATGATAAATCATAACATGATCAAGAGGTAATTGTGTAACACTTCATTTTGTAAATTCTAGATGATTTGTGAGAAGGTTAAAGGTTATTTTATAGATTTTATGTTTCAAGATGAATGATCAAGATTTCATAGTAAAAGATCCTGATCAACGGTTCAAAAACTATTGAGAGGAATTAGATGGTAAGAATTAGTGGTTTTAGATTGCATTATCTATGTGATTGATGAAATCAAGTTGAGTATTCAGTGGAATTGAGAAAATAGATTGAGAAGCTAGTGGGATTGAAGAATAGATGAATCAGTTAAGAAATAGATGAATTAGTTAGCCAATCAGAGTGAGGAATCAATGGTAATGATTTTCTCAATCACAAAAGGGGTAAGGATGATTAATTAATTGAATTGATTAATTAGCATTTTTTTAGTTAAATGTGCAAGTCCTGTTTGACTTTAACAAATAAGGTATTTTTTTGTTGACTATGTTTTGAATGATGTTGAATAATTAATTTAATTATTCAGTTTTAGGGGAAATTGATTTAATTAAACTATTAAGTGATAATAATTTAATTGATGCAGGAGAAATAGGGTATATTAGCGACATAATTAAATAACTTGCATTATTTAATTAATCAAGAGGAATACAAGTTTGATTAATGATAAAATAGTGAATTAATTAAATAATTAAAAATTATTTAATTAATAGAGGAAAATAGGGTTTTTGATGTAAATGACATGAAATGCAATGATTTTAAATGATAATGATGTCGATGATGAAAAAAAATCATTTAGAATGTGTGATAAGCGTTAGGTCATTTTTACATGTCTACATTTTCACCCTCTTTGAGACAAAGTATTGGTTGCTTTTTTTCAAATAATTTGATGTTAAGATCAAGATTTTAAAATTTTTATATCCCCCACTATGCCTCAGTAGTCAGCAAAAAGATAATACAACGTTGGGCTGTCCCTTTGAGAGGTTGGCCAAAAAAAACATTTTTTGGGTTAGGCTCATGGCAAGATTCAATTTTAGTTCAGATGTGTAGAGGGAAAAAAATTAAGCTTATAGGACCTTCGTTTATAGTTCACATATTCTCAAGAGCTCATAATTTCAACCTAGGGGGGTTTCCTAGGTTAAAAATTACGGTTTGGGGGGTAAAATAGGGAATTACGGTTCATTTTACCTCATTTGCACTCTTAGCCCTTAGTAAATTCTTATCTCTAGAGATCCTAATTTGATGATTTTCAATTCACGATGTTGAGGATTGTAGGTGCCCCACATCGTGTAGAGGGGGTTTGTGAGTTCAAGAGGCTTGCTAGTGTGGGTATTGTGGTATGTACCTTCTCCTTTCCTATTTTCGTCTTCTCATGTTTGAGTAATTAATGCTATAATTTTTTTTAGCAATAACAGTAATCTTGTAAAATTAACGTTTTTGCATCGTTCTTACCACTATCGTTGTTTTTTTCTGTATTTCTTTCACTTTTCTTAGCCACTTTTGTGTTTTCTGATCACTATTTCTTAAGGTGTTATCTTTTGATGACTACTTTCACTTAAACTGTTCGCTATTGCATTTCTTTGAATGAAATAGCTGCTTTTGTGAATTTTGTGCACTTTTGAAAAACTTGTTCACTTTTCTCATTTTTATTGCTATTGAATTTCATGATCGTTGTTGTCAAAAATAGGGCCGCTATTGCATTCCTTGACAACTATTGTCAAAAAAGAAACCACCATTGTCAATTTTTGAAATTTTTTAGCAAGTTTGTTCACAATCTTAGGTTTGTGATGTGTTTTTGTAGAAAATTATTAACGTCGTGGGTTAAATGTTTGCAAGCAGTTCTTACCGAGACGATTGTTTGACTTGATTGTTGGTTTTTAGGAAGTTGAGCGAGATATCTTGGATGGTGTGGGCCTATGACATATATGCTACATGCCATAGATTCAATGCCATAGGGCGATGATGATCGCCCTTGTGGAGAGATGGCACTCTGATTCGTCGTCTTTTCATTTTCCAACCGGTGAGGCAACTATCACTCTAGAGGATATCTGGAGGATTCTCCATATTCCTATTCACAAGGAGCTTGTTACCTATGATGTTAGATAGGGTATCCATGCTATGTGGTGAGTTCTCATTGTTATACATCTTCATGTACAAGATTCAGAGATAGATTTGTTTCTGTTTGCTGACATCGTAGATCATGAATATTTGGTCCTATGTGGTTTATCTTGGGGCTCGGTGTACTTGATTAGAGAGGTAAATAGTTTCCTATTGGTTGAGGCATCTGTACTGAGAAGATGTTTGAGCATGGAATAAGGTACACATGGGACCCATGTCTCCTGGCTCATTTATATAGGGATATGCATGAGGTCACCTATTGAGGAGGTAGCTCTATCTCTATTGGTGTTACATTGTTGCATGTATGGGCATGGGAGCACATCCTAGTGACTAGACCAAATGGTGTTATGGATCAGGATTTAGAGGATCCATATTCTTACAGATATTCTAATTTTATGCACTACACTTGGCTTGGCCAACTATCTTATTAGTGTCGCATTATTAATGATATGCTCACTTTTCTTTGGATACCATGGTTAGGCATTGAGTCCTGGAATGAAAATGAGGAGCATCTCTCTTATTTCCAACAAAAATGATGGTTGATCGATCGTGTGGACTATTTGCTTGAGCACTATCTACTATATCAAGTCCTCCATCAATTTGGAGAGCAACAAGCACGGTTTGTAGATGACTATCATGCTAATTTCAAGAGGACAACCCAAGAGGTTAGGGTGTGGGGGCCATAGGCTTCCTATCTAGATGTTATAGTTGAGTTCCACCATCTTTCCCCATTTGTATGGGGTTGGCTAGTGGGTTTGGAAAATCCTAGTATGACCTGTGAGTATGGTCAATGATGGGCTCATTGTGTTCCACTTCGATTTATAGATCCTACTAGCACTGGACCGGCTATAGGGAGAGCTGGTGTTATTGGTCACAAGGGTGAGCGAAAGTGGCTAAGGATCATTGTTGAGTATTTGGCTCGAGTAGGAGATCAGGGTGAGTAGACTGTAGGACAAGATGGGAAACAAGTTGGACAACAACATCAACATCATCCTCATCAGGATCAATAGGTACCAGAGGGTTTACCATAGATGGATGCAGCAGTAGTAGCTCAGATTTCCTAGTTGACCGTAGAGAGGGCTACGAAGATCGCATGGAGGTAGGTTGTTGAGGCACAAGTTATGGCACTGACTACAAAGAGAGATGGCCTCCATCATGAGAGATATGGACTCAAGTAGGGGCTTGCTATAGAATGTAAACAAAGACTAGATGCATAGATTTCAGTTTCCTCCTCTATTCTCATGGCTCAGTATCAGGCTGAGTGAGATCAACTAATGCAACAAATCACCTATTATCAGACATTAAATGAGGCATCTTTTCCTAGAGCACAGAGGCATCCTCGCTTTGGAGAGTCGAGTGAAGCGATGGATGTAGAGTCAAGTGGCCATTCAGTCAAGCAATCACATCAGTCTCCCACCATGCCACAACCATCTCCCCATTCAAGCTAGGAGCAACTGAGATCCCCACCTAGGGATGACCAATAGGACTGATTTATTCTTGATCTTGTATGATGTTCATTATATCAGAGATGTTTTGTAGACATGATTTTTATATATACATTCATTGGCCCAACTAAGGCCTCATATATATGTATTTTTTTGTATATGATATCACACATGTTACTTGATGATGTATATGACATTCTCAGTTTTTATTATATATGAGATATACCATGTTTCGATTCGGCTTTATTATGTGTTATGAGATGATTATGGATGATGATGTTTACATGTTCATGTTTTGTACTTTTTGATGTATGCATATGATATGGATGGATGGATGATTTATATATCTATGTGATGAATGATGATTTATTATGTATATGATGGATGGTGATATACACATGCTTATGTGATTGATGATTATACATGAAATGTGATGTTTTATCATTTTATTATGGTCATGATATATACTAATGAATTTGTGGATGCAAGATGCATGTGGTACTAATGATATTGTGATGTAGGATGGAGTTGTTAGTTAGAAGGAGTATTTGATGATTTATAGATGGATAGAAATTTGATGTTTTTAGTTACTGATGATTTTTTCTTTTGCTTTCATAGATACTTTGTATCTTTTAGTAATCCTTATTGATGTAGCAAATAGACACGATGTACCATGGTATTAATAACCAAGGTGGCATTATAACCATTGCATGGAATTTTGACTCAGCACACAAAGAATATTCTTGTTCATACCAAACATATAGAAACCTTGTTAGAGTATATGGTTGAGTTGTGTTAAAAAAAATTGAACCAGTTAAATAAAGAGGTATGAAATACCTAACATGCAACTTCTACACGAATTGTCTCAGAACAACTTCCATACACAAAAAAAAGCAAGTATTCACCGTGGTAGTATCACAAAAGCATCTCATAAACAGAACAAACAAAAATTGATAGTTAATGTCACCATTCCTTCTTCTGTAAATCCTTATGAACATCCTCGAGAGATCCTAAGAATGTGGAATTAAGATAATAGAAAAGATAAGACTATAAAAACATAAACAATGTTGCAGTATCACTTGCCATATTTGTTTTTTATGTTTCACGATGAAATCCATTGATGATGTCTATTGTAGGAATGTTTTATTAGTTAAGACTCATGTTTGGGATTGTTGATAATGATTCTCAAATATGTATGGTAGTCTATACTTAGGCATTGTTCTAACTTCATAGTGTAGTGTAGAAAAAAGTAACCCTTTTTCACACTTAATTTAGGAATGAATAATTAATAATAAAATGGACTTAATGGTGCCTTATTTAGAGTGTTGTAAAGTATACATTTACACTTTCACACAAATGTAGGGCCTTATTAATTAATTGAGGTTAATTTTAGATTATTTGGCCCCTTAAATTCAAATCCAAGCCTAATTAATTGCATTTTTTGAGGGATAAAGCCCGACACTCTTAAATGATATTACTCAACACTTAATTTTGCAAGGAATTTGTCCTAGGTTAGTGACCTAGCACCCATTTTCCACCTAGTGAATGGGTCCTCATTAGGTACTAGGACCCCCTTTTGAAATAGCATTTCACATCCCCCAAAGTGTGTCCTAGTTAAGCATGCTAGGACCCATTCACCCTATGGCGAATGGGTCCTCACTTAACTTGTGACCTCCCCCCCTTGGAATATTTTTTTGGTGGTATTTTAATGATTTCAAATCTTAGATCTGATGCCGGCTTGTGATATTTGAATTTTAGGATTTAATCGTAATTTATATATAAATATAAGGTCATTTCATTATGTTTAAACTAGATTAAGAGATTGGAAGAAAGAGAATTTTCATGAGATCAAGCATTCATATTCAAGAAGCAAGCAAGAGTGAGGTCTTGGAGTAGCATTAAATTCTTCAAGCTCATTTTGTTGTCAAAGATCAAGCATTATTGGAGGAGTGATGATAGATACCTATGGAGAATCATGATGGATTCTAGGCTTTGGGGAGATGCACAAGACATTCAATCAAGCAAAATGACTTGTCGCCTAAGTGATTCCATCTTCTATGATCATTCTATTTGTAGCCTAAAGTGAGGTATAATCAGTTTTGTGACTTATTAAGGATTTTGGGATATCCTAAAGTAGGTCCTTTACATTGTTCATGTTTCATTTTAGGATCATATTCCAACATAATTGGGTAGGGTTGTTTTGCATCATTAGAGATCTTAATCTTAGACACGCTTAAGGTTAGGATTGCACACATGTTTCATGTTTTAGATTTTCATTTATCATCAAGGTATAATTACCAAACTTGGGGTTTGACTAAGGAAAATCCCCATCCACCAAAAACCTTCAAAATTTGTTTTGCAAATTATTTGCAGATCCATATCTGAAAGCGAGGAATTCAAGTGGTAGGAAGGAATTGCATGTTTGGAACTTCAAGATCATATTTAGAGTTTTCTGAAAGATTCTACCAAGACCCATTTGCCACCTACCAAATGAGTCCTTGTTAGGGTTTTAGGGGAAGCAAATTTTCAAAATCTACAAGATTCTTTTCTAGATTCAGAGCCTCCTGGACAAGTATACTAGGACCCATTCACCACCTGGAAAATGAGTTTCTAATAAGGCTACAAAAACAACAAGCTTTGACCAAGTGCACAATATTCATTATTCTTAGTTTTTTATAAAAATTATGTGTTTTATTTCTATTTTGTGATCTATTTCTTCATTGCATCTTGTAGACTTAGGTTTAGAGTTGTTTTTCTAGTTTCAATTCTTCTCCCCAAAGTGTGATTTGATTCACCACCTCGTCCTTGCATAAAGCAGAAATTACAAGATCCCCAAACCTTGACTTGGCTCATCTTTTGGGTTGATAGTCCCTTCATGGTTTGGATCTCATTTCTTGAATGAAATAGTGGAGAAGAGGACCATATTATTGTCCCCCTTTTTCCTATGTTTCATTTTGGTGAACTTGACATGAATGAACATCCTAATTTCTAATTTGGAGTGCATTAAAACCCTAGATCATATTTTGCATTATGTTTGCATTACTTGCATTGCATTTAGGGTTCATTCATTTCACATTAGTGAACATTACATTTAGGGTAAATTTTCATGTTTGCATTGCTTATATTCACTAAAAATTAGAAAAAGTACATTAGATCTAAATTTGTTTTGCATAGTGTTCACATTGAAATCATCATTCAACCATTTTGTAATGCCCTGCCACACAAACCCCAAAGGACAACTACAACCAACAAATTACCACACTATTTGTTTTTTTTGAAAGTGAAAAAGATAACAACTATGTAATAACCATTAACTAAGTAACCATACAATATTACATAAAAAAACCAAACTAGTTTCATGGGGTTACATGGTTGCATTACACGTAAACGTTCCCAACCAAAAACATCGTTAAAGTTAATGACAAGTAGATAACAATAGAAGCACACATTCACAAGATAACATAATGATAACATACAACCATCCATGATCAATAGAGATGAAAAAGATACATACATCATTTTGCTACATTTCAATTCATAGTTCAATATTACAATTGTGGAGCATATTTCCACAAATACAACACATCATGGATACAATAATACATTACATAATGCTTCCCTTATATTAACTGGAAGAGTACATCAAGTACAATAATAATACATCAATGAATAATAAGGTACAAAGCGTAGAACAATCTTCAACCAAGTGAAGCTCTAGAAACTTTGCATCTGCTTCTGCATCATGAACACAACCTAGGAACCCAATGGGGTGCATAGCATGTTCCATCCGACCACGTGGACCCAAAGGGCCACCCCTCATGCTAGGAGATGAAAAGAAAGGACCCACATCCAAACAAAGGGCAAGAAAACAAGGCTAACACAACACCAACATAAAAAAACATTAGATGAATACAAACAACACTCCCAGAGGCAACCAAACAAGGGAAAATAAATGAGTACTGTAGGAGATTTTCATCACATGGCCTTACATGGATTATCCAAACAACCTATCACAAGGTTCTACCTCCATCTATGGTTATCTTGACTACCTATCTCAAGGCATCGCTCCATAGGGTGACTCATGCAGAACCATTTCCTTTCGTGAGGACAAGGCAGTGATCTTACCAACCAGGTCTTCTCATCCCATCCTTAGCCTGTGAAAGCACTAACGGTATGGGTGAGGCACATAATTAATCTTGTTTAGTGTTTAACTACCCAAACCCACTAGCTCATTAATTACATCATCACTTGTTCAGGAAACTCTTCCATGGGCTATCCTGACATCCCCTTTGTGCGTTGACCCCCATGAAGAGCCACTCTCCCTACGAGTACCCAAACCAAAACACGCAAGGGTTGTACCTCATCTCACATAAAAATCAAGGTGTACATAACACAAAACATGCGAGGAAAGAACCATCTCACAAACCCATTCCATATCACTGAGACAAGAACAAAGGAGGTACCACCCACCACATAAACTGCATAAATCAACTAATGTACTAAAACGATAGAGTACCCAAATGAATAAGTTTTCCCCTAGCCTCTGGAAGTTACTAAAAATATCCACCCAAAAATGAGAATAAAAACTTGGGTTCCCGTGACTCAAAGTCAACACAAACATAAACCAACCCATAAACTAAACAACATTTAACACTTCTTTTGAACAAATATAACATCAATGGAAAAATCACATTCATCACCATGAGAAATGTTAAACAGTGCAAAGCAATCGTAAAATATTTTCAAATAATACATTTCTATTTAACATTTATTCTAACTAAATAAAATATGTAAGGTTACAAAAGATTCTTAACTTAATTAAAACAATAATATAGCTTTAAAAGCACCATTCTTCAATTATAAAAATGAACGATCAAATTAAAAAAATTATATTGATATTTCAAGATAACTCTATCATCTACAAAGAAAATATCTCAAAACCCTAATATTAAAGTTTCACTATACAATGATGCTTTAAGGATTATACACAAGTAAAGTTCACAATGATCATTTATGGTGTACCCTAACGCTACATTTGGTAATACTCTAATTACTTTGCAATGATAATTCAACTAACTAATAAAAGTTGCACCAACCAATAGACAGATATTCATCTAAAAGGAAATGATAATACTATCTCAAACTCTATCTTAGACACTAATCTCTTTATGAATTAGAACACAATTAGAGAAATAAAATATTCAATTAGTACAATTTCAATTTCAACTACCCCCTTATAATATCGTTTACATTAAGCTACCAATTAGGCCCATTTAATTAAAGGATGCTTAAATCTTTTCAAATACCTACATGAAACTATCATGACCACTAATATTCTCCAACCTCTACACAATCCTATTTACATCATTAACTTGTAAATATTGAACAATCACATAAATATTAATAACACACAAATACATGCATATAAATATTTTTATATAAATTTCTTTTACTTATTCTTTCCCAATTAATCACTTGAATAAAACAGATTTATTTTATTAAGTAACCTTCTAGTCTTTTCTAAAAGCATTATCTCTTAAATCTTTAACCCTAAAACTACTTTCTAATTAATAAATCCACTATATGTATATATCTATGTCAAATTAGATTATTTAAAGAATACTATTCTTCATGATACAATAATATATTTACAAAATGCCACATGTAGCCAATCTATAATAATGATAATTAAGTATTTATATTACACATAGATCAATTATGATTAATTACCTAATATAAAATTGTTTCAACATATTGACTGTTTTCATTAACTACCCTAAGCAATAGACATTTCCCAAGTCAATATAGTCCTATTTGTTTTTCAATTATATAAATAACACACACACACACACACACACACACACACACACACATATATATATTATAAAATTTTATAATAGATATATTACATTATATGATCATATATGTAGATAAATAAGAAGTTTTAATTAAAAACTTATATATATTCTTAATACTTCGTATTAATAAAAAAAAATACAATTTAAACTAAACTCTATCTAGGTCAAGGGCGGATCCCAAGACCAGCCTGGGCAGGCAGCCAAAAGAGGGGCAACCACATATACATCAGTACATGAATATATATATCAATCATTCCTTATTTTATATCTAACACATTTTATACAAACACAATCGTATCAACATTTATATAAGAAGGATAAGAATAGATTTGAATTATAGTCAGAAAAGAAGCAATCTTATAATGGCTAGAAGAATCAACGAAAATAACCGATCAAGGACTCGACAATGAAGTCAGAGGATAATGGCTAGAAGAATTGATGAAAATAACCGGTCAAGGACATGACAATGAAGACACAAGATAATTCATCTACTAATTGGAACGGTGAGACAAAACTCATTAAATCACTGAAGATTAAATAGTGAACATAGAGGCTAGATATGAACAGGCAGACCGATGGTTAAGGAAAATAAAGAATAAATCATATTTACCTAACGGGTACTAATGAAACATAATCACCAGTTTGGAGAAAGCATATTAAGGCTGCAACCAAAATTTTTGATTTTTGTGAAACTATAATTGAGATAGAAGTTTCAAGATCTTTTCTGAGAAGTTTCCTTAATATATTCTTTCTTTTGGATGCATAAGCCAAAAACAAAAGGGTAAAGCTTTTAGAAACTACCTAGCATTAGGAATAAGAAGGCTGTAAATACTTCACTCATTAGTAACCCTTATCACATAACATATATACTTGATTATTAGGTGCGTAAGAGAGAGGATACCAATCTTCATAAATTACTGAAAACATGAAGATAAAGGGGTTGCACCCAAGTTAGAAACACCTTTAGAACTTGATAACAGTAGAGTGGTTGATGTGGGCTACATGGAAGAGGGAGAATAGGTTATGTCAAAATGAAATGCTTGCCTATGTAAGTTTAGTGAATGCAATCAACGAACAAAGATGAATGCAAATTAAAAGGTGTATGGGTGCACAATACAGCAAGTATGCAAGGTGGTAAACAAATAAGGCAAGCAAGGTATCGAATGTATTTGCATTTTATTGAATGCCACAACCATAAACTCAAGCAACACCCAAAGCATATTACGCATTCTGACCCTACAGGTTGGCTACAAAAGCATCAACATCAAAGAGGGAGAGAGGGAGTTATCATAAACTAAAGGCTCAAAATTTTCTGCAACATTGTTATGTATCTGATATATATATACTCGACCCAACAAGCATATTAAAGAGAAATAAAGTGACATCAACTATTTAAAGAATGCCTCAAAGAAACGCCATCTCAAAGAGCGATGTAAATGATGCTTGCAGGATATGCCAAACAAACTCGCTGCCATAAGCACAATTAGAAACTCAAGTTTTGAACTCAACCCATCGAATCTAGAGAAGAATATATACAATGACACTTACAACAAGGAATCAGTTTCTACAAAGAGATAAAACAACAATCCAAGATAAACTAAATTCTTGACTACGAAAATACAAATGGAAGATATAAGACATCATATGTAGGTTTAGCTAAGATCCCTACTACCTGTGCCTGAATGAGAGTTTGGAATAGGGTGCGATAGGCATACATGCAAAATACTGAAGTGAAGACAAGGTATGCGAACTGTTTGATAGAATACCCCTAAGAAATGTGATTCTCACAGTTTGCCATGCTTGAAGAATATGTACAAAATGGATTTGATGAAAGGATTTAGAAACTTGCAATCAAATGCAATAGACAGATGAAGGAGGGTACTATATTATTTAACTACGAAGGTTAAAGGATGTCGTAAAGTTAAAACCTAAAAGTGTGCAATACTAGGATCTTGACAGTAATTTTCATTTTATTAACATACTCTAAATACCAACGATGAAACATCATTTGCAGGCTATAGATTACCAAATTGGAGAAGTGAAGGGTCAATACTAGGGAGGAAGAGTGTGGAGGAGCAAATACCATCTCCCTTGTTATAGCTACCGCTATTCACAATATTATATTGAAACAACCATTTCTCCCCCACAAGATTAATGCCTTCCTTTTTACATATCTCAACAAAATGTCCCCCCCATCGACTAGACTCCCCCTCTATTTGGAAGGGTGCTTGAAAGAGATGTAGGGAGGCTGGGTAGACACGTGTATTGTTTGATAGAATTCCTCAAGGAAACGTGGTCTCCTCCAAGACGTGGTCTCCTAGGGGAAATATCTGCAGGATATCTCCCATTGACTAGATTTGTGTGCACCCTTCTATCCTTACTCTTCACTAATGCAATGCTAGAAGGTAGTCTGATACATTAAATTCTCCATTATTTGTCGCTGACTCTTCCAATTTCACTCTCTCCACTTTTCTAAGGTGTCCTCCTGATTCTTTCCCTGATGCAAATCTATCTACCCTCCTTTTTCATTGACCACCATCCCTCCTTTAATGCCTTAGCTACAATGGTTTACTTTATTTTCTTTTCCTATGCCATGCTTGCAAATTTCATATTAATTTATTTATTTCTTTTCAGGAAAGTTTTGATATTAGTTTTGATATTATTAAGTCTTATAATATTTTTAGTACTAAATCCATAAAATCAAAAAATACTAATAATAATATTATCATTAGTAAATACACTAAAAGACAATTTTATTATTCAATTAGTCATTGGGTCTTCATGAAAATATTGGTGTTTTATTTTAATATCATTATTTTTTTGCCTCACCACAACAATAGTTATTTTGTAAAAAAAAACTTCCTTAAGTTTATATTATTTAATAAAATGTTTACTCTTAACATAGCAATTTAATTTAATTTTCTGAATTCATTCGAATTACCATAGAAAAAAAATTCTCAATTTAATTAACTTTTTTTTAAACAAAACTATTAAGTACACCAATAAACAAACTTACTCAAAATTCAAAGACGACCGAAACAGAGGGATACTACATCCTCCCCCCCTTGGCATCGACTTACTCCTGGAAGTTGCCCGCAAGCATAAGAACAATAATACAATGAACTAACAACTATATCAACCATTATAACAACATTAATTAAACAAGTAAAATTAAATGACTCAAAATGAAATGATACCAAAAATGGAAATGGGGTCACAAACAGACGACATCGTCAAACATAATGACAAGGTGACGGACTAGGATGGGGAAACTTTCTTGTCAACTCTATTTTCCACATCATACCCATTGGGCTTATAGGGCATGCTCAAACCTAACAATGCAGGTGGAGTTGATGCCTGGTACCTACATCTTGCATCAAACTGAACGTCAAGCAACATATATATATCGAATCACAAGCACACTGTGAGAGGAAGTCGCAATATAGTAGGGTGCTCGTGAACGAGCGATGCTATACCGTACTCTCACCCAGACCACAAACAATAGCCACAAAAACCAAAAAATCCCTAATTCTCCATTCAACTTGTAAACAATTCACTACTTAACAATTAGAATAATAATCACATAATGATCATAACCTTGAATCTATATCATGTACTATGTCAAAATAGATCACTACTTAGCATTATAAGTATCTGCCTCTAAGTATCCCAATTACTTTACCTTCATTACCATGTTTCTGAAGCTGACTCCCTAGAAATCACAAACTAGGGTGGAAACATAACACATTAGTACTAGTCATTCAAGCTGATTCATTACCTCGAAATGCTACACTTCCATAAAAAAAATGCAACATACTCACACACAAAGAGCACACTTTTTGGTTAATATCATCATTTACACACAAAGCATTCCACAAACCATCAAATAACACCTCTTCAAAATCAACAAGACATGATGTATCACTCCCCAAGCACAAAATCCCAAGTTTAACAAACACTCTTTACATTCACACACAAATTCACATCACAGTGAAACACATCACAAGACAACACAAAGGTCCATAATTCATCCATAGTAGGAAGCATATCGGTGCATTGTGCATTACACCAAGGGTCCTATCCTTTCCACCAGATTTTTTGCACCATTGGAACAACACCATTTACAGAACAAACTTGGATTGCTAAGTGAGGTTGACACAAAATAAAGACATACCCTCAAGAGTTCAAGCAACTAGGTCAACGTAATGGGCTCATAGTGCCTAGTGTATGAGCCTATGCTCTGATACGAAGTTGTAATGCCCCACCACGCAAACCCCAAAGGACAACTACAACCAACAAATTATCACACTAATTTTTTTTTTTGAAAGTGAAAAAGATAACAACTATGTAATAACCATTAACTAAGTAACCATACAATATTACATAATGAAACCTAACTAGTCCCATGGGGTTACATGGTTGCATTACACGTAAACATTCCCAACCAAAAACATCGTTAAAGTTAATGACAAGTAGATAACAATAGAAGCACACATTCACAAGATAACATAATGATAACATACAACCATCCATGATCAATAGAGATGAAAATAATACATACATCATTTTATTACATTTCAATTCATAGTTCAATATTACAATTGTGGAGCATATTTCCATAGATACAACACATCATGGATACAATAATACATTACATAATGCTTCCCTTATATTAACGGGAAGAGTACATCAAGTACAAGAATAATACATCAATGAATAATAAGGTACAAAGCGTAGAACAATCTTCAACCAAGTGAAGCTCTAGAAACTTTTCATTTTCTTCCGCATCATGAACACAACCTGGGAACCCAATGGAGTGCATAGCACGTTCCACCCAACCACATGGACCTGAAGGCCCACCCCCCATGCTAGGAGATGACAAGAAAGGACCCACATCCAAACAAAGGGAAAGCGGGCAAGGCTAACACAACACTAACATAAAACAACATCAAACAAATACAAACAACACTCCCAAAGGCAACCAAACAAGGGAAAATAAATGGGTACTATAGGAAAGTGTCATCGCATGGCCTTACATGGATTATCCAGACAACCTATCACAAGGTTCCACCTCCATCTATGGTTATCCTAACTACCTATCTCAAGGCACCACTCCATAGAGTGACTCATGAGGAACCACTTACCTTTCATGAGGACAAGCAAGTGATCTTACCAACCATGTCTTCTCATCACATCCTTAGCCTGTGAAAGCACTAATAGTATGGGTGAGGAACATAATTAATCTTGTTTAGTGTTTAACTACCCAAACCCACTAGTTCATTAATTACATCATCACTTGTTTAGGCAACTCTTCCATGGGTTATCCTGATAGCTCCTTTGTGCATCGGCCCCCATGAAGAGCCACTCTCCCTATGGGTACTCAAACCAAAACACACAAGGTGTGTACCTCATCTCACATAAAAATCAAGGTGTACATAACACACAACATGCGAGGAAAGAACCATCTTGCAAACCCATTCAATATCACTGAGACAAGAACAAAGGAGGTACCACCCACCACATAAACTACATAAATCAACTAATGTACTAAAACAAAAAAGTACCCAAATGAATAAGTTTTCCCCTAGCCTCTGGAAGTTACTAAAAATATCTACCCAAAAACGAGAATAAAAACTTGGGTTCTCGTGACTCAAATTCAACACAAACATAAACCAACCCATAAACTAAATAACATTTAACACTTCTTTTGAACAAATATGACATCAACGGAAAAATCACATTCATCACCATGAGAAACGATAAGCAGTGCAAAGCAATCGTAAAATAATTTCAAATAATACATTTCTATTTAACATTTATTCTAACTAAATAAAATATGTAAGGTTACAAAAGATTCTTAACTTAACTAAAATAATAATCTAGCTTTTAAAGTACCATTCTTCAGTTATAAAAATGAACGGTCAAATTAAATGTTTTATATTGATATTTCAAGATAACTCTATCATCTACGAAGCAATTATCTCAAAACCCTAATATTAAAGTTTCACTATACAATGATGCTTTAAGGGTTATACACAAGTAAAGTTCACAATGATCATTTATGGTGTACCCTAACGCTACATTTGGCAATACTCTAATTACTTTGTAATGATAATTCAACTAACTAGTAAAAGTTGTACCAACCAATAGATAGATATTCAGATAAAAGGCAATGATAATACTATCTCAAACTCTATCTTAGACACTAACCTCTTTATGAATTAGAACACAATTAGAGAAATAGAATATTCAATTAGTACAATTTCAATTTCAACTACCCCCTTATAATATCGTTTACATTAAGCTACCAATTAGGCCCATTTAATTAAAGGATGCTTAAATCTTTTCAAATACCTACATGAAACTATCATGACCACTAATATTCTCCAACCTCTACACAATCCTATTTACATCATTAACTTGTAAATATTGAACAATCACATAAATATTAATAACACACAAATGCATGCATATAAATATTTTTATATAAATTTCTTTTACTTATTCTTTCCCAATTACTCACTTGAATAAAAAAGAGTTATTTTATTAAGTAACCTTCTAGTCTTTTCTAAAAGCATCATCTCTTAAATATTTAACCCTAAAACTACTTTCTAATTAATAAATCCACTATATGTATATATCTATCTCGAATTAGATTATTTAAAGAATACTATTCTTCATGATACAACACTATATTTACAAAACATCACACATATCCAATCTATAATAATGATAATTAAGTATTTATGTTACACACGAATCAATTATAATTAATTATCTAATATGAAATTGTTTCAACATATTGACCGTTTTCATTAACTACCCTAAGCAATAGACATTTCCCAAGTCAATATAATCCTATTTGTTTTTCAATTATATAAGTAACACACACACACACACATATATATATATTATAAAATTTTATAATATATATATTACATTATATGATCATATATGATGATAAATAAGAAGTTTTAATTAAAAAGTTATATATATTCTTAATACATCGCATTAATAAAATAAAACACAATTTAAACTAAACTCTATCTAGGTCAAGGGCTGATCCCAAGACCAGCCTGGACAGGCAGCCAAAAGAGGGGCAACCACATATACATTGGTACATGAGTATATATATCAATTGGTCCTTATTTTATATCTAACACATATTATACAAACACAATCGTATCAACATTTATAAAAGAAGGATAAGAACATATTTGAAGTATAGTCAGAAAAGAAGCAATCTTATAACGGCTAGAAGAATCAATGAAAATAACTAGTCAAGGACTCAACAATGAAGTCATAGGATAATTCATCTACTAATTGGAACAATGCCACAAAACTCATTAAATTGTTGAAGATTAAATAGCGAACATAGAGGTTGGATATGAACAGGCAGACCGTTGGTTAAGGAAAATAAAGAATAAATCATATTTACCTAATGGGTACTAATGAAACATAATCACTGGTTTGGAGAAAGCATACTAAGGCTACAACCAAACTTTCTGAGTTTTACGAAACTATAATTGAGATAGAAGTTTCGAGATCTTTTATGATACATTTCCTTAATATATTCTTTCTTTTGGATGCGTAAGCCAAAAAAAAGAAGGTAAAGCTTTGAGAAACTACCTAGCATTAGGGATAAGAAGGTTGTGTATACTTCACTCATTAGTAACCCTTATCACATAACATATACAGTTGATTATTAGGTGCATAAGAGAGAGGATACCAATCTTCATAAATTACTGACAACACGAAGATAAAGGGGTTGCGCCCAAGTTAGAAACACCTTTAGAACTTGATAACAGTTGAGCAGTTGATGTGGGCTACATGGAAGAGGGAGAATAGGTTGTGTCAAAATGAAATGCTTGCCTAAGTAAGTTTAGTGAACACAACCAACGAACAAAGATGAATGCAAATTAAAAGGTGTATGGGTGCACAATAGAGCAAGTATGCAAGGCGGTAAACAAATAAGGCAAGCAAGGTATCGAATGTATTTGCATTTTATTGAATCCCACAACCATAAACTCAAGCAACACCCAAAGCATATTATGCATTCTAACCCTGCAGGTTGGCTGCAAAAGCATTGACATCAAAGAGGGAGAGAGGGAATTATCATAAACTAAACACTCAATATTTTCTGCAATGTTGATATGCATACGATATATATATACTCAACCCAGCAAGCAGATTAAAGAGAAATAAAGTGACAACAACTTTTAAAGAATTCCTCAAAGAAACATCATCTCAAAGAGCGATGTAAACGATGCTTGGAGGATATGCCAAAAAAATTCACTGCCATAAGCACAATTAGAAACTCAAGTTTCAGATTCAACCCATCGAATCTAGAGAAGAATATATACAATGACACTTACAACAGGGAATCAGTTTCTACAAAGAGATAAAATAGCAATCCAAGATAAACTTAATTCTTGACTATGCAAATGCAAATGGAAGATATAAGACATCATCCGTAGGTCTAGCTAAGATCTCTACTACCCATGCCTGAATGAGAGTTTGGAATAGGGTGCGATAGGAATACATGAAAAATACTGAAGTGAAGACAAGGTATGCAAACTATTTGATAGAATACCCCTAAGAAATGTGATTCTCACAATCTGCCATGCTTGAAGAATATGCACAAATTGGATTTGATGAAACGCTTTAGAAACTTGCAAGAAAATGCAATAGACAGATGAAGGAAGGTATTATATTATTTAACTATGCAGGTTAAAGGATGTAGTAAAGATAAAACCTAAAAGTGTGCAATACTAGGATCTTGACAGTAATTTTCATTTTATTAACATACTCTAAATACCAATGATGAAACATCATTTGCAGGATGCAGCTTACCAAATTGGAGAAGTGAAGGATCAATACTAGGGAGGAAGAGTTTGGAGGAGTGAATACCATCTCCCTTGTTACAGTTTCCCCTACTCACAATATTATATTGAAACAACCATCCCTCCCCTAGAAGATCAATGCCTTCCTTTTTACAGATCTCAGCAGAATGTCCCCCCCATTGACTAGACTTCCCCTCTATTTGGAAGGGCACTTGAAATAGATGTAGGGAGGCCTAGTAGACACATTTTCAAAAGGTGAAAGCAAGGAAAGGCACGTGTACTGTTTGATAGAATGCCTCAAGGAAACATGGTCTCCTCCAAGACGTGGTCTTTTGGGGGCAATATCTGCAGGATATCTCCCATTGACTAGATATGTGTGCACCCTTCTATCCTTACTCTTCACTAATGTAATGTCAGAAGGTAGTCTGATACATTAAATTCTTCATTATTTGTCACTGCCTCTTCCAATTTCACTCTCTCCACTTTTCTGAGGTGTCCTCCCGATTCTCTCCCCAATGAAAATCTATTTTTTCATTGACCACCATCCCTCCTTTAATGCCTTAGTTACAATGGTTTACTTTATTTTATTTTCCTACACTATGCTTGCAAATTTCATATATATATATTTCCACGAAAGTTTTGATATTATTAAGTCTTATAATATTTTTAGTACTGAATCCATAAGATTAATTTTTTTTTTTTTTAAAAATAATCATTAGTAAATACACTTAAAGACAATTTTATTATTCAATTAGTCATTGGGTCTTCATGAAAATATTAGTTTTTTATTTTAACATCATTATTTTATTGCCTCACACAACAATAGTTATTTTGTAGATACATAACTTCCTTAAGTTTATATTATTTAATAAAACATTTACTCTTAACATAGCAATTTAATTTAATTTTCTGAATTCATTCGAATTACCATAGCAAAACAATTCTCAATTTAATTAATTGTTTTTTAAACAAAACTATTAAGTACACCAATAAACAAACTTACTCGAAATTAAAAGACGGCCGAAACAGAGGGACACTACACATTTAGATTCATATTGCACATTAAATTGAGTCGCCTTCTTCATCATTCAACCTTAGTCAATATTGCATTTAGAGACTTGAAATCTGGAAAAAATGTTATAGAATTAACTATTACAGATCTAAAATAGAAAACACATAGAATCAACTCAGACAAAGAAAATTCAAATTTAGAAAACCCTAATCTAGGACCTATTCACCATAGGGCGAATGAGTTCCTATACACACTTGTTCAACCGAAATTTTGAGTGATTTCTAGTGTCTGATTTGCATTTTTGTCCCTATTATCAATCCCTACTCTATGACCCATTCACCATAGGGTGAATGAGTCCCTGTACATATTTAGTAGCAAAAATTTGAGAGATTTTTCAATTTTTGGTAGACATTTTTGTTTCTGTTGTTAGATCTGGGAAGTGGTTTTCTGAAACAAATTATTTTGCATTCAATTTAATGTTCATTTACTTAGATTTTGTAACATTGGGAAAATAATTTCTTGCATATTTTAATTACAAGTAGCATTAGATTTCTGCATTTCCAGCAATATTGCATCATTAGATACGTTAGTTTACATTTTGCATTCATTAGAAAACATAAAAAATATGAAAACATTAAAAACATCAAACACGACCCTTGTAGAAAGCATAGTTATTTGATTATGTCAAATCTCTTCTTCAAAGTTAACCTATCCCTCAAGCCCTTTAGTAGTTATGACTTTGATATGTTAGATGAAGCCCTTAAGGACTTCATATTACAAGGTTCATCCACTAAGGCTTGTCATGACAAACTGAAACACAAAGATGTTAATGTAATCACACCACAACTTACCATTTACCCTCCCTTGCAAAACCTCAAGTTCAAAACAAACCCGTTATTATCCTATAAACACCTAAAAACAAGCCTTTATTTGGTGATAACAATGCTTCACAACAAATGGGTTACAATATAATTGTGCACACATACAATACAACGAATAATAGGCAACAACAAACAACTCTAGTTTCATTACCTTTGCCTCAACCTATATTTCCTAGCACTCCTTGATTACCCTCAAATAGTGGAAAGGAATATAATCTTGTTGAACAACTTAAGAACACACCTGCTAAGATATCCCTATGGGATATTACTCAAGCCTCACAAAATTACCATAGTAAATAGCCTTGCAACAAGTTATGGTTCCTCCTAATACTAGTTCAAACGATGTGGCAGGGCTAGTTCAAGGGATGAATGAGATAAATCTACATTTTATTTTTTTCCAAAGAGAGTTACCTTCCTTGGAAATTCAAAAGTAACATGAGGCTTTCATGATAATAGCCTCGGTTAATTAGATCGCGATCAAAAAACCCTTGTTGACAATGGTCCAACCCTTAATGTGTGTAGTATGAGCCTTTTGGAAAATATTGATATGGATAAGAGTGACATCAAACCCAATTCTTTGTCTATTCATGGATTTGATAATATAGGAAAACATCTTCTTGGATTCATCACAATTACCTATTAAAGTTAGGAAAGTAACATTACAAACTCCAGTCCGTGTTATGCCTCATGATCTTTCTTACAATATCCTCTTAGGGAGACCTTGGATTCATGAGATGAATGGAGTTCCCTCTACCCTTCACCGTGTAATGAAATGCATCTATAACAACAAGGTTTACATGCTAAAAGCCAATCCTAAACCTAAAAGTTGTTTGCTTGCCAAGAAAGAAGGAAAATATCCTTTGAAGTATTGAAATCAACTAAAAAAGTGGAAGCCATAAAAGAAGAACATGAGACAAACATTGATGAAGTTACTAAGTTAGAATATGATTGGGGTTCCTTGGATTTCACACCAAAATTTATGGGAGAATACAAAATTACAACAAAAGAAACTGAAAAGAAAAAACAACCAATGGTAATGTCAACGTAGAATTCAGAAGAAAATTCATAAGCATCTACTTCATCTACTCTAGAAGAAGACACAAGCTATACAACAAACTTTGATGAGATAGACTATCAACAACCACCAAACCCGAAAGAGATGGATAAACTTTATGGAAGAGGTTATGACCTCGTAAAACAACTTGGATATAGTGGAAAAGGATGTGGAAGGAAAGAACAAGGAATCCATGTTCCTATAGATCCTAACACATAAGAAACAAAAAATGGTTTTGGGTATTGTCCTTCTAAGATAGCACAAGAAACAAAAAGACCCTTGTTCAACATCAACATCGTCATCTATAACTCCACTAAAATAACTCACTTTGAAGCATCTTAAATTGATTGATACAACTTGTGAAGAGTCATTGGAATAATTTGAAGATGATGAAGCCTTGAAATCAATGATAGGAGTTTAAGATAAGTAATTTACTCCTAAAATGAAATGGGTTACATGTGCTATGGTTAGTAGTGAACAAGAAAATGAAGAAAAAAAAATTAATGAGGGTGATAAGGACAAAGAAGAATACAATCCTGAAATTTCAAAAAAAAATGCACTTCCTTTGGGAGATACAATCAACATACCAATGGATATGACTAATGAGGAAAGAGTTATTCAAATAGGAAAGTGCCTTGATGAAGATGAAAAATAAGATCATGCAACTTCACTTCATGAATTTCACAAACTTTTTGCTTAGACTTGTTCAGATATGTTGGGAATTGATGCGAAGATAGTGACACACAACATAGTCCTTGAAGAAGATGCTAGACCAATGAGACAAAAGATATGAAAGATGAATCCTAAGATATCTTTATTGGTTAAGGATGGGATTGAAAAACTTCTTGAAGATGGTTTTATATGACCTATTGATTATTCTCATTGGATCTCAAACATTGTTACAGTCGAAACCTGATAATCGTATTTGGATGTGTACAAAATTTCACAATCTAAATAAAGCATCTCTAAAAGATGATTTTCCCCTTCCTAATATCGATACGATAGTGGATTCGACTATAGGACATGCTTTATTATCATTCATGGATGGATTTTCTAGATATAATCAAATATTTATCAACCCTCAAGATCAATACAAGACAATATTTACCACAATTGGGGAGCATTTTCTAGGTAGTTATGCCTTTTGGATTAAAAAACGCTAGAGAAACATATCAAAGGGAAATGAAATTGATATTTCATGATTACATACACAACATTTTGGAAGATTATGTTGATGATATTCTATCCAAATCTTTAACTTGACAAGACAATGTGAATATCCTACAAAAAACCTTTGAATGAATGTCCAAATATAACATGGGATTGAACTTGAAAAAGTATGTATTTGGCATAGATAGTGGAATATTTTTAGGTTTTATAGTATCTCATAGAGGCATTGAGGTGGGACACAAAGAAAATTGATGCTATCATTAGCATACCACCTCCTAAAAACATTTCTCAAATGTGAACTTTACAAGGAATAAATCAAGCTATCTGTCGTTTTGTAGCATCCTTAGCAGATCAAACATTACCCTTTACACAACTCCTTAAGAAAGATGTTCAGTTTAATTGGAATGAGGATTTTAAATAGGCCTTTGAGAGTTTGAAATATTTTCTACTCAACCTGTTTTACAACCCACTAGGCAAGATAAGCCATTTATCCTTTATATAGCAGCATCATCCCATGTTATCATAGCATTGTTGGCTCAACAAGATGACAGTAGTAAAGAACATCTTGTTTATTATATTATGGTATGTGCAGGATCATGATGGGCCAAAAAGTGGCAATATGATGGGTATGTGGATGACGACTTTTTTTTACCCAAAATTGTTGAAACGAAAAGGGTTTTTAAATGATATTCTTAGGTTTCCACCAATATAAATTATGTTTTACTTTGAATTTAATAAGTAATTATTATTCATTTTCTATTTGAATTACGACTAAAGTCCTAATTGATAGGCTGATTGAAAAACATCTATAGATTTCAAACGGTATCACATTTTTTGAATCCAAAACATGTGTCACATTCTATGCTTTGCATAATGTAGGATTAAAAAAAGAAAAAATGAATTTCATGAAGGTTTGACCAAGTTAAGGTGGTCAAACATACGAGTTTTTATATTTTTTTAAAAGTTGTAATAAAAATTCATAATTAATTATTTACTTGGAAAAAAATTACAAAAAAATATGCATCACATCGGGACATGAGTCATCTACTTATATCTAAAATCTTATAAAAAAATATTATCATTTTATTGTGGTTAGGGTGGTCAATACACCTACTTCTTATTTTTCCCTGAAATTTAAGTAATTTGCATTGAAATTTTAAATTTTCACCAAATAGATTTTTTTTGTAAAAACCTAGTAGTTTAGAAACCACATTCAATTTTCTATAGATTCTATTCTTACATATTTTTGAAATAATATAGATAACTTATTCAAATTTTTATGTCAAGTTACGTAACTCTGATTTTTCTGAATTTTTTTCCACTTAAGGGCCTGTTTTTCCATGATGATCCTGCACATACCCATTAGTCAAACCCTGATTGATTATGAGAAATGATATACAACGATAGAAAAACAATGTTTGGCTCTTATATTTTCTACTAGTAAATTGAGACATTACTTATTGAATGCTAAAATCCACATGATGACAAAATTCGATCCTTTAAAACACCTTTTCACTAAAATAGATTTATTGAGACACTTAGCTAAGTGGGTTATGTTGTTAACTGAGTTTGATCTTAATTTTTTCCCTCAAAAGGAAATAAAAGGACAAGCCTTGACCAACCAATTAGTTGATGCTCCCTCTCACCTAGCATTACCTAATATAGACTCATTCCATGATGAGAATGTGTTGACTATTCAAAAAGAAAAAGAAACATGGGAATTGTACTTTGAAAGTTCCAAGTGTCGAACTAGCTTTGGGGAATGGGTTATATTAATTCCTCCAAGTAATATTATTCCCTTACCTTTCTGTCTAAACTCCCTTTGTACAAATAACACTACAGAATATGAAGCTTTAATAGCTAGTATACGTGCAGTGTTAGCATTAAATGCCAAACACATTTCTATATTTGGTGATTCTCTTCTAATTATTAATCAGATAAATGGTGCATATCAGGCAAAGCATGATAAGCTAGTTTGATATAGAGACCTCATGATGACATTATTAGATAAATTTGAATCATATACGATCAACAATATACTGCGAAAGGATAATCAACATGCAAATGCAATGGAAAGCACTGCTTCCCTTGTATCTCTTGAAGATCCTTTTGTTGACTTCACATTTATAGTTCAAATGATCCCTAAACCTTTAATAGATGATAAAATAAAAGAATTTTTATTAACCGACACTGAAAAATCTAGCAAATGGTACACAACGATATTCAACTATTTAAAAGATGGTACCTTTCTAGAGCCTACAATTAAGAACACTCGAGCTCATCTTCAAAAAATTGCATATAAGTATATAATCCTTGCGATCATTTTATACAGAAGATCATTTAATGGTCTTTTACTTAGATGTATTAAACAATCTGAGATCCCTATAGCACTTGAAGAAGGTCACACAGGTGCTTGTGGGGGGCATTTTGGAGGAAGATCGTTAGTTCAAAAATTTGTTCATATAGGATATTATTGGAGAAACATAGAACAAGATTGTTTTGAGTATGTAAAGAAATTCCATAAATTTCAAGAACACAACAATTTGATTCATGCTCCTACTTCTGAGCTTCGTTCCCAAGTTCCTATTTGGCCATTCTCGATTTGGGGTTTGAATCTTATTGGAAAGATATCACTGCCTTCTTTCGCTAGACATACGTTTATCATTACTGCAACTGACTATTTTACAAAATGGGTAGAAGTTATCCCTCTTCATTCCATGAAAGATGATGCAATATTTTGTTTCATATTGGTCTCCCTTCTACATTACTTTTAGATAATGGAACTCTGTTTAAGAACAATGATGTAAAGAAATTCTTGGAAACATTTAATATCCAATATCACTTTTCAACGCCATATTACCCAGAATCAAATGGACAAGTGGAATCGACTAACAAAACTATTGAACAAATCCTACAAAAAATAGTAAGTAAACATAATAAAGATTGGCATACTCAACTAGCCTATGCTATGTGAGCTAACCATACAAGCATCAAAACATCTACCAGAAACACTCCCTATAACCTTGTTTATGGTGTTGATGCAATAATGCCCTTCGAGTTAGAGATTCCTTCATTGAGAATTTCTCTTAAAGGGCTTATCGATGATAATACTTATAAAGAGCAATGATTGCATCAGCTTGAAATGCTTGATGAACAGTGCATCAATGCTCTTGAGCATCTTCAAGCCTATTCCAAAAGAATGCAATGTGGTTATAATAATAATGTCATTCCTCACGCATTTAATAAAGGTGACTTGGTGTTATATGAAAATCAGCGTAATGCCAATGATCTCTCAAATGAAAAAGGAAAATTCAGCCCTAATTGGTTAGGACCTTATGTCATCAAGGAAAACTATGGGTCCAAATCCTACACACTAACAAAAATGGATGGTACACCTCTAAAAGAACCTATTAATGCCACACATTTGTGTCGGTATTACGTATAGTTCTCTCTCTTTTAAATAGTGTGTTAAAGTAGTGTTGTTAGATTAGGTAGATAGTTTCTATTTTAGCTCGCATTGCTTCATTTTTTGATAAACGATAACAGTATGTCTTAAAGTCTAAAGTGATTATTCAATTAGTCTGAATTATTACTATAGTTTCCATACTATTCAAAAGAAAATCTTGTGTTATGTTAATTTAGATCCTTGTATGCATTTGATGTTATTAGACCATAGGTGCATTTAAGTTAACACAGCATACCTAATCATAATGTAGCATCTAACATAAGCTAAAAAAGTTTTAATTAGATCACATAAACATTATATCATGGAGATATTTATTAGACATTCTTGCAAATGATATTTAATCAATCACATTAACATTTAATTCAACACAAGATCATAAAAACATAAAACACCAATGCTTATATATATCATCAAAAGTTTAAGTACATATACATCATTGAATACAATGCTCGTAAGGTCTATGATTGCTAGAACCCTCGAGGGGTGGTGGTCCTCATGGCCATCACAATATAGTAGTAAGCGATCATGATCTCCTTGAGGATTCCTGTAGGCCCTCTACTAGTCCAACTACTCTCACCTCATGTATGAGTGCCTCAATGCACTCTCAATCTATCTGATCTTTGTCTACCTGTACCTTAGCAAGCTCCTCTCGTAATCTTGAGATTTCTTCTCATAGGTCTTCCTCCATCCTACTGTCAGTAGGACCTCACAATTTTCAAACTGTTGCAAGCTTTGTTAGAAGCTAGCCGACACAACTAGTGGCTCTCTTGTATGATGTTCCTAATCTCGCTATTGACTCAAAGAAGTTTGCATGTTTCCTCCCAAATGGTAGGGGCATCTACTCTGGGAGTGTATCATCCTTTTTTCATAGTGTTCACTCACTGGTAGAGTTCCCACCACTCTTGTGTGGACCTTACAAGATAGAAATCATAAGAATATCAATACACATCATAATCATATATAAAGCATATACAAAAAGATAAAAGTGTAATAAAATAACATAAATATCAAATCATCACTTGGATCTCCAGTCTTCTAATTTGGGTATAATCATACAATAGTGGTCCCCCTCTATGTTGGAGTTGTGGATGTGGTGCAGGAGCACCTTTGATCAAACATTGTCAATTCAAGATGATGACGAGTAGACTTTAGGATTTTGGGTAAAATGCACTAAATAAGGTCAATGAGACCATTTATTAATGTATTTGGGTCATGTTTGGGTGGTCATTGGGTGTTTAGACTTCAAAAAGTGCAAAATATTGAAAAGTTGCTATTTACATGCAAAAATGTAAAGTTGAAAATGTTGTAAAAAGGAAGAATTTGAAGACCAACGGTCACTCAAGTTAAAATGGCCATTTGGGGAAGTTGAAGTACTTATTTTTAGATGGAAAAGCATAAATATGGAGGAAAGCATCGATGTATGTTGTATTTTTGAAGTTTTGAAGAATAAACTAATTGAATACCCCTGTTTTAACAGTATTTTCTATGTTTTTTCTATTTTCACAGCCTGGTACGGACCTATACTATACAAAATAGGCTAAAAGAACTTGGGAATTGGATTCACATAAGTGTTAATACCATTCTTTTTTTTTTAGAGTTAAATTTCATTAAGAGATAAAGTTGTTTGACCCAATTTTCTATAACTCGGTCTAAAAATAGAGTTCTTTAAGGGTTTGTTGCTTTAAATTGGAAATGAGCCCATTCCACCTTTTGTAAGTTTTGTGCCTTGGTGGAATGGGTATTTTTTAGTAGGAATAAATGTCGGGTATGTTTGAGAGTGTAGGGGAGGTTGAATGGTGAGTTGGGCATGATGCCCTAATGGTGGAAAGTGAGTTTTCCTCATGAAATTGAGAGGTTAGAATAAGGAATTGTGTAAATATGGTTGGGGAAGCATTATTTCTTGATATATTAAGCATGTGCAGAGGTTATTGAACCTATTTTAGGTGGTGGAACCTCTTGTTGAGGTCTGGTAATGTGACTTTCATTAAAAACCTAGATTTTTGGCTAGAAAGGAGGGTTTTGGAATTAGGCACCTTGGTGGTTGAGTTTCTGACAATTAATTATGGATTCATAGGTTTGGACACCTATATATTTCTTCCCGCATGTGTTTCAAGGTTTTGTAAAAGTTTTAAGACAAGTCTCTTTGTTAAATAGGCCTAATTTAAGGTCTAGGAAGTGTGGAAATCCAGTTTTGAGAAAGATGTTTCAAAGAAGCCTATAGTGGTTTATGAATATTTTATTGTGTGACCTGATGGGTCTTTGAAAAGGTTTAGGTCTTGGTTTGAGAAGACCTTCTCTAAAATATATACCCGATTGAGTGAGTTTGCAATGCTACACGGAATTGAGTGGCTATGATGAGATAGTGAGAATTTTGAATAATTGTGACTTGAAGGTTTTTTTTTTTTTGTGGAATTGTGTTGTGTGGTTGTAGGACCTCCCTTGGTTGCTATCAAGTGGTATTAGAGTGAAGGTAGCAGATCTTTGTGGAAGAAGATTGTAGTTTGTGAAAGAAAGATTGGAAGGTGAAGAGGCAAGATTATGAAGATGCCTCCAAAAGGGAAGAATATGACAAAGGAGATGAATGACTTGAAAGGTTAGTATATTAGAGATATCATAGAATTGAAAGAGAGATTGGAAACCTTAGAGACAAACAAGAGAAGAGAAGAAGTTGAAAGCAGTGATTCAAATGATGAAGATGAACAAGAGTTTGAAGATGTTGAGGAAGAACTTGATCCAAAAGATCAGATAATGAAAAAATTGTTGAAGGTAGTCAAAGGTGACAAGTATAAGGTGAAGATTGATGTTAAAAAGTTTGGAGGAAATCTGAATGAAGAAGAGTTGTTAGATTGTATAGCATCTTTGGACAATTATTTTGAGTGTGAGGACATTCCTAAAGAGTAAAGAGTCAAGATTGCAAAGACAAAGTTAAAAGTTCATGCACTTTTGTGGTGGAAGTATCTACAGTCAAAAAGAAGGAAGCAAGGAAAATCCAAAATTGTATCATGGGAAAAGATGGTGGCTAAATTGAAAGGTAAATTTCTCCCTTGTAATTATTCTATTTAGATGTTTAAGAGGTTGCAAAGTTTAAGGAAAAAGGAAATGGATGTAAAAGAATAAATTGAAGAGTTTTACAAATTAAGTATGAGATCTAACCATAATGAGAAGAGCCTTGTTTAGGACAACTTGCAGATGCAAAAATAAGGTATGCGAGGTAATAGCTGATTTTGGATGCACTGATAACATGGTATCTAGTGATATGGTGGACAAATTGAATTTGCAAAGAGTACCTAGGGAAAGGCCATACAAAGTATCTTGTGTTAGTGAGAATTAGTCCATTGTGGTGAGTGAACAAGCTTTAGTTGAATTTTAGATTGGTAGCTAGGTACAAAGATAAAGTAGTTTGTGACATATTGCCTATGAGTTGTTGTCATGTATTGCTAGGAAGGCCTTGGTAGTTTGACAGGTCAACAATCTATGATGGAAGACAAAATACATACACAATTAAAAAGGATGGGAAGACATACATTTTAACTCCATTGAATGAAGAAACTAAAGAGAAAGGTGAGATCATCATGGTAGGGAGAAAAGAGTTTGTAAACATTGATGAAGGTAAAGTATGAGTTTGGTAGCCAATGCAAGGCTTAATACTATTGGGATAGTAGATAAGGACAAAAGAGACAAGGTGCAGTCAGTTGTTGCAAAAGATTCCTTCATGTGGAAGAAGAAAGTAAAAGGAAATGTGTCTTGGTTTGAGATAGCAGAGTAAGTGTGAAGAGCTTGAGAAAAAGCAAGAAAAGTGTGATGAAATCATTGTGGGGACAATAATTTGTCCTGTGGTGGCAAAGAGAGTTGATAGATGGTTGAATATTGTGAGAATAGAAGTCTATAAGGCTGAGAGGATAGTGGATAAGAGGATAGAGGTTTGTAAAGTTGAAGGGATAGTGGAAAGGAAAGTTGCAGGTCTGACAGAGATTACTAGGAGTGATGGTACAGTTGACAGTGGTAAAAGTGCAGTTGGTAAAGGCAGTGGATAGAGATCCAAGAATGAAGTGAAGAGGGAAGTGATGGTAGTTGATGAAAGTATGTGTACAGGTGTAAAGGAGAATGTGACATCAGTGATTGGTGATGGAAAAGCTAAGGAACACCCCATAAAGCAGTATGACAAAGTGAATCATGTTTCAAGAAAAGACAAGGTCAAGGAAGACAAGGATAGTGAGAATCAAGAACAAAGTGAACCTATTGAAGGAAAACATGAAGGGTAGAAGCATGAAGAGCACAAAGGTGGACAAGCTACAACAAATCTTTCCAAGGGACTTGGAAAAATTACAAGTTGGGGTGTATGGTGCAAGAGCACCTCTGATCAAACATTGTCAATTCAAGATGATGATGAGTAAACTTTAGGATTTTGGGTAAAATGCACTAAATAAGGTCAATGAGACCACTTATTAATGTATTTGGGTCATGTTTGGGTGGTCATTAGGTGTTTATGTGTTTAGACTTCAAAAAGTGAAAAATATTGAAAAGTTGTTATTTATGCAAAAATGCAAAGTTGAAAATGTTGTAAAAAGGTAGAATTTGAAGACCAACGGTCACTCAAGTTCAAATGGTCATTTGGGGAAGTTGAAGTAGTTAGTTTTAGAGGGAAAATCATAAATATGGAAGAAAGCATCGATGTATGTTGGACTTTTGAAGTTTCTTCTTTGAAGTTTTGAAGAAGAAAGTAATTGAATACCCCTATTTTAATAGTATTTTTTGTGGTTTTTTCTATTTTCACAGCCTGGTATGGACCCATACTATGTAGAATAGGCCAAAATAACTTGGGAATTGGATTCACATCAGTGTTAATAGCATTCTTGTTTTTGTAGAGTTGAATTTCATTAAGAGATAAAGTTGTTTGACCCAATTTTCTGTAACTCGGTCTGAAAATAAAGTTCTTTAAGGGTTTGCTACTTTAAATTGGAAATGAGCCCATTCCACCTTTTGTAAGTGTTGTGCCTCAGTGGAATGGGTATTTTTTAGTAGGAATAAATGTCAGGAATGTTTGAGAGTGCAGGGGAGGTCGAATGGTGAGTTGGGCATGATGCCCTAATAGTGGAAAGTGAGTTTTCCTCGTGAAATTGAGAGGTTAGAATTAGGAATTGTGTAAATATGGTTGGGGAAACATTATTTCTTCATGGATTAAGCATGTTCAGAGGTTATTGAACATGTTGGAGGTGGTGGCAAGTCATATTGAGGTCTGGTAATGTGACTTTCATTAAAACCCTAGATTTTTGGCTAGAAGGGAGTGTTTTGGAATTAGGCACCTTGGTGGTTGAGTCTCTCAAAATTAATTGTGGATTAATAGGTTTGGACACCTTTAGATTTCTTCCCACATGTTTTTGAAGGTTTTGGAAAAGTTTTAAGACAATTCTCTTTGTTAAATAGGCCTAATTTGAGGTCTAGGAAGCATGGAAATCCAATTTTGAGAAAGATGTTTCAAAGAAGCCTATAGTGGTTTGTGAATATGTTATTTTATGCCCTAATGGGTCTTTGAAAAGGTCTAGGTCTTGGTATGAGAATACTTTCTCTAAAAGATATGCCTGGTTGAGTGAGTTTGCAATGCTACAAGGAATTGAGTGGCTATGATGAGATAGTGAGAATTTTGAACAATTGTGACTTGAAGGTTATTACTTTTGTGTGGAATTGTGTCATGTGGTTGTAGGATCTCCCTTGGTTTCTATTAGGATGGCCTAATACAACTAGCCTCCCCATGCTTGTGGGTGTGGATCTCTAGCCTGGTTGCGACATGTGATCTGGTGACTCTGGTAGGAGTTGTATCTCTCCTATTGAGGCCAACTGGATCCTCCTCTATCTCATTGATATCCTCACTCATAGGCTGTAACTCCTCCTCCTCATCCTCCTCATCCTCATCCTCATCCAAACCTAGAAATATGTCAGGCATGGTGTCATCATCATCTGTATCTTTTTCTTCCTACTCATCATCCCTATCCTCTCTGCAACCTGGAAGAGGTCTAGTGTGACCTACAGGGTAGTGTATAGGGAAGACAAGACATGTTCATGCTGCAACCCACCACTTGTCATAGGCCTATTGTTGGAAATATGTGTCTCAAGCATTACAGGTTGAAACCTCCAAGAGTGCCAAGTCGGTGTGACAGGTTCCAAGTCTGGCTGACTAGCAGTTTGTTTTATTCAATTCTGAACAGGTCACTATGACCCTAAAGAAGTCTTGCCGAAAGGTTTACTATGTAGCTATCGCTATGACAAGGTGTGTTCGTTGTGACCTTATAGCGCTCGGGAGAACTTTGGCCGAAGGGCCATTCATTCGTGTATCGGCGAGACTCTTGGTGACTAGAGTTTCAGAGTAACCTATATTCACTCAGTAAGATGTCACCGCGAAAGAAAATGTTATATCGACAGTGTTTGTTTGTTTTGTTTCTTCAGGGAGACTTGGCCGAAGGAAATGCCATCGTTATGATGTTCTCAGCGACAAAAGATTCAAGTGTTAAATCTCCGGTTAAACTCAAAGCTATCGGAGAAAGGTCTTAGCGATAGACGAGAATCATGCCGACAGGGACTACTTGGGAGGTATCGATATAACTCTTAGACTTTGATATGAAGTCTGAGCGATAAGCTATTGTCTTGCCGATAGCCGATGGCTATCAGGGTAACTCTTGGCGATAGTTAGTCTTTGCTGCAACATATGTAAATCGGTAAGTTCTCTCAGCGGTGGACAAATGTTTTGGCGATAGGTGAACACTTCAGAGTAGCATATGAAGATCGGTATGAACTCTCGGTGATAGATGTGAGTCTTGCCGACTTTCATTTGGTGCTCGGTAGATATGGGAACTTCGGTGTAACCTTAGTGTTTTGCTATGACCTTCTGGCGAAAGCGATAAGTCAGGACGACTACTTGGTGACTCTGTGGAACTCTTGTAGCTCGATAGAACGTCCTAGCGACTACGATAACTCTTGGCGACATTGATATGAGTTCAATGTGGCATCGGCGAGACACAATTAGTGTCTCACCGAGATGCCAGAGCATTACGATTTCTGTTGACCATCTGACTGTCATACGTGGAATCTCGTGGACGAATAGAGGAAGCCAAAAGTGAACTGTTAGCAGTTGGTTCGGTGTGACAGTTTTGTGGGAAATCTCAACAGTCAAGGAACACCATGGATATAGTTGGAAGTTGCAAACGCTTGGGGGTTGGATAGTAGTTCGATCAACAATGAAGTGTGAAGAATTCAAACTGTATCAGTGAAGGAATTAAAATCTGTAAAGGTTGTAACTTGAATGTCTCTATTGGAAGAAGGTTCATGATGAATGATGCTGTATAATGACACTAGAAAGATAAGTCTAGAATTGTATGTAATTTTGATTACTATAATACAAAGTGATTTCTCTTGGTGTGGTGGGTTTTTCTCCCGTAAGGTTTTTCCCACGTATATCTGGTGTTCATGTGTGTTTGTCTAAATACTTTGTTTCAGTAATCTATCTCATAGTGCATCTTAACTTGACTGTAATTGAAAATTTAAAAGTACTTCTCCACTCTTTCCTGAGGTATTGACGTTAGGAGAATTGCTTTCCGCATCTAGTTTTTCCTTTCAAGTGGTATTAGAGCCTGGCCAGTTGCGTTATCCTTGGGGGTACATTGGGTTTTTTGTGTTAATACTGTTTAGTGGGAGTTTTGTAGAGATTGTTATTTCTATTTATAGATTAAGATGTCTAGTTCATCTAGGAAGATTGAAATAGAGAAATTCAATGGCAGTAACTTTGAATTGTGGAAACTCAAGATGGAGGATCTCTTAGTAGATCAAGACCTTTGGCTTGCTGTGTCTGGAACTAAACCTACAGGCATGAAGCAAGAAGAATGGGACCTTGCAGATAGGAAAGCGAAGGGGTTGATAAGGTTCTATTTGGCAGACTCAGTTCTTCTCAATGTGCATGAAGAGAAGTCTGCTTCTCTCTTGTGGAAGAGACTAGCGTCTATTTATCAGGGGAAATCTTTGGTGAATAAGTTGTTCCTAAGAAAGAAGCTTTACTCTTTGAGAATGCAGGAAGGAGGGTCTATAGCTGATCATTTGAATGCATTCAACATCCTGCTCGCACAATTAGCATATGTTGGTGTAAAGATTGAAGAAGAAGATCGTTGTATGCTTTTGTTATGTTCTTTGCTAGACTCATGGGATCATCTAGTGATGGCTATTGGGAGTACAACATCCAGTTTCAAAATGGAAGATATTGTTGGTTCTTTGCTGTTAGAAGAAATGAGAAGAAAATCTTCTGAGATGGCGAAGGAGGCTCTTGCTATCAGAGGAAGGTCAAAGGAGAAAGGCAAGAAGAAGGACAAGAAGTCCAAATCAAAATCAGAAGGGAGATCAAAGTCTCTTGGCAAGAAGTCCAAGGTGAAGTGCTGGAACTGTGGGCAACCTGGTCATGTCTGAAAGGATTGTAAAGAAGAGAAAAATAAGAAGAAAGTATCTTCTGATAATGGTTCTTCTCATAGTGATGGTGATGCCTTTATTGCAGCCTTGGCTACTCAGGCATTATATGATGTCTGGTTGATCGATTCTGGAGCATCGTTCCACATGACATCTCACAGAGAATGGTTTACAAAGTATGAAGAATATGATGGTGGAAAGGTGTACTTGGCGAGTGATTCAACCTTGGAAATTGTTGGCCGTGGAAGAGTCAGAATCCAATTCCCTGATGGTAGAATAAAGGGGATCAATAATGTTATGCACATACCAGGTCTGGCTCAAAATCTATTGTCTATAAGTATGCTAAATGATATCGGAGTACAAGTCTTGTTCTTGGGAAGTGGCTGCAAGATGACTAGAGGTTCAATGGTGCTAGCTAGAGGTGCTTGAATTGGTACCCTGTACAAGCTGGATGCACAAGCTGTTCATTGTAACAGTGTCTCTTCGAAGTCACTGAAAGCTGCTCATGGAGGTAAAGAGGGAAATATCCCTAATTATGTAAACTCTATGGAAGTAAAACTTCCTACAGAGAAGACTATGCTTTGGCATCATAGGTTAGGCCACATAGGAGAAAAAGGTTTAAAAACCTTGAAGAACAAAAACTTGGTTGAGGGGCTTGAAGATTGTAATATGGAATTTGAATTCTGTGAACACTGTATATATGGAAAGCAGCATCGTGTTTCATTTTATGACAGTCCTCATAAATCTTCTAATTTGTTAGACTATATTCATTCAGATGTGTTTGGTCCAGTAGATGTTCCTTCTTTGTCTAAGTCAAGATACTATGTGTCGTTCATTGATGATTATTCAAGAAGAGCATTTATATATTTTGAAAAGTAAATCATAAGTGTTCAACATTTAAGGAGTTTAAAAATCTTGTTGAAAATCAGACTGGTAAAACAATAAAATGCTTAAGGACTGATAATGGCGGTGAATTTTGTTTTGATGAATTTGAAAGATACTGTAAGGACCATGGAATCAAAAGACACAAGACTACACCTTACACTCCATAGCAGAATGGAGTTGTAGAAAGGTTCAATAGGATAGTGATGGAGAGAGCATGAAGTATGCTTAGTAGTGCTGGTTTGGAGGAGAAGTTCTGGGCTGAAGCTACTACTACTACATGTTACTTAGTTAATCAGTCTCCAAACTCTGCTCTTGTTGATACGACACCTTTGGAAGCGTGGTCTGGTAAGAAGCCCTCTCTTAGACATATTAGAGTCTTTGGCTATGAGGCATATGCACATGTGCCAGATGTAAAACGATCTAAGTTGGAGAACAAGGCTATTAAGTGTATTTTTATTGGCTATAGTGCTAACATTAAAGGATACAAGTTTTGGAATCCTGTGACAGAGAAGGTTGTATACAGCAGAAGTGTAATCTTTCATGAGCTGAAACCTTCCACCTTGGATCTGTAGTCAGAGACAAAGTCAGAAAATAGTAAGGATGTAGCAACAATTCCTCCTACACCAGAGAAAGAGGAATTGAAGATTCAAAATGTACCTGAAACTAAGGAGAGCTCAAGCAGTTCTGAAAGCTTTGAAGAAGATGAACCTCAGCCTTAGCCAGTGAGGAGGTCAACCCGAGAAAGGAAACAACCAGATAGGTATGGATTCTCATTAATTGATTCTACTTGTTCCTATGCCTTGATTTCTAGCACTGATGAGCCTAGGACTATAAAGGAGGCAATTAAAATGTCTGATTCAGATTCTTGGTTAGAAGCCATGAAGGAAGAAATGGCGTCATTAGATAAAAATGAAACTTGGAGTCTGGTGCCCTTGCCTAAAGGTAGAAAACCGTGGGCTGTAAATGGGTATTTAAGAAAAAGATTGGTCTAGATGGCAGTGTAGAAAAATACAAAGCACGACTGGTTGCAAAGGTTATTCCCAGGTAGAGGGAATTGACTATGGGGAAATATTTTCTCCTGTAGCAAGCTGACGTCCATTAGATTTCTATTGTCACTTGTAGCAGCTTATGACTTAGAGGTTGAATAGATGGATGTGAAGACAACATTTCTTCATGGTGATCTTGAAGAAGAAATTTATATGTCCCAGCCTGAGCACTTTGTTGAGAAAGGTAAAGAAAAACTGGTATGCAAATTAAAGAAGTCTCTGTATGGGTTAAAGCAGTCACCTAGAATGTGGTACCAGAAATTTGATACCCATGTATTATCTTTAGGCTTTGTGAGATCAAAATCTGATCACTGTGTATACTATAAAGCTGAAAGTGATCAAGTGCTTGTTATTGCTCTTTATGTTGATGATATGTTGTTCATTGGAAATAGCAAGCTAATGATTTCTGATCTTAAGTCTCAGTTGTCTGCTAAGTTTGAAATGAAAGATCTTGGTGCAACAAGGTATATTCTGGGGATGGAGATAACCAGAGATAGGAAGAATAGAAAGCTTTGGCTCAGTCAGAGTAAGTATATAAAGACTTTTCTAAAGAGATTTTGTATGAATGATTGCAAACAGTTGGTTATTCCAGTCATGCAGGGAATGAAACTATCTATTGAAGACTGTCCAAAATCTCCTACTGAGATGGAGGACATGACCAGTGTGCCCTATGCTAGTGTTGTAGGCAGTCTCATGTATGCAATGTTCTATACAAGACTAGACATTGCCCAAGCAGTGGGAGTACTTAGTCGATTTATCTCTAATCCAGGAAGAATACATTGGGATGCTGTGAAGAGGGTGTTTAGGTATTTGAAGGGACTTCAGATTTTGCTTTGTGTTACCATGGGAATTCAGTTGAATCACAGAGGACTCTCAACATTCATGGTTATGTAGACTCTGATTGGGCAGGGGACATTGACAGCAGGAGATCCACCAGTGGATACATTTTCATGTTGAATGGTGGTGCAGTGAGTTGGATGAGCAAGTGGCAGGCTATAGTCACTTTTTCCACTAAAGAAGCAGAATACATGGTAGCTACTCATGCTTGTAAAGAAGCTGTATGGTTGAAACGTTTGTGTTCTAACATTGGTTTTGATGTAGGGGAAATAACAATCTTATGTGACAGTTAGAGTGCCATTTGTTTGGCAAAGAATCCAACTTTCCATGCCAGGACGAAACATATTGATGTATAGTACCACTTTGTACGAGATATGGTTGAGGATGGAAAGGTCAGTTTGGAAAAAGTTGATACTCTAGAGAATGTTGCAGATGCATTGATGAAGCCAATGAGCACAGACAAGTTCAGGTGGTGTGCCAGTTCAAGGGGCCTTAGTGCCCATGTTTTTTAGTAAGTATTATTTTTGCTCTGGAGGTACCTGTATGATCTTCGTCAAGTGGGAGATTGTTGGAAATATGTGTCTCAAGCATTACAGGCTGAAACCTCCATGAGTGCCAAGTCAGTGTGACAGGTTCCATGTCTGGCCGACTAGCAGTTTGTTTTATTCAATTCTGAATAGGTCGCTGTGACCCTGAAGAAGTCTTGCCGAAAGGTTTACTATGTAGCTATCGCTATGACAAGGTGTGTTCGTTGTGACCTTATAGCACTCGGGAGAACTTTGGCCAAAGCGCCATTCATTCATGTATCGGCGAGACTCTTGGCGACTGGAGTTTTGGAGTAACCTATATTCACTCGGTAAGATGTCACTACGAAAGCAAATGTTATATCGACAGTGTTTGTTTGTTTTGTTTCTTCGGGGAGACTTGGCCGAAGGAAATGCTATTGGTATGATGTTCTCAGCGATGAAAGATTCAAGTTTTAAATCTCCGGTTAAACTGAAAGCTATCAGAGAAAGGTCTTAGTGATAAACGAGAATCATGTCGACAGGGACTACTTGGGAGTTATCGATATAACTCTTAGACTTCGATATGAAGTCTGAGCGATAAGCTATTGTCTTGCCAATAGCCGATGGCTATTGGAGTAACTCTTGGCAACAATTAGTCTTTGGTGAAACATATGTAAATTGTTAAGTTCTCTCAACGGTGAACAAATGTTTTGGCGATAGGTGAACACTTCAGAGTAGCATATGAAGATCGGTATGAACTCTCGGCGATAGATGTGAGTCTTGCTGACTTTCATTTGGTGCTCGATAGATATGGGAACTTCGGTGTAACCTTAGTGTTTCGCTATGACCTTCTAGCGAAAGCGATAAGTCAGGATGACTGCTTGGTGACTCTGTGGAACTCTTGTAGCTCGAAAGAACATCCTGGCGACTACGATAACTCTTGGCGACATCGATATGAGTTCAATGTGGCATCGGCGAGACACAATTAGTGTCTCACCGAGATGCCAGAGCATTACGATTTATGTTGACCGTCTGACTGTCATACGTGGAATCTTGTGGACGAATAGAGGAAGCTGAAAGTGAACCGTTAGCAGTTGGTTTGGTGCGACAGTTCTATGGGAAATCTCAACAGTTAGGGAACACCATGGATATAGTTGGAAGTTGCAGACGCTTGGGGGTTGGATAGTAGTTCGATCAATAGTGAAGTGTGAAGAATTCAAACTGTATCAGTGAAGGAATTAAAATCTGTAAAGGTTGTAACTTGAATGTCTCTATTCGAAGAAGGTTCATGATGAATGCTGTTGTATAATGACACCAGAAAGATAAGTCTAGAATTGTATGTAATTTTGATTACTGTAATACAAAGTGATTTCTCTTGGTGTGGTGGGTTTTTCTCCCGTAAGGGTTTTCCCACGTATATCTGGTGTTCATGTGTGTTTGTCTGAATACTCTGTTTCAGTAATCTGTCTCATAGTGCATCTTAACTTGACTGTAATTGAAAATTTAAAAGTACTTCTGCACTCTTTCCTGAGGTATTGACGTTAGGAGAATTGTTTTCCACATCTAGTTTTTCCTTTCACCTATGTGGTGTCTACATCATCAGCCTCAAGGACTGTAGGCATGTCATGGTACTCATCCTCTAAACCACTAATGTATACATCATCAATAGTGACTCGATGACTATCCTCGAGTCTAGAAGTACTCTGTGCTGATCTTCAGTACATCGGGCTAGCTCGTGATGGTACCTGAACATGCCCAAACTGACGCATGACATGATCAAATTAGAATGGTCTCACTATGTAAACGTGTCTACCTAAAAGAAATTAGTCCAATAGTAGCCTACGTAGCTTGTTCCTATCATCCACCCACCGGGGAATCCTGAGATATGGTCTCTATTTGATATCATCCTCATCTAATCGATCAAACCTAATCTACTAGTGTAGTAAATCCCCCTCCTGCCATGATCATCTTAGTGGATAACTGAAGACCCGTGGATAGCCCAAGACCACTATGGTAGGAAACCTAATCAGCCTGGTACATGTGATGTGCTCGAAGCATCATACCTGCAAGAGTGTACAATGTACAATGTTGGCAATCTCCTAGTATACAAATCATCCTAAATCATAGTATAGATGGGCAAGTATACTACAACCCCATGCATAGACCGTCTCATGCTCCTCCATGTCCTTGTTAATATGAACAAGTCCACCATCCAAATGTTCTTGACTATCTGGTACCAATGTGAGTGCTATGGTAGTGTTCAAAATCCACCATAGTAGTGTTCTTTGCACATGTAGAAGCCATCTAAGCTCAATGCATGGACAATTTCTTGATCAAAAGATAGACTGATGTAGACAATATATAATATTGTGAGGAAAAGGGATGTTAGATTCAAATTCAAGATGAACAAGAATGCAATTTGACAAAGGAATCTAATCTACAGTCAAATGCACAAATCTAAAATCTAAAACTCCTACACATACGAGATTAAGCTATACTATTGCAAACATAATAAGGAAGCTACTAATTACCAAATGAAATGAAAGCAAAAGACAGTTTCACCATCCTATAGCAGAGTGTATTCACTTGATGTTGGATTTCTCTTATCACAGCGAAGCCTCCAAAGTTCGTGTGCAAAGTGTGGATGAATGCTTCGTTGATTGAAGGAAGGAATGAAGCTCTATCAAGGATGATCTCGACAACACTTCGTTGCATAAGGTAAGTTGAAATTCTGATCCATATTTGTGAAGAGAAAGGCTTGTTATATAGAAAAAGAAATTTTGAACCAATGGTCAAGATCACGTTGGAGAATATCTAGATCAACGGTCAAAATGAGTTGAGAGGATTTAGACATGAGGATATTGTGCAAAGTTGATTGCACAATTAGGGTGATTGAAGAATAGATTGGCTAGTTAGGATTTTGATTGCTTAGTTAGCAATTGATTGATTAGTTAGGGTTGAGTTACCAAAATAAGATTGCTTAGTTAGAAAAATAGACTGCTTAGTTAGCAATCCATGATTTTCTCAATCAAAAAGTGGGTGAGGAATATTAATTAATTAATTAATTCCATTTTGATTTGATTTTGATTTTTGATAATTTGAATAGTTTGATTTAGTTTGATTTAATCATTCAAATTTTGGAGGGAAAGTATGATAATTAAATTATTATGATTTAATAATTCAATTAATTTTGAGGAACAAGGTGAATTAGTGACATAATCAAATAATTGGTGTTATTTGACTAATCAGGAAAAAAATAAGATAAGATTAGGACTTTATTAAATAGTAATTTATTTAATTGGTCGAAAATGATGAAATGTGAATTAATCAAATCATGTTGTATTATTCGATTAATAGTAGAATTAGGGTTTTCAAGACTTTATTAAATAAATGATATTTATTTAATTTGTCAAGAATGATGAAAAAGTGAATTAATTAAATAATGTTGTATTATTTAGTTAATAGAGGAAATAGGGTTTTGGATGTCGTTCGATGCCGCCTAATGCGTTATGAGATATTTTAGAGATGTTCTAAGTTGATTCACAGTTGTTTCGAGTTGTTTCGGGTTGATTTAGAGTCATTCTGAGTTGATTCAGAGTCATTCTGAGTTGTTCCGGGTTGATTCAGAGTTGTTTTGGGTTGATTCAGAGTCCTGAGTTGATTCAGAGTCATTCTAAGTTGATTTAGAGTCGTTCTGATTTTTTTTGATACATTCTAAATTTTTGATAAGTGTTAAGTCAATTTTACATGTCTACATTTTTCCCCTCTTTGATATAAAGTACTGGTTGCTTTTTTTCAAAGATTTAGTTTTTAAGATCAAGTGTTTTGAAAAAAATTTATGTCCCACTATGCCTTAGTGTTTTTTGGAATGATGGTAGGACTCTATGTTTCCCCCTCGAGAGGTTGACCAAAACTTTCAAGTTTTGAGGTCAGGCTCATGACTTTTTTCTATTTACATTCCGATGTGTTTAGATCGTAGAATCAGGTTTATAGGTCCTTTATTTCTCGTTCTGATGTTTCTTTAAGCTTCTATTTTAAAAGTAGGAAGTTTCCCTAAGTAGAAATTAGGGTTTATGTCCTTCCTGTCAGGGTCTTACTTTTGTACTTGACCTTCATGTTGTTCATTGCTTAGAGGCATTTTGTAGACATGTATTTTGTATGCCTATATTCATCGGCCCAGTCGAGGCCTCGTATAGATATTATGATTTTGTATATCCTATCACACTAATGATGTACTCTCTTTTTTGATGATGATATATATGATATATACCTTCTTCAATTCATTCTTGTTTTATGCTCATATGATGATGATATATGATGATGTATGTTTATATGATGTTTTTATTGGTTTATTATCATCATGATTTGTATTGACGATATTGTGGATGCAGAATGGTACTAATGATATTGCTATGCATATTTTCACTCAGAAGAAATTTTGATGTTTTGATAGTAAAATGATGTTAATTAGCAGAAATATTGATGATAGATAGAAATGTGATGTTTGTTAGGAGTTGATGAGTTGCTTTTGCTTTACTTTAGAGACTTTGGAGTTTGAACAATCCGTTTTGATATAGCAAATAAATACTATGCACCAGGGTATTAATGAACAAGGTGACTTTGTATCTATTGCATGGACTTTGACTCTACAAATAGGGAGTATTCTTGCTCATACCAGACATACGGAAACCCTGTTAGAGTGTATGGGTGCGAAGATTTATAACATGTCAGACCAGTAACAAAAGAGGTATTAAGAACCTAACATGTCACTGTTACATGAAATGTTCCAAAGACGCCTTCCACACATAGAACAAAGAAAGAATTCGCAATGGTAGTATAACAAGACTATCCACAAATAGCAAATCAAAATTATGCTCAAATGCCCCCATTCCTTCTTCTCTAAATCCTTATGGACATCCTCGATAGATCCTGGCAATGAGTCAATAAGGTAAATCACAAAAAATAAGACAACAAAAGATAAAACAATGCCATTATATCACTTGCCATATATGTTTGGGGTGGGTCTATTATCCAATGTTGATCAAGTATATCGTAGGAACCGATTCGTTAAGACATATCTCAAGATGTTGTTGGGTCTTGTCAAAAAGATATGTATTTGATACTTGGCTTTTGTTTTAGTTCAATTTGCGATCAAATTCTTCCATGATTGTTTGCTTGAAGGTTCCAACTGTTGATGCTTACTTTGTTTGTTTTGTTTGTTTTGTCAAAGGGTGAGTGTGACGATCTATTTATTATGTATGATGTCTTATTGCAAATTGTGATGGCGGACATGGGTCTTTTTTATTTTTCTAAGTTTTATGATGTTGTTTTTGACATTTTCTAGGGACTAACCTAGGGCCTCGGGGGCTCATCAAAAATAATCCTTGCCTACATTGTACATGCAAAGGCTTGTAGTTCACTTGGTTTGAGTGTTTTTGATCTTTTCTATTTTGTGAATGTTTTTGGCTTTTTGTATCTTTTGACTTTTTTTGACTAAGTTGAAATAAAGAATGTTGGAAACCTAAGTGAACTGACCTAGGTTCTTGAGGGCTAATGATCCTTTCCTATGTTGTACATGTAGAGACCACGTAGTTCGACCATTTGACTCAAAGCATAAACTATTTTTGGATAAAGAACATTAATAATCTGGATTGATATTCCACTTTTGTGTCTAGAGGATATGTTGTGGGAAAGATACTTGAACTAGCTGTGAGGTTCAAGAAAATGTTGATATCTTAGACTGTTTGAGTGAAGGAATAATCCCACGATTTTTTTTTGTTTTTGATGTTTTTCAAATATTTTTTTTCTTTTTGTTGTTTTGAATTTTTTGGATTTTTTGTTGTTTTGAATGTTTTTGGCTTTTTTTTTTTTACTTTTCGATGTTTTTGATCTTTTGTTGTTTTTCGTGACCATGATAGGATACTCAAAGATCTAATCCATGACAAACTTTTTGACATTTCCCCCAGTTGTGGACAAGAAAAATTCCCTTAATCAGTGACAAGCCATGGTTGGATGTCTTGTTTTGAAATGAATGGGTGGATGTTGTGGATAGTACACATAGATAATGATACAAGTTTATTCAAATATAGCACCTATTTTCTAGGTTTTCACTATGGTACCTGTTCTAAGAGTGCCACAAAATGGTTTTCACTCAAATAATGTTTTATTTCTCTTTACTATTTTTCTTTCTTTTTGATTTTTTTTTTGGATTTTTTACCCTTTTGTCTAGGGTATTCTAACATGCTTCATGTGTAGAACTCCTTGAGGTGGTTGTTGTTTAGCAGTTCAGCTAAAGGTTCTCTTCAAGAGTAGTTAACTGATATGCCCCAAAACTGTAGCTTGTTGTGATGACAAATGGGCCTAACCAGTTGGGTTCAAATTTGCCATTGCCATCTTGATTTAGTTGTACTTTTTCATTCTCTTTGAGGACTAATTCACCAACTTGAAAGTTCCTGTCCTTGATCCATTTTTCATAGTTTTGCTTGAGCTAATTCTGATAAACTTGTAGATGGTTTAACATGCTCAAATGTCTTTCATCTAGGAGTTCTAATTCATTCAACCTACATACCATGTATTCTTAATTGTTGACCATGCCTTTTAATGAAACTCACAATGAAGGGATCTCGACCTCAATAGGCAAGACGACCTCTGATTTGTAGACCAGGGAAAAGGGTGTAGCACCAGTAGGCGTGTGAATGTTGTTTCAATAGGCCCATAAGGTTGGGTTTAGCTACAAATGCCAATCACGACCGGCTTCATTAACAATCTTTTTAATTATTTTCAATATGGTTTTGTTAGATGCCTCAGCCTGACTGTTTCCTTGGGGGTAATAGGGCATGGAGAATCGATGGTGGATAGAAAATTGGGGACAGAGCTCTTGAACATCCTAATTTATGAATGTGGTTCCATTGTCTATTATTATTGTTTGGGGAATTCCATACCTACAGATGAAATAATTCAAAATGAATTTTGATATCTGTGTTCTGGTGATATAGGTTAATGGAATTTCCTCTATCCATTTAGTGAAGTACTATGTTGCTGTGATAATGAATTTATGCCCATTGGATGAAGCGGGTAATATCTTGCCTACCAAGTCTAATCCCCATTGCGAGAAAGGCCATGGTGTGGTTATAGGTCTCAATTCTTGTGCTAGTGCATGAACAAGGTCACTGTGTTGATGACATTGTTGACACTTTCTAGAATATTGTATGCATTCCTATTCCATGGAGGGCCAGTAGTATCTTGTGCTACGTAATTTCTAGAATAGGTTAAGTCCACCAGAGTGGGATCCACAAATAACTTTGTGAACCTCTTGTAAGGTTGTTTGTGCTTCTTTTGCATCAAGGCATGAGAGTAACATACCATCTAGACTATGATGGTATAGGGTATCTCCTAAGATGGTAAAACAAGAAGTTCTATAGGTAAAGGTTTTCTTTTGAGTGGTCATTAAGTCAATGGGTATGGTACCATGCTAGATGTAGTCAAAGGTATCTTGGTACCATGGGGAATTAGGACCAACAACAACACATACCAATTCTAATTTTAGGATGTCGAATGTTGGTACCAACAACTGTTCCACGAGGAACTCATATTTAGGCACGTTCTATGGAATATCAAGAAGTGAGCCTATTGTTGCCATTGCATCGGCAACTCTGTTATTGATTTGAGGTATTTTCTCTAAGGTTATTCTGATGAATTATTCCTTGAAGCTATCCACCATCCTTTTATATGGAAACAATTTTTCATCTTTTTTCTAGTACTCATTATTCACTTGTTTGATCACTAGCTGAGAGTCTCCAAAGACATGTAGCTCTTTTATTCTCCATTCAATAGCCATTTTTAACCCTGTGATAAGAGCTTCATATTCTGTGTTGTTGTTCGTGCATGGGAATGCAATCTTGTAGGCCTTGGGTATACTATTTCCTTGTAGTGTGAGAAATAGAATACCAGCTCCAGATCCATGTTGAGTATGGGACCCATCAAAGTATAGAGTCCATTGGTCTATCTTTTCTGTCATCAAAATACTCTCATCTAGAAAATCCACTATGAGAGGTTTATGATCATCTAAGGGTGCTTCAGCCAATTGGTCTACTATAATCTATCCTTTGATAGCTCTCCTATCTACATATTCTATATCAAACTCACTTAGGATCATTACCCATTTGGATATTCGGCCTATTAGGGTTGCCTTTGCTAGTAAGTATTTGAGTGGGTCTATCTTAGAAATTAGCTTGACCTTTCTGTTCAGGATGTAGTGTCTCATCTTTTGTGTTGAAAACACAACTGAGAGACACATTGTTTCAATGGGCAAGTAGTTTAGTTCATAGCCCACCAGTGTTCTGCTGATATAATAGACTACCCTTTCTTTATTGTTATCATCCAGCAGGGCCAAGAGAGCTCCCAATGCTGCCTATGTGGTAGACACATAAAGTATCATTTCCTTTTTTGGGATAGGCGACATGAGTATAGGAGGAGTAAGTAGGTACTCCTTGACTTGTTAGAATGCTTGGTCACATCTCCCATCCCACTTGAAGGTGATGTCCTTATGTAGGAGATGAGTGAAAGGGTGACACTTGTCTGCCAATTGTGAGATAAATAACTTGATGGATTGTAGTTTCCCTTGTAGGCTCCTTAACTATTTTAGTGTCTTTGGTCGAGGCATTTCCATTATTTCTTTTACTTTGGATGGATCTACTTCAATCCCTCTTCTTGATACTATGTACCCAAAAAACTTTCTAGATGTTACCCCGAATACACATTTCTTAGGATTAAGTCTTAGATTTTATTGTTCAAGATGATCAAATACCTTGGCTAGGTTTGTCAAGTGATCTGCCCTTTTGACTGATTTTTCTAGAATGTCATCCACGTAGTCCTCCATGATTGTGTGTAGCATATCATGAAATATTGTCGTCATTGCTCTTTGATATGTCACTCCTGCATTCTTTAGACCAAAGGGCATTACATTCCAACAAAATGATTCCCAAGCACAAGTAAATGTTGTTTTGTGTTGGTCATCTGGAGAGATCTTTATCTAGTTGTATCCAGAGAAACCATCCATTAAGGATAGCATCTCATGCCGTACTATTAAATCTACAATCATGTTGATACTCGGTAATGGAAAGTTGTCCTTCAGAAAGGATTTGTTCAAGTCTCTAAAGTCTATGCATATCATTATGCCCCCAGTAGGTTTGGATACTGGAACTAGATTTGATATCCATTGTGGATAGTTGATGGGTCTAATGAAACCCACATCTAGTAGTTTCTTTAGCTCTACTTTTACCAGTAATGCTATCTATGGATGCATTTTTCTAAGTTTTTGTTTGATAGGCTTTGCTCCAAGCATTACAACTAGATGATGTACCACTAATGCTGGATCTAGTCTAGGCATTTCAGCATAGGTCCATGAAAAATTTATCTTCTGGGCATTGATGAAAGCTGTGAAGTTTCCTTTTTCTTCTGGGTCTAGTGATGCAACATGGTAGGTTATCTTTGGGTCCTCTACTATGCCAAAATTTATGGGTTTTGTTCTTCTACTAGTAGTGTTGATCTTTCCTGATATTATGATATGGGGAGATTGAATCTTCCATCCTCGGGTGCCTCTAATAGGTTTTCACCTTCAGATGCATCCTTTATTTTTCTCTTTCCAAGATCTGATAGATCTTCAAGGTGGTTTTATCTAGGGGACCGTATTTTTATGTTCTTTCTTTCATTTTTGCAACTGAAAGATTCAATCTCCCCACCAAAGTATGCCTCATGTTCAAGTTCCATGATGGATCTCACTTTGTGGTTTCCTATTGGTATGTCTATTCGAATTCCCATGAACTCTTTGATTGTCTCATCATTCTGGAATTGATCCAAAATAGGTTTATGTTGTTGTTGATCTCAATCTATGAGTTGTGAGTACTGGAGTGGGAGGCTATCATCTTGATCTACAAATCCTATAGATAGTGGATGAAAGATTCAGTATGGCTTGGGTGTCCTTTTCCCACTGAGTGTCTAGGTCGTCATTGCTAGAAGTGGGAGAATAATATCCAATGACGAAGGAAGGGGAATCCCACTCGTATTCATTAGAGTTTGTACTAGAATTGTAGTAGATGTTGGGAATGGTTTGAATATGTTAGAGAGAGAACCTATCAATGCTAAAGTTATCAAATAAGTCTTCAACAGGTAAATCATTGTCTAAGGTATGATAGGTATCCAGTGCCTTGATGCTAGCAGAATTTTCTCGCTTCTTCCAAGAGGTTCGTCCATTTTTGGAATAACCACATCCTTTGGTTATAACCTAGCCCCATATTTTTTTCCTTTGTTCTACTATAATAGGCTCTAACCAACCTTATTTGTGTAGCCACAGGCCACCTTTTCCATTATATCTCATTTGTTTAATTAATTGATAACCTCTAGTAGTAGAGTCAAAATTGGGTTGCAGCTTTTCTGGTTCTTCTGGGCACTCCTTGTAGATCATAGATAAAAATTCCTCTTCAAATATTTCTTCATCTTGCATGTCTCCCCACCTAGTGAATATAGTGGGTTTGGCAATAATTTGTACTAGCTTGATCTCTTTTGGAACTCCATATACTCTAGGTGTTGGCAAAAGCATGCCAATACAGAATGCTTGGTTGAAAAAGTAATTCCCATTTCCCTTGTCAAGTATCTGGATCTTGGCTTCCATTTTTGGTTGGTCACTTGAGATGTTCTTGGTTGAGGTAGATGGAAGTGTTGAAGGGTCAGCATAAGAAAAGGAGTGGAATGTTATGTCATTGGTAGGAACATGTTGGATATTATTGTATTTCTCCTCTAATTTGGCATAGAAATGAAAAGGCTCAGGATCGGCATATAGTGTTACCTCTTTTCCTTCATGGGGGAACTTTAGGGATTGATGAAAAGTGGACAAGACTACTTGTAAGGAATGGATCCAAGGTCGTCCCAGGAGGAGGTTGTATGGCAGCTCAAGATCCAGTACTTGACAAGTGGTTTATGTTAGGGTTGGCCCTATTTGCATTGGTAACCTGACTGTTCCTTCAGAATTTATTTCTAGATCATCATAGGCCCTTATTGTGATACTCTTTCCTTTGTCAATCACATCATCAGAATACCCTAGCTGTTTGAAAAATTTTAAGGTACAAATGTTTAAACCTGCACCATTATCTATCAGTACTCATTTGACCATGGTTTTATGAACACCAACCTCTATGTAGAGGGCTTGGTTATGGAATGTTCTTTGGGGTAGATCTTTCTCAAAAAAGATTAAGTGATTACTTTGTGTGATTTTACCAACCATAGCTTGGAATTGACTAGGATTGAGGTCATTAGGGACTATTGTTTCCAATGCCTTTTCAAGTATCTCCCTATGGGCAGGTGATAGTTTTAACAGCTCTAAAATTGAGATTAGGGTAGGTGTTTTCTTTAATTGTTCCACAATACTATAGTCATTTGGTGACTTTATTGCAAGTTTGGGTGGTGCTCCTTGAATTGTAACTCTTCCTCGATGGGTGGATATGTTATAGTTATTATCTCCTCCTCATAGAGTTACTACGTTTTCCCTATTATCATCAACTTGTGAGAGGGTTCCTAAAATTTTGTCTCCATATATGTAATTGGCATTATGGTACTCTTGTTTCTTTCCTTTTTCATTCCCTTTGGCATGGTTTGAGATTGGGTTTGAGTATATTTTTAGGTCCTTATTCCCAGGATGATGTTCAAAATCTACCTCCCCTTTGTCTATTAAATCTAGGATAAGGTGCTTGAGCCCCATGCAGTTGTTTGTGGTGTGTCCTTTGATCATATGGAAGTCACACAAGTCCTTGTTATACCATGGTATTTTGAAACTATGTTCCTCATAGTTTGGATGATCATTAGTTTTGAGGAGGTTTTGTTGCACTAGTTTGCGCATGACTATTTCCAGTGACTCACCGAGTACTGTGAATTGCCTTCTTGGTTGATCTTACTGCCTCTATTGCCCTCCCTGATTCATTTGTGGGTTCACAACCTGATTGTTCTTAGGATAGGTATTTTGGTTGTTTTGTGCATTGTTTGGAACATAGCTTTCATATGCTACCTGTGGTTTGTATTGAACTGTGTTTTGTGATGGCCATAGTGTTCTAGCATCGACCACTCCATCGTTCGTGACATTTTTTTTTAGCCCAGACTTTGGGTTTCTCATTTGAAGTAGAGGGACTATCTTTTGAGCTATTTATTTTAAGGGAGCCTCTTGAAATGAGGGATCTCTCAATATCAATCCTTTCTCAATGGTTTCTTCAAAGTCTACTAGACATAACATTGTGAGTTGATAATTGATCTTAGGTAAGACGTTGACCTAATGAATATGTCTACCAATTCCTTATCGGGAATGGGCCATTTGCATCTACTAGATTTGTGTCTCCATCGTTGTAGGTAGGAGATAAAATATTCTCCTTGATTATGTTTGATTGTGGATAAGCTTGTAATGGTGACATCTTGTTCAATATTGAAGGAGAAGTGACTTATGAATTTTTTAGACAATTCATCGAAAGTTTTGACTGCTGGTGTCAAACAGGTGAACCATTCCATAGCATGGCCCATAAGGCTACATGGAAATAGTCTCATATGGTATGAGTCATTGTGTCATACTTCCATGCATGATACCGAGAGATCTCGTATATGCTCTATTGGGTCCCCTCTTCCTTTGTATTTTTTGTCAAACCTAGGTATTTCAAAATTCTTTGGAAAGGGTATTGTAGTGACAGATTAATCGAATGTGAATGGGCATATCTCTTGGATAGTATAGGTTTTCTTTTGTTTTTCGGCTTGCATTTCTGCTACTTGTTGGGTGATGACTTCTAGCTTCATTTCCATGTCTATTTTTGGCATGTTTGTTTGCAAGTTCTGTGTATAATAGCCTTGTTGTCTCACCATGTTTGGATTGTATATCGGATATTGTGAAGGTATGAGACCTTGGTAACTATTTTAGTCGTATATTGGGTTAGATCCTTGATGGGTGTAAGGAGGGTTAGCTTTTTGTTGCTAAGATGAAGTGTATTGAAGGTTACCCTATTGATGCATTATCAGGACACCTTATTGGTAGGACGATTGAGGAAGGGCGCTCTGTGGCACACCTTGCTATTGGGTAGAACTACACTGAAGGTTACCCTGTTGATGCATTATCGGGACACCTGGTTGGTAGGATGACTGAGGAAGGTTGCTCTATGGCTCACCTTGCTACTAGGAAAGACTAAACTAAAGGTTACCCTATTGATGCATTATTGGGACACCTTGTTGGTAGGATGATTGAGGAAGGGCGCTATGTGGCACACCTTGCTATTGGGTAGAACTAAATTGAAGTTTACCCTGTTGATGCTTTATCACGACACCTAGTTGGTAGGATGAATGAGGAAGGGAACTTGTGGCACACCTTCTTGTTGGGCAGGACTAAGCTGAAGGTTACCTTTTTGATGCATTATTGGGACACCTTGTTGGTAGGACGACTGAGGAAGGGCACTCTGTGGCACACCTTGCTGCTTGGCAGGACTAAACTGAAGATTACCTTGTTGATGCATTATCAAGACACCTTGTTGATGAGTTGATTGAGGAAGGGTGCTCTATGGTACACCTCGCAGTTGGTAGTTTTGGTTCAAAAGGGGACCATATGGTCCACCTTGTTGGTGGTACTGATTGTTTAGAGGGGGACCTTGTATTCCACCCTATTGAAGGTATTGAATGTTTTGAGATGGGTCCATGTTTGAGTTATTTTGAGGTATATACTACCCAGGAGGAGGATTTTTGTTTGGTGGATCATACTATGATGGTCCTCGATACAATTGTGCTATTGCTGCTTGTTCAACCTAAGTTGGTCTTCTGAATAAGGGGTTCTCTTTAGGTTGACCATCATTTTGTGACAACACCAGTGGCATGTTTGGCATCTCTAGAGGTTCAGTTATTTGTCTTAAAACCGAGTTATCCCCTAAGGGAATAAGGTTGGCATCCTTGAGAGCTTCTATGTTGAAATCCACCGGTAATTTAACACCACTTTGTGCTAACTTGAAGAAATAGGAATTTGGATCCTTTTTGAATAACCTATCCACTAGTTTAAGAACCTTGGGGTTGTTGGAATGTTTGAACAGTTCATCCTCGTTTATTTCTTCCTCTTTGTCTACCTCCTCTATAACCACCTTGTTTGGGTCTTGGTTGTTTTATTCAATTACCTCCTTCTGTTTGTGATTTAATTCCTCTTCACTGAAGGTATTTCTATACATAGGCCTCTTCTGTGGTGTTTCAAGATCAATTGGCCTATAGCCCCAAGGGCTACTTTCATCGTTTATGACATTGGTTGGTGGGATACTAGTGTTGGTTTTGTTTGCTTCCATTTTCTTTCTATGTTGTGACCTCGTGGTTGTCATAAACAATTACCAAACTTTTTGTGACTATTTTCTCTGACTCCCATTCTCTGGGAAAGACGTGGCCTATTGGTGCAAACCAAAAATAGAAGTTATCTAGCCGGTTTTGATAGTTGCAATATCTCCTTGAGAAGAAACCTTTGGAAAACTTTTTTGTAGGGTGATTCTTTGAGAGCCTAAATATAGACTTTCATTTAAGGATCTTGCTCTTTCCAGACCTAAGGATCTTTTTCTTTCCAAAAAGCATGAGGTATGTATATTTATTGCCACGTAGGTGGTGTTAATATAGGTCTTCCGGCTGCTAGGTCTACCTTTTCTTCTTCTTCATCTAAGACAATGAATGTAGTGAGAAATTGGCGGGGTGTTTCATTTTTCTCAAAAATGAATTTTCTCAAACTGCTGATGATGTCAGTTTGGGCACCTTCAATATGTGTGTTACCTGGTTGAAATATTGGTGTTGCAATCCTTGGTTGTTGAACGGGAGCTGTGGGTCGCCAAATGGTCATAAGGTATGTTGTGTGGTGGTTTATGGTGTTCAATACCCTATCATAAGGTCACTCAATACCTATTTCCATGCAGGAGGTAGTAATATGGGTCTTCCAACTGCTATGTTTTCTTTTTCTTCCTCCTCATTTAAGATGGCTGATGCAGTGAGAAATTGGTGGGGTGTTTCATTTTTCTCAAAAATGAACGTTCTCAAACTATTGATGATGTTGGTTTGGGCACTTTCAATGTGTGTGAGACTAGGTTGAATAATAGGTGCTACAAGGCCTAGTTGTTGAACAGGAGTTGTGGGTTGCCAAATGGTCATAAGGTGTGGTAGTATGGGGTGGTTTATTATGAAAATCAAAAACCCTAAAGTTTGAGTGTTGTTTTGGAATGTGGCCACTTTTCGGAAATCAAAATGTAGAGGAACTAGGGTCGATATTCCACTTCCTGGTCTAGAGGATATGTTGTGGGAAAGATACTTGAACTATCTGTGAGGTCCAAGTAACTATTGATATCATAGAATTTTTGAGTGGAGGAATGATCCTAATGTTTTGTTGGATTTTTATTTCATATAAGTAGTATGGGAATAATGGGTGTGAGACTTTTGTGACCAATCTGATTTTCCAAGTGTCTTGTTCAAGTAATGACCTTATAAGAAACTTCCGTTTGTTTTTCCCCTAAGTTTTTTAGCAAAAATATTGTGAGTTGGAATGACAATTTGTAACCTTTTTGTGTTTGTTTCCTCCAAATGTGTTCTTGAGTATGGAAAATGATATAATACCATTGGACTGACTCAAAAGCATGGACTTTATGTGACCTGAATGTCTATAACTTGAGTTGTGAAATCACAACACCCAAGCCATAGTTACCAAAGTGTTTACTTTGATCAATGCAACCTGAAAATAAAAACTGAAATGTTTGGAAACCTTTAAGGATAAATCCTTTCAAGGAGTGCAAACATAGGGCTTTTTTCACAAGTATACACTAACTCAAAGGGTTTGTGGTTTGACCATTTTGTTCAATTTTTTTTTGATGTATTATTTTTTAAATCAAACACAGAATTTGATGTCACAAATGTTTTTTAATGTAATTGGGAAAGTTTAACATTAACAAACAATTACAACCCTAGTGGAGAGAAACCATCCTCTTAGGTGGGACTGCCTCATGCTCCGAAGAGATGATTTTATATGCGACTTATGACACAAGCCTATAGTCGGACTTGGAAAGTAACTTCTCAGAAGTAAATTATGATGCACCACTTTCAGAGAATGTTTTGGATAATAGGGTGGCTTCTAAAATAATTGGCTCTTAGTCATGTTTTGGGGATATTATTTTCAGGCACCTACACATGTGGTGTTTTGTTCAATTAAGAACGTTCCATCTCTTTCAGGTTTTTACGCATCACAAGGATACTGAGGAAGAATACGTTGATATAGGACATCCGCACCCGGTGAGTGATGAACTTTCCTCACACTCACAAAAGATTTATATAGCAGTCCAGAATGAAAGTACCACTTGGGTCGCCTATGAGTTCTCCAATGCGGGATGTGTCTCAATAGGCAAGCCCTATAAGAAAGTAAAATTTAAAACAAATGTGAAGCTCAAAAATGTTCTTCGCTCAACCAAGATCACCAAAATGGTGCGAGGGGAGAAGACAAAACACTTTAGCTTTCCAATCAATGCATGCACAGAAGACAATTCATTACAAATTGATTCATTTTAAACACCTCGAGCAGTGTTATCCCCAAGAATATGTGAGTAAAAATGAAATTTTCTTTTTATCTTTGCACCAATTGAAGTGTTCAGAACATCAAGCAGTTAAGATAGCAATGGTGTGAAAACAATCTAGAAACATTTTGTTCATTTTAAGCCCCAAAGTTGAAGTGTTTCTAAGAAAATCAGGCCTGGTCATTAAATGGTCAAAAAATATAAATCATACGTGCGTCAACAAAATGAACAATGTTTGCTCTCTTTTTATGCACCAAATTTAAAGGTTCCTAATTATGAAAACATGAAATGTGTTCATTTTTAGAGCCCAAAATTGAAGTGTTTTATGTTCTTTTTTTGAGCATCAAAAGAGAGTTCCTACTTTAGAAAGCTTCAAATGGTTTATTTTAACAACACCAAATTTGAAATGTGAGAGTTGTGTTGTTCATTTTTAGAGCACCAAAAGGAGATTCCTACTTTAGAAAGCTTCAAAATGTTCAATGTTCATTTTAACAACACCAAATTTGAAATGTGAGAGTTGTTGTTGTTCATTTTAGAGCACCAAAAGGAAATTCCTAACTTAGAAGACTTAAGAAAGGTTCATTTTAGCAACACCAAATCAAATGTGAGAGTTGTTAATTTTAATGCACCAAAAGAAAGTTCCTACTTTAGAAAAACTTAAAATTTGTTCATTTTAGATAGCACCAAAATCAAAATGTGAGAGTTGTTTGTTCATTTTAGTGCACCAAAAGGAAGTTCCTAACTTAGAAAAGCTTCAAATTGGTTCATTTTAAACACCAAAATCAAATATGAGAGTTGTTGGTTGTTCATTTTAGAGCACCAAAATAAAGTTTTTCCTAAGTTAATAAAAAAAGATTGTTGCTCCAAAAATCTTGGATTGATCGTCTTCCCTACACAAAGGTGTTAGTTGTTTTCATGAAAAGAATGTGCCATAAATCCTGCAAGATCTTCCCAAGAGATGTTAGAAATTTTTGAAACACAACACATAATCAAATGTTAGGGTTAGACAATTGATTAAGCATCAAAAAATGTATAGCCTAGACCAAATTGTGAGGTAAGTTAACTTTAAGTGCCCCAATGAAACATTTAAATGCATAAAAATTGAAAACCGCCTACACCATTGCAAAGATCATGAAATTATACCCCATTTAAAAAAAAAAGAATTGAAAAATACTTATGTATGACCGAGATATGGTCTTTTAAAGATAGGGTAAACAAAGGCGCCCCTGTCAGAAGAAAATGAGAGTTTCTTATTGCAAATGCAACATGCCCATGGAAAATGTGACCCTTTTAGAGAAAAAGTGACCTTGTAGCAAATGCAAGTTTTTGGGCTTGGCAATGGCGTGGAACGCCTTTCAGAATCCCTCCAGAGCCCTATAGCTTCAACTCAACTCACGAAAACATTAGTATTGAGGACCATTGGTCCCACTGGGCGTGCCAAAATTGGTGAAGGGGAAAAAGAACATTAGATTCGAATTCAAGATGAACAAGAATGTTGTTTGACAAAGGAATATAATCTACAGTCAAATGCACAAATCTAAAATCTAAAACTCCTACACATATGAGACTAAGCTATACTATTGCAAACATACTAAGGAACCTACTAATTACCAAATGAAATGAAAGAAAAAGACAATTTCACCATCCTGTAGTGGAGTGTATTCACTTGATGTTGGATTGCTCTTATCACAGCAAAGCCTCCAAAGTTTGTGTGCAAAGTGTGGATGAATGCTTCGTTGATTGAAGGAAGGAATGAAGCTCTCTTAAGGATGATCTCGACAACACTTCATTGCATAAGGTAAGTTGAAATTATGATCCATATTTGTGAAGAGAAAGGCTTGTTATATAGAAAAAGAAATTTTGAACCAGCAGTCAAGATCACGTTGGAGAATATCTAGATCAACAGTCAAAATGAGTTGAGAGGATTTAGACTTGAGGATATTGTGCAAAGTTGATTGCACAATTAGGGTGATTGAAGAATAGATTGGCTAGTTAGGATTTTGATTGCTTAGTTAGCAATTGATTGATCAGTTAGGGTTGAGTTAGGAATTAGATGGTTGAGTTAGCAAAATCAAATTGCTTAGTTAGCAAAATAGATTGCTTAGTTAGCAATCCATGATTTTCTCAATCAAAAAGTGGGTGAGGAATATTAATTAATTAATTAATTCCATTTTGATTTGATTTTGATTTTTGATAATTTGAATAGTTTGATTTAGTTTGATTTAATTATTCAAATTTTGGAGGGAAAGTATGATAATTAAATTATTATGATTTAATAATTCAATTAATTTTGAGGAACAAAGCGAATTAGTGACATAATCAAATAATTGGTGTTATTTGACTAATCAGGATGAAATAAGATAAGATTAGGACTTTATTAAAAATAGTAATTTATTTAATTGTTCGAAAATGATGAAATGTGAATTAATCAAATAATGTTGTATTATTCAATTAATAGTAGAATTAGAGTTTTCAAGACTTTATTAAATAAATGGTATTTATTTAATTTGTCAAGAATGATGAAAAAGTGAATTAATTAAATAATGTTGTATTATTTAATTAATAGAGGAAATAGGATTTTGGATGTCATTTGATGTTGTTTTATGCATTATGAGATGTCGTGGGATGATTTCGAGATGATTCAAGATGTTTCAGAGATGTTCTGAGTTGATTTAGAGTCATTCAGAGTTGATTAAGAGTCATTCTAAGTTGTTCCGGGTTGATTCAAAGTCATTTTGATTTGATTCAGAGTCATTTCGAGTTGTTCCAGGTTGATTCAGAGTCTTTCTGGGTTGATTCAGAGTCATTCTGAGTTGATTCAGAGTCGTTTCAAGTTGATTCGGAGTTGTTCCAAGTTGTTTCGAGACATTCTGAATTTTTGATAAGTGTTAAGTCAATTTTACATGTCTACAAATATCATCTCTCATCTATCTGAAAGATTGATCATCTACTAGGTGTACAGTATCGCCCCAGATAGGAATCCATAGGATCCAATGTACGTCCTCTAGAGTACAACAGTCATCTCCCTGATAGGAAGATGAAAGGTACATGTGTCTACATCCCATCTCTCTACTAGGGCTAGAAGCATGGCATCATGATACTTCATAGGTGGCATGAGGTATACCCAAAACAATCATATATTCTATAAAAGGTTGATCTCCTCCTGTGATAGCCAAGTGATAGAATCTCGAAGGAAACAAAACTGTCTCCCTTCAAGGTGTTTTCGAGCTTGAGGAGGAAACTAAAATAACAAAATACATGAAATAAATCCTAAATTCATCAATTAAATAACATTAGATTTTCTCTAAGATGTTTTATGGCCAATGTGGACACTTGTGCCATTTTTGGATGGGGGGTCTTGGACACTTTAGACAATTTTGGACACTTTGTGCCAAAGTGGGACACTTTGCACTAGTAATGGATGCTTTGCAACAAAGATGGATGCTTTGGGCCAATCTTTTCCATGGTCCTAAAATTACTCTAAATACATGAAAAAGTACAGTAAATGGATGAAAACAATGAAAAGTCAGAGTAGAATCCACTCATTGTATGTCGAAGTGTGCCTCGTGCCACCTCGCTATGAACCACATCCAGTCTAGGGGGCTTGTAGGTCCTTCAGTTCGGCATCCTGGATCACTCTACACCAAGGTAATTTGCAAAAAATTAAATTTAAAATGAATAGTAAAAAGTGTCACTTTCAATAGTATATAGTAAAATCCTAGTGAATAAATCTTATTTCATTTAAAGGGCATTTTATTCAAATTAGCATATTGGGGGCTAGAGGACTTCATTTTTTATGTCGTTTGTTGTGTTGGAATCATAGTTCTGTTCTCGGTCTCATCAAATGTCTATCACTATATGGTATGGTACTTGGAAATACCCTATGATATGACCTAAGTAATTTGATGTGGTTTTGTATTCACCCTGATTCCACCTCCATAAAGCAAGTGGAATCAGGGGAGCAAACATCTACCCTTGAATTCAATTCTCCATAGAATTTTGATAAGAGGATTTTTGAGCAACTAATGAACCTATGTTGCAGAATGCCATCCTTAACATTTTGGTTTTTCAGGTAACTACAGTGGGGGTTTCATTCTCCCTATTGAATCCATATGAGTATCCTTTTTATAGAAGTTTATTTTCTTTAGCTTGCATATGCACATAGTATCATATGTCCACTAAGGTGGGGGCTAAATGTAGTGTAGAAAAATATAACCCTTTTTCACACTTAATTTGGGAATGAATAATTAATAATAAAATGGAACTAATGGTGTCTTATTTATAGTTTTGTAAATTGTATCTTTACACTTTCACACTAATCTAGGGCCTTATTAATTAATTGAGGTTAATTTGAGCTTAATTTCCCCCTTAAATTCAAATCCAAGCTTAATTAATTACATTTTCTGAGGGATAAATCCTGACACTCTTAAATGATATTACTCAACACTTAATTTTGCAAGGAATGTGTCCTAGGTTAGTGACCTAGGACCCATTCGCCACCTAGTGAATGGGTCCTCACTAGGTCCTAGGACCCCCTTTTGACATAACATTTCACATCCCATAAAGTGTGTCGTAGTTAAGCATGTTAGGACCCATTCACCCTATGGAGAATGGGTCCTCACTTAACTTGGGACCCCCCTTGGAATATGTTTTTGGTGGTATTTTAATGATTTCAAATCCTAGATCTGATGTCAGCTTGTGATATTTGAATTTTGAGATTTAATATTAAGTTATCTATAAATATAAGGTCATTTCATTATGTTTAAACTAGATTAAGAGATTGGAAGAAAGAGAATTTTCATGAGATCAAGAATTCATATTCAAGAAGCAAGCAAGAGTGAAGTCTTGGAGTAGGATTAAATTCTTCAAACTCATTTTGTTGTCAAAGATCAAGCATTATTGGAGGAGTGATGATAGATGCTTGTGGAGAATCATGATGGATTCTAGGTTTTGGGGAGATTCACAAGACATTTAACCAAACCTAATGACTTGTCTCCTAAATAATTCCATCTTCTATGATCATTCTATTTGCAGCCTAAAGCGAGGTATAATTAGTTTTGTGACTTATTAAGGGGATTTGGGATCTCCTAAAGTAGGTCCTTTGCATTGTTGATGTTTCATTCTAGGATCCTATTCCAACGCAATTGGGTAGGGTTGCTTTGCATCATTAGATATCTTAATCTTAGACACACTTAAGGTTAGGATTACACACATTTCATGTTTCAGATTTTCATTTATCATCAAGGTTTAATTACCAAACTTGGGGTTTGACTAAGGAAAACCCCCATCCACCAACAAACTTCAAATTTTGTTTTGCATATTATTTGCAGATCCAGATCTGAAAGTGGGGAATTCAAGTGGTAGGAAGGAATTGTAGGTCTAGAACTTCAAGATCAAATTCATAGTTTTTTGGAAGAGCCTACTAGGACCCATTCACCACTTGGTGAATGAGTCCCTATTAGGGTTTTAGGGGCAACAAATTTTCATTGTCTATGAGCTTCATTTCTAGATTCAAAGCCTCTTAGACAAGTATACTAGGACCCATTCGCCACCTGGAAAATGATTCCCTAATAAGGTTGCAGAAATAGTAAGCTTTGACCAGGTGCACAACATTCCTTATTCTCAATTTTTCTTGAAAATTCCCTATTTTCCTTCTATTTTTTGATCTATTTCTTCAGTGCATCTTGTAGAGTTAGGTTTAAAGTTATTTTCCTAGTTTAAATTCTTCTCCCTAAAGTGTGATTTGATTCACCACCCCATCCTTGAATAAAGGTTAGATTGCAAGATCCCCAAATCTTGACTTGGCTCATCTTTTGGGTTGATAGTCACTTCATGGTTTGGATCTCATTTATTGAATGAAATAGTGTAGAACAGTGTCATATTATTGTCCCCCTTTTCCATATGTTTTAGATAGTTATCCAGTAATTTCGATCTTTACCTTGGAATTTTTTATTTTTGATGTTTGTTTTGTTTGTTGATTGTGTTGTCAAAGGGTGAGGGTGATGATTGTTTATTGTGAGTGGAACATTTATTGTGGATAAGCGATAATGGAGATAAGATCCTTTGTAATTTTCTGATTATTTTATGTTTTTTTTTAATTTTTTGGGAAATTTAGAAATAAATACGGAGACCTAAAGGGACTAACCTAGTGCCTTGGGGGTTGATCAAAGATTAGCCTTGCCTGTGTGATGAATGCAGATACATTGTGGTTTGACTGTGTTGATTGGTATTGTTTTTGGAGTTTGTCTAACTTTTATGAATGTTTTAGATTTTGATAAAGTATTTGAATGTTTTCTTTTATTTTTGGGGGACTAACCTAGGGCCTCGAGGGCTCATAAGTTATGATGGCCTTTCCTACATTATCCATGCAGAGGCTTGTAGTTCAGTTGTTTGATGAGAGTATGTTTTTCACATTTTTTAATTTTTCGAATGCTTTTGTATTTTCCACTAAGTTTAAAGATTAAAGAGGACACCTAAGGGGAATAACCTATGGCCTTGGGGGATGATCATAGATAAGCCTTTCCTACATTATACACGTAGAGACCACATAATTTGACAGGTGTTGACTCAAAAGCATAACATGTTTTTTGTGATTTTGATGTTTTTGACTTTGTTTAGATTTTTTTTTTTTTTGATAGTTTTTAACCATAATGGGATTTACAAGGATCCAATCCACTACCAGCTTCAGGAAGTTTCCCCTAGTTCGAGACAAGATTACCTCCATTAGGTGAGACATATTTTGATGGTGTAGCAAGGTTCAACACTTGATCAATCATCGAGCCACAGTTGGTTTGTAAGTTTTATTATGGGAGGAATGGGTGGATGCTTCATATAGTGTTGATAGATAAAGATGTAGGTCTTATTCAAAAATAGTGCCTGTTGGAACTATCAAAATATGATGATTTTTTGCATACCTTTTCATACCCTCTGAGCCTCCATATGAGTCCTTCTATAGGCATTTTCCTCATCTCATGGCATTTTTACTTGCATCTTGCCCATTTTTTCCCCTTAGAATTCATCCATGTTTTCATTTTCCACATTTTGGTCCTTATCGGTGTAGGTTCATTTTTGTCTCCCTGATCAATTTTGTGTTTTCCGCTTGCATGAGTCTGTTTTGCCTATCGGCAAGACTCATTTGATGTGACAACGATTGAATTTTGTATGCAGGTGGCGCTCGGCGATTCCTTTGTATTGTCACAATGACTGGATTTCACCTGTGGGCTATTGGCGTAACGTTCATATTGTTTTGGCGACAACAGGGACATCTATCGGCATATGTTTTGGCTATCGGGGTAGTATCTCACCAAATTCTGTATGTCTCCCCGACTACGCTTGTGGTGGTTTATCGGCAAAGGCATGAGTTTGCGGCATGAGGTCATAGCGAAAAGGTTGGGTCTTGCTGACAATGTTCAAAATGGATTTTTCTCGGCGATCTTGGTGTGCTCGATTGTTTCAGTGTAACAAAATGCTCTACAAGACGTCTCGCCGAGGGTTGAAGGTTATAGCGACAGAGGATCCTTGTCGGCAGGAAAAATATTATGTCTCAGCGACTTGAATATGGATGTTGGCTTTCGGTGAAACATAACAATCTACAGGAGGTTTTGCCAATGTCAGAATGTTACGGCGACTGTGATCAAAACCAAAGGAGCTCATCGGGGAGAGATATATGGTGTCTTAGCGAATGAAAGCATGTGAAGAATTACATTTCGATATAACGTTTTATTATCTGTATGACATCTCCCCAATATCACAGGGCTATACTGAAACATAAAGAAGACAAATGGATACTTATTGACTTCGGCGTAGCAAACATTTTGTTATGGCGAAAGCGAATAGCACAAGGAACAAAGGAATGCGGGATGATTAATGATTGACGATACAGTTGCCTTCGGCATACCTTTTGTGTTGTCCTAGCGACTGGTTCACTGGTGAATAAAAATCGAAATTCGAATGTTGTGGCCGACATGTATACATTTTATGACTGTTGCTGGCTAGCTCGATTGGAGCCCGAATCCTGTGGAAGGCCGACGTGATTTTCAATATGTTTTATTTTCTCATGCTGGTGTATAAATAGACATATTGTAATTGTAAAATAAGGACCAGTTATCAGTTATTCGATACAATAGGCAAATTGTATGGATATAGAATAGTAAATTTATCAAATCAGAGGCTATGATGCATGTTCTAAAATGGAGGTATTTATGAATGTCAATTGTTGTTGTTGCACATGTCTGGTATCAGTTATCTGTTGAACTTAATAAAAGGATTACTAAGTTGTCTCCAAGATGGTCTCTTTCTGATTGTTTAAACTGATATGACAAGTTTGTATTCAATTTATCAGTGCACATTTGTTGTACTTGTGTGATCAATTGATTGGTTCTTTCAAGTAAAGACTAAATCCTTTTAGTTAATCACAGTAATCAGAGAGATTCAATTGGATTATTCAAGTAGAGTTTAGTAATCACATTCTTGCATGTTTATACAAGTTCTAAGCATAATATATGCCAGATAATTTGAATTTTCTTAGAAGAGTGTTGCACATCTTGATCTCATTTGACTCTACATACCCAACAAGGCACTAGTCTCTGCACTTCATTATTTGAATTTATTCAGTTTTCTTTACATCTATTAGTCAAGCATTCATTTTAGGATTCAAATCAGAATATTGTTACTGTTTTCAAGTTGGATTTCATTTGTTCACCTCCCATTGCCATTGTGAACAAATTGCTTTAAGAAAATCACAAGTTAAGTCTGCTCAATTCAAAAGGTACACCTGCTTGGGTTTAGCAGCACCTAAAGAGTAGAAGGTTGAGTTCTCTTGACCTTGTCTATTACCCTAAAGCGTATCAAGAGATTGGTAGCCTCTTGAGGCATTCAGCCTACGTTTTTGAGAGCTAACAAATTGGCGACTCTGCTGGGGAGTACATTCAGAATCAAGGCCTTAATCATAGAGTCAAGAACTATATACAGACTCTGCTGGGAATAAGAAATATCAAGTATTTTCTCATTTTTGAAAAAAGTGAGTGGCGACTCTGACAGAAATTTTGCAGTTGTTCATCATGAATGGAAGATCTCAGTACAAGGGAGGTCATACTGGAGCTCCTGCTAGCAGTAATAAGTGGACACACAAAAATGATAAGGTTGATAAAGGAAAAGGGATAAATGAGGACATGTGCATGACTGGAAAAGACAAAGCGTCAAGAGCACAGGGTGAAACATATAATTGCTTTGATACATGGAGAGATGATTCAAGTGCTGAACTTTGTACCCCTGAAGATCGAAGAAATCCCTTCCCTTCTGTTGATCCTCAGAAATAGGCTAAGTTTGAAGCTGCACTTGAGGCTAAACAAATAAAAATTCAGCATGAGTATGATTAGAAGATGGCGGGTAATCAAAATGTGTTTATTGATCATGAGCTTCTTGATGAAGTAAAAGCACAGTTGGAACTAAAAGAGAAGATAAAGGAACTAGAGGCTAAATTACAGAAAGCACAAATTATTGATCAGACGGATGGAGGCCCAAAGTATGTCCCGCCTCACAAGTAGGGTGATCATGGTGCAAGGCCCTCCAATCAACAAAATGCTCCTCATAATCAGATAGGAAATCACTACAAGTAGCCAAATCGTCCACCCCACATTCCCACATAGCATACAGGTATGTATCCACCTCCTAGTTAGCATTATATCCCACAGCATAATGCACAATACAATAATCACATGCATTAGTATCAACATCCACCTGTTCCTCCCCCTCACCAGCATACAACCATGATCAGACAGTTTGATTTAACTGGTTTTCAGTTATATCCTTACCCTATGGATGGCAGCTGGAGGAATATGGTTCCCAAATTTACAGGGAGTAATGCAATCATAGCTGAAGAACATCTAAGGAGTTTTAATGTTTTCGTCCAAGACATAGATATGCCTTATGAAGATTTACACATGAAGTTGTTCATGATGTCACTTCTTGAAGATGCCAGGATTGGTTCAACAGCCTACCAACATTCTCAATTAATTCTCTCCAAGCATTTCAAGACAAATTCTTAGAGCAATACAGGAATCAAAATGCTCCAGATGCAGCTCTTCATGAATTAATGAGAATTCAGAAAAATTAGAATGATTCAATTTATGATTTCAACCGAAAATTCAACAAGTTGCATACTAAAGTACCTCCTGGATCGAGGTTTCCAGATTCTGTTGCATTGAGTGTTTATTTAAATGCATTTGACCCTAAGATAGGGTATGAACTGAGAAGTAGATCCCCAAGAGATTTGGCTGAAGCACAGAAAATAGCACTGACAATTGAAAACAACAGGAAGGCTGCTGGTATAATTAGTAAAAGAGACAACCCGAGGCCTCCTCAGCAAAGCAATAATTATCAGTACAGACAGGAGAATACATACAGAAATGAGAGGCCAAGGTTACATGATATGCCTCACAATACAGACTAGAAAGATGGGAAGCCTATATCAGCTAGGCCAAGAAATACAGAAACTCCTAATCCATTGAGCAAGAAAGGAACTTACATGGTGAGTAATAATTACTTTTGTGAAGTTTGTAATCAGCCACATTCTCCAGACTATTGTGTTGTAGCCCAAAGATTACAAGAGGAGGGAATTTTAACAAAAAACAATGGAGATTATCACACAGTGTATTTGACTTCAAATACTTTTCACCATGTGAAGGAAAGAAATTCATCTTCAGAGGATGAAGGCTATGAATATGATGTTTCCAATCAGAAGTATAATGTCCATATGGCTGAACAGCAGATCTTTTATGATTCTGATGAAAATTACACAGAGCCACATCCTGCTGAGGTGCCTGCTCAATGTAATGTAAGGAGACTCATTGAAGATGAAATAGAAAGAATAACTGTTGCTACAGTTGAGAAAGCCAAAAGTCAATATTGGTTGAGAAGCAAAAAAATAAATGAGCTAGATGGAGTTCCTAGGGGAATTTTTATAAAAGATCAAAAGGCAACACAAGAAACTATAAAGAAGCTAGAAAACAAGCAGCATGATAAAAGTGGAGAGAAGCCTTTCCAAAAGCAGAAAGTTGAAGAATTACACAAGGAAATACAAAAGTCTGATCAGCCTAGTAAAAAAGAAAAAGAAGAAAGCAAAGGAGAAACGCCAGAACTGAAGAAGACTGTTAAGACGGAGAGCTCCTCTTTTGAATTCACACAGGCGTTATCCTAGGTAAAAATGTTTGTACCACTACTTGAATTAATGAAAATTAAGGAGTACAGAGATAATGTTGTTCAATTGATTACAAATGGGAATGAAAAACATATAAATTTTGAAGAAGTCAACAAGTAGGAAAAGATAAATAATTCATAAGTCTATTTGGGTGATGTTTTAACAACCTCCCCACAAGTGGATCCTTTCTTCACCACATTGCTTATAAATAATAAATTGATGAGGAATTGTATGATAGATTCTGGTGTTGCTATAAACATTATTCCAGTAGGAGTAATGAAATAATTTGGCATGTGGGTTGATACATGTGAAGGGAAGTGTTATGCAATGGATAACACACCTGTACCTATAGTAGGCATTATGAGAGGTGTTGAAGTCAAACTAGCTACTTATCCACAGGTAACATATAATATAGATATAACAGTCATTGATACTCCTCCTCAATTTGGGATGCTCTTATCAAGGCAATGGACAGTAGCTGTTGGTGGAAATGTTCAATTTGATCTATCTTATGCTACTATTCCAGTGAATGGTCAGGAAGTCATGTTGTATAGAGAGCCAGGAATGAACCAGCTTGTTGACTGTGTACCACAAAATCAGATCAATTGTTTTTGTGATGTTGATCTTGGGAGTTTTATGATTGAACCAGCTCAACCAGAATTAACCAATAGTGATACAATTGAAAAACATGTTGCACAGAATTGCAATGGTGTCTGAAAGATGTATTTTGATGGAACCTGCAGCCAAGAGGGTAATGGCACTGGGATTGTTTTTGTTTCCCCTGAAGGTACTACTTTTAAATATTCATTCTTGTTGGCATTTGAATGTACAAACAATGTGGAAAAATATGAAGCTTTATTGATAGGCTTGAACATAGCTGTGAAACATAAAATTAAGTTGCTGGTTGTTTCACAAATTAAATCCAAGTATGCAGCAAAGCACAAGAGATTAAAACAATATAGGAATGTTGTAAGGGATACAATCAAATTTTTTGATGCATTTTCAATTGAATGGATTGACAGATCAAAGAACATAATGGCTAATTTCTTAGCAATTGTGGCGCTGAAAAGAGATGATGTCACATTGGCTATGGTATCACAGATTGAGTTTAAAACAAGGCCTGCTGTTCCTGACAACATTTACAGTTGGCAGGTCTTCGATGATGATACTGATCTTTTGAAGTTCCTCAATTGTATAGATCAGTATGAGGCCCAGGAAATTGATTTCAATGCTTTTGTCGAAGAAGTGGATGGGAAGCAAACTGTGTTTGGCAAAGAGATCTTATAGCTCAAAACAAATAAGCTTCCTAAAGGCTTAGTGGCATTGGAGAGGTTGTATGATGGAAACGATCAGTCTCTCATGAAGCAAACACTAGTCAGAAGGGAAGATATTGAAGAAATTAATTTAGGGACTAAGACGGCACCAAGAAAGGTATACATTGGAAAGAAGATCAGCCCTACAATTAGAAGAATGCTGATAGAGTTGCTTAGAAAGTACAAGCATGTTTTTGCTTGGTCTTATGAAGATCTGAAAGCGTACAGGGAAGATTTATTTCAGCATGAAATACCATTGAAGTCAAACACCAAACCTTTTAGACAAAAACAAAGACCCATAAATCCAATGCTGGAGCCTAAAATGCAAGAAGAATTGACAAAGCTCAGGGATGGAGGAATTATCAAACCAATCAGGCACTCAATGTGGGTTTCAAATTTGGTTCCTGTGAGAAAGAAGAATGGTGATATCATATTATGTGTGGACTTCATAAATTTGAACATAGCGTCTCTCAAAGATAATTATCCTCTACCCATTATGGAGGCTATACTACATAAGGTGACAGGGTGTGAACTGTTGTCCATGATGGATGGGTTTTCTGGATACAACCAGGTTAAAGTCAAGGAGTCTGAGAAATATAAAACAACATTTACAACTCCTTGGGGAATATATGTATACATAAGAATGCAATTTGGTCTCACTAATGCTAGAGCAACTTTCCAAAGAGTCATGGACGTAGCATTTGCTGATTTGATTAATGTTATCATGGTGGTGTATCAAGATGACTTGACTGCTTATTCGAAGAAGGCTGAAGATCATGTGCAACATCTTGAAAAGGTATTTATTAAAGCTCTTGAATATGGTATTATTTTAAATCCAAAGAAGTGTCATTTTGTAGTCACAGAAGGTAAACTCTTGGGGCATATTGTTTCAAAAGAGGGAATTAGAATAGATCCTGAGAGGGTTGAAGCTATTAATAAAATTCTTGTTCCAAAAACTGTCAAGGCTATACAATCGTTCTTTGGACAAATTAATTTTTTTAGGAGATTTGTTTCTAATTTTGTTGAGATCATTAAGCCCATATGAAAAATGTTGAAGAAAGGACATAAAATGGATTGGATTGCAGAAGCTTTAGATGCTTTTATATCTATCAAAAGGGCTATCAAGGAGGCTCCTGTACTTAAGTCTCTAGAATTTGCAAGGCCTTTTCAGATTTTTTTCATTTGCCTCAATGCATACTATTGTTGTTGTTATGTTACAGAAGAATGATGATGGTCATGAACAACCTGTGTCTTTCTTTAGTAAATCATTACAGGGGTCTAAATTGAAGTATGACATAATGGAAAAACAGGCTTTTGCATTGGTAAAGGCCACAAAAGCATTCAGACCATATCTTGTTGGAGCAAAGGTGATTGCTTATGTCCCTCGTGCTGTTGTTAAGGATATTCTGACACAGTCTAAAGTTACAAGAAAAAGATGTAGATGGATCAACAAGATTCAAGAATTTGACATGGAGATACAGATCACTAAGCTGGTAAGAGGTCAAGGCTTGGCTAGGCTGATGGCAGAATCAAATATTGAAGCAAGTCAAGTCTGTAATGTAGAAGAAGGGGCTGCAGTTGCAAGCATTGAACACACTCCTTGGTATACTGATGTCATGCATTATCTTAAATATATGAAGTGTTCAGATGGATTGAGTGACAGCCAAAAGAGAACTTTGAAGTTGCAAGCATCAAAGTATGTCTTCATGGATGGAGATCTGTTTTGGAAAAATAGAGATGGCATATTGTTATTATGTCTAGATGAGTCACAGGCCAAGCATGTTTTAAGTGAAATGCATGAAGTAGTTTGTGAAGGACATTATTCAGCAAAGACAACTGCACAAAAAATTCTCAAGGCAGGTTATTATTGGCCAAAGGTTTTTAATGATTCCTTTACACATGTAAGAAGGTGTGAGGCTTGTCAAAAAATTTCTGAAAAATTGAAGTATCAGGGTGCTTTACCACTTCGACCCTTGCAAGCTGATGCCCCTTTTCATCAATGGGGAATTGATTTCATTGGAGAGATATAGGAGAAGTCGAGTGGGGGACATAAGTGGGTACTGGCTACCACTAATTATTTTACTAAGTGGGTAGAGGAAATCCCGACTAAGCGAGCTACAAGTAAGGTAGTGAATAATTTCCTGATGGACAAAATTATCACTAGATTTGGTACACCATTGAGGATAATCACAAACAATGGGATGTGCTTTAGATTAGACGAATTCAAAAGATTTTGTGGTAAGCATGGCATTACTATTTCTTATGCAGCCCCTTATCATCCACAAGCCAATGGTCAAGCAAAGTCTAGCAATAAGAGTCTCTTAAAGATTATGAAGAGGATGCTAGGACAGAACAAGAAGGCTTGGGATTCAAAGTTAAAACTGGCTGTGTGGGCTGATAGGATCACTGTGAATAAAGCAATTGGAAAATCCCCATTTGAATTGGTGTATGGAGCACAAGCCAGGATGCCTTTCCTGAATTTGTTGCTAGTCTACAATTTTGTCTTACATGAAGATTTGGAAGTTCCTGAGCCTATGGAGGATAGAATGGAGCAATTGGATGAACTTGATGATTTAAGGAGAGAGGCCCAAAGTCAAAACATGAAGTTACAAACACAGATGAAGTATTAGTTTGATAAGAAGGAAAATGATAGAAAATTTGAAGAGAATGACTTGTTACTGATGTGGAATGCAAGATGTCAGGAGAAGGGCAAGCATGGTAAATTTGAAGCCTTATGGTTGGGACCTTTTGTTGTTGTTGGAAAGAAGGGTGAGGACTCATACTATCTACAAAATATGGCTGGTGAAGATCAGGAATTGCCTGTTCATGGGCAATTCTTGAAGCTTTTCTTCTCTTAAGTAACACAGAGGATTAAGGTTTGCTAGTGCATGGACAATTCTTGCTTATCCTCTTTAAAATTATTTTCCATGCACAGTAGTCTAGGATTTTGTCCATCTCCATTCCACTCTCATTTTTCATTCATCTCCATTTTGCATTCATTTTGCATTCATTCCTTCATGCTTCATTTCCATTTCCATTCTGCTCACTGGTTCATCATTTTGTGTCTGGTCTGCTCACCCAAAGATTTTGGATCCTTGCAATGATCTCACTATCATTCATCCCCACACGGAGCCACTGTGGAACTATCAAAATCTGATGATTTTTTGCATACCTTTTCATACCCCCTAAGCCTCCATATGAGTCCTTCTATAGGCATTTTCCTCATCTCATGGCATTTTTACTTGCATCTTGCCCATTTTTTCCCCTTAGAGTTCATCCATGTTTGCATTTTCCACATTTTGGTCCTTATCGGTGTAGGTTCATTTTTGTCTCCCCGATCAATTTTGTGTTTTCCGCTTGCATGAGTTTGTGTTGCCTATCGATAAGACTCATTTCATTTCACAACGATTGAAGTTTGTATGCAGGCGGCATTCGGCAGGACCTTTGTATTGTCACAACGACTGGATTTCACCTACGGGCTATCGGTGTAACGTTTATATTGTTTTGGCGACAACGGGGACATCTATCGGCATATGTTTTGGCTATCAGGGTAGTATCTCACGGAATTTTGTATGTCTCCCCGACTACGCTTTTGGTGGTTTATCAGCAAAGGCATGAGTTTGCGGCAGGAGATCATAGCGAAAAGGTCAGGTCTTGCCGACAATGTTCAAAATGGATTTTTCTCAGCGATCTTGGTGTGCTCGATTGTTTCAGTGTAACAAAATTCTCTACAAGACGTCTCACCGAGGGTTGAAGGTTATAGCGATAGAGGATCCTCGTCAGTAGGAAAAATATTATCTCTCAGTGACTTGAATATGGATGTTGGCTTTCGGTGAAACATAACAATCTATAGGAGGTCTTGCCAATGTCAGAATGTTATGGCGACTATGATCAAAACCAAAGGAGCTCATCGGGGAGAGATATCTGGTGTCTCAGCGAATGAAAGCATGTGAAGAATTACATTTCAATATAACATTTTATTATCTATATGACATCTCCCTGATATCACAAGGCTATACCGAAACATAAAGAAGACAAATGGATACTTATTGACTTCGGCGTAGCAAACATTTTGTTACGACAAAAGCAAATAGCACGAGGAACAGAGGAACGCAGGATGATTAACGATTGATGATATAGTCACCTTCGGCATACCTTCTATGTTGTCCTAGTGAATAAAAACCAAAATTCAAATGCTTTGGCCGACATGTATACATTTGATGACCGTTGTTGGCTAGCTCGACTAGAGCCCAAATCCTGTGGAAGGCCGACGTGATTTTCAATATGTTTTATTTTCTCATGCTGGTGTATAAATAGACATATTGTAATTGTAAAATGAGGACTAGTTATCAGTTATTCGATACAGTAGGCAAATTGTATGGATATAGAATAGTAAATTTATCAAATCAGAGGCTATGATGCATGTTCTAAAATGGAGGTATTTATGAATGTCAATTGATGTTGTTGCACATGTTTGGTATTAGTTATCTGTTGAACTTAATAAAAGGATTGCTAAGTTGTCTCCAAGATGGTCTCTTTCTGATTGTTTAAATTGATATGACAAGTTTGTATTCAATTTATCAATGCACATTTGTTGTACTTGTGTGATCGATTGATTGGTTCTTTCAAGTAAAGACTAAATCCTTTTAGTTAATCACAGTAATCAGAGAAATTCAATTGGATTATTCAAATAGAGCTTAGTAATCACATTCTTGCATGTTTATACAAGTTGTAAGCATAATATATGCTAGATAATTTTAATTTTCTTAGAAGAGTTTTGCACATCTTGATCTCATTTGACTCCACATACCCAACAAGGCACTAGTCTCTGCACTTCATTATTTGAACTTATTCAGTTTTCTTTACATCTATTAGTCAAGCATTCATTTTAGGATTCAGATCACAATATTGTTACTATTTTCAAGTTGGATTTCATTTTTCACCTCCCATTGCCATTGTGAACAAATTGCTTTAAGAAAATCACAAGTTAAGTCTGCTCAATTCAAAAGGTACACTCGCCTGGGTTTAGCAGCACCTAAAGAGTAGAAGGTTGAGTTCTCTTGACCTTGTCTGTTACCCTAAAGCGTATCAAGAGATTGCCAACCTCTTGAGGCATTCAACCTGCATTTTCTAGAGCTAATAGTGCCTGTTGGATAGGTTTTCACTATAGTACCTTTCCTAGAAGCACCACAAAGTGGTTTTCACTTAAAGAACGTTTTATTTTTCTTTACTATTTTTTCTTGCTTTTTATATTTTTTTGCTTTTTTTGGATTTTTTGTTGGGATACTCTAATGTGTTCAAGTATAAAACTTGTTAACATGGTTTTTGTTTAGTGGTTTGGCTAAAGGTTATCCTTTAAGAGTAGGTAATTGATAAGATATAGAGCCATAGATTTTTGTGATGATGAATGGACCTAACCAGTTTGGTTCAAACTTCCCCTTCCCATCTTGATTCAGCTAGATCTTTTGATTCTCTTTTAGTACTAGGTCACCAAATTCAAAGCTTCTATTTTTTATCTTTTTATTATAGCTTTGTTTGAGCCAATTCAGATAAACCTAAAGATGGTTTAACGCACTCAAACACCTTTCATCCAAGAGTTCCAACTCATTCAATCTAGACACCCGAGATTCCTCATTATTGACCATGCCTTTCAGGGATACTCACAGTGAGGGGATTTCAACTTCAATAGGTAAGACTTCTTCAAATCCGTAGACCAAGGAAAAAGGTGTGGCACCTGTAGGTGTACTAATGTTGGTTAAATAAGCCCATAGGGTTGGGTTTAGCTACAAATTCCAATCATGGTCAATGTCATTAACAATCTTTTTTAGTATTTTTAGGATGGTTTAATTGGACACTTCAACCTAACCATTTCCTTGGGGGTAGTAGGGCGTTGAGAATCATTTTTGGATAGAAAACTTAGAACAAATCTCATGGAAATATTGGTTTTTGAATGGGGTTTCATTTTCCATTATGATAGTTTGGGGAATTCCATATCAACAGATTAGATAATTCAAGATAAACTTGGATATCTATTTGTCAGTGATATACATTTGTATACATCCAAAATTGGTCTGGAGAATATTAATTAAATATCGATTATTTAATTAATAAAATCTTGATTTCCTCTACTATATAAATAAATTGCAAAGGTTATTTATATAGTTCATATTTCTTAATTCCTCTTATGTAAACCACTTTCTTCATGATTTAATTAAAATAAACAATTTTAACTGATTTGTTTTATTTGATTAATTCTCTCCCATTAAATTTGAATTTTTAAACTCAAATTTTGTCACATTTCTCCATATTCTCCTAACCTCCTTCCACCTCATCTTCCAACTCACCATGTGTCACATGAAGATAATTATTCCTAATTTCTAAAATGGATATTTACTCTCAAAAATTTTAACCAACTCAAGGACACATGGCTTCTTCCTTCCATTGATTATCTTCTACACTTGGCAAGATTTTTATACTAAAGGGGACAATTCCCTTAATTCTCTCTAACCTCCTCATTTCTCACCATCGATCTCTACAGCTTTTTCATAAGAGAAGATTGCATAACATTACTCTGCAGAATTCATCTTAGTATTTGAGATCTTAATTGCATTTTGATTCAACATTTAGAATAGTTTAGCAATTAGATTAGAATCATGGATCCTTTAGATGTTTTTTAGTTTGTTTAAATTCAGCATTTAGAATCATTTCCATATTATCTCTATTAGTTTAATTCTGCTTTGCATCATTTTCATATCATTATATATACAACAACTCATTCATCATGTCATTTCATCATATCATTCTATTGAATCATTAAATCATGTAGGTGTAGACATAGTTTCTTCATTCTAGCTTAGAGGCTACTCATTTCTTAGGTGGCATCCTAGTAATTTAGTGCATAATTAAGATCTGAGAGCACAATTACCAGGACATCTAGGAATAGATGAGGATGGAATGTTTTTAAGGAGTCATTTTATCGATTTTTTTTTTTTTAATTTACATTTCCTTAATGTAATACATTGCATCTATTGTGTGTTATTGATTAGTTTAATTCACATATTTTCTTACACACAACACTAGTGGAATTGCTTCTATCCACTTTGTGAAATATCCAGTTGCAATGATAATGAACTTGTACCCATTATATGAAGCAAGAGATTTTTTACCTATCAATTCTAATCCCCATTGCAAGAAAGACCATTGTGTGGTTATAGGTCTTAGTTCATGTGTCAGTGCGTGAACAAGATCACTATGTTGTTGGCATTGATGACATATTTTTGATAAATAGATGCATTCTTGTTCCATTAAGGGCCAATAGTACCCTATTCTCAGTAATTTCTATACTAGATTAGGTCCACTTGCATGAGACCTGTTGGAAATTGTGCCTCAAATTACTGGCTTGATATCCTATCAACAATATCATGTGTTTTCTCCCTAATCATCATGACTACTTCATTTTCAAAGATACCTTATTCACTATCTCCTCGATGGACTAATATTACTTCTTGCTTTGGCATGGTGTATGCAATGTCAGTGGGAGTTTCTCTTTTCAGTGGGAGTTTACTTTGGGTCTCCTCGATACTCTGATGAGTTTACTTGGGGTCGCTAAGACATTAATTCATGTCTCCTCGACATGCCAATGGAAGGCTTGGGAACTCTTATCGGTGTGACTTTATGATTTCATCATGACTTCAAAGTAAATCTCTTCGATGAGTTGATAATTTGATGGATTATGGAGGTGACATGGCAGTAGCGACCACATGGAGTGGTATTTCCCTCATTGGAGTGACATCCTTGTTTCGGTGGGAGATGATATATTGTCTCATCGAAATGGAGATATGCATAGAGCTGTGTAACTCACTAGCCTGCAGGTGCCTTGGTGGGACCTGATCATGCTAGGAAAGAGAGTGGGGATTGGATGAAGCTAACGAAGGATGGGTGATTAGATGTTTTGGTGTACAGTGAGATTGTTGAAGTGACTTGGTGAATTTGAAGAGAGATTGAAAAAAGTCTCTTCGATGGTCTCGTATGGAAAATAGTTAGATCGTTTACTATAGTTTCTCAAGGAATTTGAATCAAATAGTTCCTTGGTGGCTCTGGAATGTAGAACGAATGTTGTGTCAACATTGTACGTTCGGTAACATTGAATGTGTGTCATTGTTCAAATTGAATTGAAGAGAGCTTGATCAGGGAAATTTTATGTTGCTCAAGTAGAGACAATGGGTTAACATCTAGAAGCATAGTCTGTAACTTTGTATGTAATCTCCATCTATTGTAATAAAAAGAGATTTTGCTTGGTGTGTTGGTTTTTCTCCCATAAGGGTTTTCCCATGTAAAATTGGTGTTCAATTTTTTGTGTATGTTGTTTTAATTTTATATTTTGTTACTTGTAAATGTGCATCTTAATGAATTGTAACTTGAAATTGAGCGTCATATCTACACATCCCTTCTAAGAATTTACATTAGAAAGGCGTTTCTGCACTCAAATTTCCTTACAAGTGATATCAAAGCCTAGCTAGTTGTGTTATCCTTATGGGTAGGATGGGTTTTTTGTGCTAATTCTGCAGTGGGAGACTTGCAGAGGAATCTGGTAGTCTAAATTGCAGATTGAGATGGCAAGCACATTAGGAAGAGTAGAAATTGAAAATTTCAATGGTGGTAATTTTGAGTTGTGGAAACTCAAAATGGAATACTTATTGGTGGATAGAGATCTCTAGGTCATAGTGTCTAGAACTAAACCATCAAGCATGAAACAAGAATATTGGGACCTCATAGATAGAAAAGCTAGAGGGTTGATAAGACTCTATCTGGTAGACTTTTTTCTCTTGAACATCCATGAGGAGGAGACTACATCTTCATTATGGAAGAAACTTAGTCACATTTATCAGGGGAAGTCTCTAGTGAATAAGTTACTCTTGAGGAAGAAGTTATACTCCTTGAATATGGAGGAACGTGCATCTATAGCAGACCATTTGAATTCATTTAATATGATTTTTTCTCAATTGGCGTCTGTAGTGTTTCATGCATAGATGTATTTGGTGGCGTTGTCATTAATGTTGTCATTGATGTCAACATAGCTAAGTATGACTGAAGATGGTACTTGTATAGTTGAGATACTATAGAAGTTCTTAGAGTACATGGAGCTATATTTATGAAGTTGTAGTTGTGTCTTTTCCAAGTTCTTTTGAGAAAATTTATGAAATAATATAGGCAGTGTTGAGTGTTTGTTCTGAGTGTGCTCTAGTATTGTGCTCCGCATTTCTTCTGTGTTGATCCTATTCCTGTGTGGCTCTGTGGTAATGTTTATGAGCTTCAATGGATTATAAATCCTGAGTTTTAGCTTCTAGATCAATGGGTATGAAAGAAGTGTTCACCGGTATGTGAACTAGTTTGGCAAAACTGTCTATTTGAGGATTGGGAGATATGTTTTGGCTCCACAATCTTCTAGTGATTTTCTTTTAGATCTTGCAGATTTGGGAGTTGTTTCATATTGATTTTTTCTATGTTCTGACAAATGTACTTGTGATTTGGTGCTCTAGACAACTTGCTCCTAAGCTCCTGTGTGTTGTTGGTTGGTTCGGATTGGACTATTGAAGTATGATCTGTGGATGAAGTTTGTTGCAGTTGTTGTAGATGTACCTGGAGGTTTCTTAGAGATGGTGGAATTTCTAGTGAAGTGTGTTGAGTGATCCACATGTGATCATCTTGTTGGATATGCACACACTTTGAAGATCATTGGTGTTTTCATTAGGTTTGGCCAACCTGGTGTCTACACATTACATGAAGTTTTGCATCAAATTAAGGAAGTGTGTGATTGATTCAAGGTTTTATTTGGATCCTAATTAAATTTGTAATGGGTCCTCTCTCATTCTTATCCACCACGAGAATGTTGAGTAGCCAACCTAATTTGAATTTGTAAATAAAAGAAGGTTTAGTTGACCTCAGATTGAAGTTAGTATAAAAGCAAGGATAGATGTTGTAAATGATGCACAAGTGAGCAAGTGAAGTGTTCAATCAAGCAAAGTGTGTAAGAGTGAATCAAGGAAATGATACTTTGATGTGTTAGATTCCTAAGAGGAGTGAGTTGTCGGTGTCTGCAATTTCTTGATCAAGCTGTGAGTGTGTGGAACCCTTTTGTGGTGGATCTTTATTTGTCATTTCTTTTCTATAGGAAGTGAGCCTCCTTTTGGATAGTGAGTCCTATTGTAAGAAATGAGCTTCTGTATCTAGAAGTGAGCCTTTGTATCTAGGCAGTGAGCCTTTGTATCTAGGCAGTGAGCCTTTGTATTCAGTTTTGCATTATTACTATATTATGAGCTAATCCTCACCATGGTTTTTCCCTTATTAGTTTTTCCATGTAAATCTAGTGTTTCTAGTGTTTTCTTTCTGTTATTTGCATTTCATGTTCATACTTAATAAAAAATTGAGTTAAAGTGAAATTATTTAAGGTTAAAAGTAAAATAATTTGATACAATTGATTCACCCCCCCATCTCAGTTGTCTTGTGCATTTCAACAATTGGTATTAGAGCTATGGTTCCTCAGTGAAAAGATTAACTACTTGAGGTAGATCAGATGGCGCACAAGTTGTAGATCCCTATTTTTGATGAAGTTGATTATAGTGACTGGAAATTACACATGAGAGTTTATCTAATTTCTCTTGGTTTCAAGAATTGGAAAGTTGTGGAGACAAAGTATGTTGCACCAGCCTCTAGTCCTTCCTCTGCAGATGAAATTTCAGCTTATGAGGAGAATGAAAAGGCAAGGTATGCTATCTTTAGTGCCCTATTTAAAACTGAAAAAACAAAAGTTATTTCTTTAGGCACTTCTTATGAGGTATGGGAAAAATTTTAAGAAATCTATGAAGGAAATGAAAGAGTAAAATTGTCAAGAAAGCTAACAACTAAGCGAAAATTTGAGAACCTAAAAATGGAAGAAGGTGAAGATATTGCAAGCTATTATCAAAGAGTTGAAATTGTAGCAAATGAGATCAAGAATCAAGGCGGTATCATGATAGATGAAGATATAATTGAGAACATCCTAATGACCCTACCAGAGAGTTACGGTGACAAGGTCTCTGCTATTGAAGAATCATATGATCCAAAGAACTTTACTAAGGAGCATCTATTTGGTTTGGTATCTTGACTACATTCGAGATGAGGAAATTTGCAAGAGATAAGGAGAAGACTAAAACAACCTTTAAAGCAATGAAGATAGAAGATGACTCGGATGATGGTGGTTCATAAGAGATGGAAGCAAACTTCATAAGAAAATTGAAGAAAGGTACTGGTAAATACAAAGGTGTGTTGCCCCTTAAATGTTTCAGTTGTGGAAATATTGGTCATTTTGCATCAAGATGTCCTAATAGAGCTACTCATAACAAGAACAAAGATAATAATAATAACCACAGAGACAAGGAGGATATGAATTTCAAGAAATTGTATTATGTCAAAGAAGATGCAATAATTTCTGATGATAAGTCTGATTTTGAGGAGGATAATGATGAATGCTTATTCCTAGCCCTAGAAAGTAAAGTTGCATCTACTGATCATGGAAGATGTGCAAGGGAATCTGGTTTAGAGAGCAAGAAGGATGAGACTGAAGGTACTCTAGTGACTTCTTTTCATGCTAGATAGGATGAAAACTTTTGGGTAATTAATAGTGGATGTTTGAATCATATGACTAGAGATAAGAGTAAATTCACTAAACTTGAAAAATATGATGGAGGAATGGTTATGTTTTGAGATGATTCTGGTGCTAAGATTATTGGTAAAGGAGCAATTAGTCTGGATGAAAAACATAATACTAATGATGTTTATTATGTTAAGGGTTTAAGGCATAATCTTTTAAGTGTTTGGAAAATGTTTAGCAAAGGTTTTAAGCTTGTGTTTCAGGACAACACCTATGAGATCAGAAAAAGGATCTAGAACTGTGGTAGCAGAAGGAAGAAGAACTCATGGAAACATCTATCAGCTTAAGAGTGGTGAAGGTAAGTGTTTTGTTTCTCATATTAATGAAAGTTGGCTTTGGCACTAGAGGATGTGACATGTAAATTTTGATAATCTGGTCAAGATCAGTTCAAGAGAAGTTGTCAGAGATCTGTCTAGAATCACAGAGCCTTCAAACTCAACTTGCAAAAGTTGTTAGTTAGGAAAACAAACAAGAAGCAATTTTAAAGGAAAAGAATAATCATCTACCAGAATGTTGGAGTTGATTCATATAGACCTCTGTGGTCCTACTCAAATAGGAAGCTTTAATGGTGAAGGGTACTTTATGCTTTTTATTGATGATTACTTAGGATGACATGGGTTACTTTTCTTAGAGGAAAATCTCAGGCTCTTGATAGATTCAAGGTATTCAAAGAAAGAGTAGAGAATGAGGTAAACTTGAGAATCAAATGTTTAAGGTCTAATAGAGGTGGAGAATTCACTTCTAGTGAGTTTAATGCATTTTGTGAAGAACATGGCATAAAGAGACATTACTCTACCCCTAGAACCCCTCAGTAGAATGGTGTTGTGGAAAGAAAGAACTAGACTGTTCAAGAAGCTATCAAAAATATGATGAAAGAAGCAAATGTTCTTGATGTGTACTAGAGAGAAGCAATCCACACTGTTGTTTACATTCTTAATAGAGTTTAGATCAGAGGTAACAACACTAAGACTCCTTATGAGCTATGGACTAGTAAGACTCCTATTGTTAAATACTTTAAAGTGTTTGGAAGTAAATGTTACATTAGAAGAGATGATGAGAGTCTTTAAAAGTTTTATGCTAGATGTGATCAAGGAATATTTCTTGGATATTCAACTAATAGAAAGGCATATAGATGCTATAATAAAAGGTTGAGGAAAATAGTTGTAAGTGCTAATGTAAGGGTTGATGAAGCTATGTATAGACCGGTTGACATAAGTGAAGTGGAACCAGATGATCCTATTGAAACACTAGTACCTAAAGAGAATAAAGAAGAAGAAGAATAATAGACTAGAGTAGAAGAAGAAGAAAAGGAACCAAAACCTATTCCTAAGACTCCTAAATATGTACAGAGAAATCATTTGGAGGAACAAATAATTGTAGATAAGAGTGAAGGTTAAAGACAAGAAGCAAAGTGGTTGAGGTAAACTTGTGTTTACTTTCTAAAATAGAACCTACGACTATGAGTGAAGCTTGTAATGATGAAAGTTGGATTAGAGCAATGAAAGAGGAACTGCAACAAATAGAGAAGAATAACACATGGGAACTAGTCCCTAGACCAGTAAACAAGAATGTAATTGGTTCAAAATGGATGTTCTGGAATAAGCTAAATGAAGATAGTGAAGTGGTAAGAAATAATGCAAGACTTCTATGCAAGGGTTATTCAGAGGTTGAAGGAATAGATTTTGAAGAAACATTTACACCTGTAGTGAGAATGGAGGCTATTCGGATGTTATTGGAATTTTCAGCTCATAAAGACTTCATAGTATACCAAATGGATGTCAAGTTTTCATTTTTTAATAGAGAATTGGAAGAAGTATACATGGAACAACCAGAAGGATTTCAACTATCTAACAAACCCAATATGGTTTGCAAGCTAAAAAAGGCTTTATATGGACTTAAACAGGCTCCCAAATCCTGGTATACAAGGTTGGATAGGTACCTAACACAACAAAGATTCAACAAAGGATCTATAGATAGCAATCTCTACTTCAAAATGAAAGGTAACAAAATGTTGATAGTTGTGGTATATGTTGATGACATTATCTTTGGTGGAAATGAAAGCATGTGTAATAAATTTGCAGAAGACATGCAAAAAGAGAAATAAATGTTGATGATTGTTGAGTTAAATTTCTTCCTTGGAATTCAAGTAAATCAAACTGATAAAGGGATATTCATTTCATAATCTAAGTATGTTAAGGAATTGTTGAAGAAGTTTGGAATGAATGACTCCAAACTGGTTTGTACCCCTATGGTAACCAGATGTAAGCTAAGTAAGGATGATGAATCTTCTAAAGTTGATTAGAGCATGTACATATCTATGATTGGTGGATTGTTGTACCTTACTACTACTAGACCAGATATAATGCATGAAGTATGTTTAGTTGCAAGATTTCAAGAAGAAACTAAGGAAGCACATGTTACAATATGAAGAGGATATTCAGATACCTTTAGGGAACTCCTAATTATGGGCTATGGTATCCGAAGGATAATTATTTCACATTGAATTCCTATACTGATGTAGATTGGGTTGGTTGCGTAGATGACCAGAAGAGTACAAGTGGAGGTACATTCTTCCTTGGAGGAATATTGATTTCATGGTTGAGTAAGAAACATGATTTAGTTTCTTTATCCACTGCAAAAGCTAAGTATATTGCAGCATCATCTTGTTGTACACAAATACTTTGGATGAAGCAAACCTTGAAGGACATAGGTGTGATATGTGATGAGCCTATCTCTATCTTTTGTGATACTACAAGTGCTATAAACATTTCAAAGAATCGGGTGATGCATTCTAGGACAAAGCACATATCTATTAGGTATCACTTCTTAAGGGAGAAGGTGTTGCAGAATGAAGTTAGACTTGAATATGTACCTACCAAGGAATAAATTGTTGACATATTCAATAAGGTCCTTTTGAAGGATACTTTTGATTATCTTGGGGGGAAGTTAGGGGTCACTACCCCTCCTTCCTTGAACTAAGTGCACATGGAGGTGCATCAGTCCAGTGGATTCATAGATTCTTTTGTTTTGGACTGATGATTGGGGTCTACTCCTCAGGGGAGTAGAGAGGTGCATTGTTGCACTATGTGATGCGGGTGCACTCCTAAGGGGGAGTATTCAGAGCTTTAAAAGGATGAGAGAATTTCCTTTTCCATTGATGTCAAAGGGGGAGAGAAAGTCATGTGAAAAAGTTGAAAATAGAGAGAGTCTAGATGAAGCACGAGATTGTGTATTCTATCTTTGATGGTTTTTCACATCATGTGTTGCCATCAATGAAAAAGGGGAATATTGTTGGATGTATGGATGTGTTTGGTGGTGTTTTCATTAATGTTGTCATTGATGTCAACACAGTTTAGTATGACTACAAATGGCACTTGTATAGTTGAGATACTATAGAAGTGCTTAGAGTACATGGAGCTATATTTATGAAGTTGTAGCTATGTCTTTTCCAAGCTCTTTTGAGAAAATTTATGAAATAATATAGGCAATGTTGAGTTTGTGTTTTGAGTGTGCTTCGGTATTGTGCTCCACATTTCTTCTTTGTTGATCCTATGCCTGTGTGGTTTTGCGGTAATGTTTATGAGATTCAATGAATTATGCATCCTGAGTTTTATCTTTTGGATCAATGGGGTATGAAAGAAGTGTTCATCGATATGTGAACTAGTTTGGCAGAGCTGTTTATTTGAGGACTGGGAGATATGTCTTGGCTCCACAGTATTCTGGTGTTTTTCTTTCAGATCTTGCAGATCTGGGAGTTGTTTCATATTGATTTTTTCTATGTTCTAACAAACTTACTTGTGATTTGGTGCTCTAGATGGCTTGCTCCTGAGCTCCTATGTGTTGTTGGTTGGTCTGGATTGGACTATTGAAGTATGATGTATGGATGAAGTTTGTTGTAGTTGTTGCGGATGTACCTAAAGGTTTCTTAGAGATGATGGAATGTCTGGTGAAGTTTGTTGAGTGATCCACATGTGATCATCTTGTTGGAGATGTGCATGCTTTGAAGATCATTGGTGTTTTCATTAGGTTTGGCTAGCCTAGTGTTTACACATTACATGAAGTTTTGCATCGAATTAAGGAAGCATGTGATTGATTCAAGATATTGTTTGGGTCCTAATTAAATGTCTAATGGGTCATCTCTCATTCTTATCCACCATGGAAATGTTGAGTAGCTGACCTAATTTGAATTTGTAAATTGAAGAAGGTTTAGCCAACCTTGGATTAAAGTTAATATAAAAGAAAGCCTAGATGTTGTGAATGATGCACAAGTGAGCAAGTGAAGTGTCCGATCAAGTAGATTGTGTAAGAGTGAATCAAGGTAGCAGTACTTTGATGTGTCAGATTCCTGAGAGAAATGAGTTGTCAGTGTCTGCAATTTCCTGATCAAGCTACGAGTGTGTGGAACCATTTTGTGGTGGATCTTTATTTGTCATTTCTTTTCTATAGGTAGTGAGCCTCCTTCTAGACAGTGAGTCCTATTGTAAGTAGTGAGCTTCTATATCTGGTAGTGAGCCTTTGTATCCGGGCAGTGAGCCTTTGTATTCATTTTTGCATTATTACTATATTGTGAGCTAATCCTCACCATGGTTTTTCCCTTATTGGGGTTTCCACATAAATCCGGTGTTTCTAGTGTTTGCTTTCTATTATTTTCATTTCATGTTCATACTTAATAACAAATTGAGTTAAAGTGAAATTGCTTAAGGTTAAAAGTAAAATAATTTGATACAACTGATCCACCCACCCTCTTAGTTGTCTTGTGCATTTCAACATGTAGGTGTAAATATTGATGATGAGGATCATTGTATGCTTCTATTGTGTTTCTTTCCTGACACATGGGACCATCTGGTGATGGCTATTGGAAGTACAATAACCACTTTCAAAATGAAAGACATGGTTGCTTTGTTATAGTTAGAAGAAATACAAAGGAAATCTTCTAAGATGGCCAAAGAGACTCTCGTTGTTTGAGGTGGATCAAAGGATATAAGCAAGAAGAAAGAAAAGAAGTCTAAATCCAAGTCTAAAGGGAGATCAAAGTCTCTAAGCAAGAATTCCAAGGTGAAATTTTGGAATTGTGGGCAAACTAGACATATCTGAAAGGATTGCAAAGAGGAGAAAAAGAAGAACAAAAACTCTTCAGATAATGATTCTTCTCAGAGTGACATGGATGCCTTCATTTCTTCCTTGGCAACCCATGCATCAGATGATGTCTGGTTGATTCACTTAGGTGTATATTTTCACATGACATCTTATAGAGATTGGTTCATAAAGTACGAAAAGTATGTTGGTGGAAAGGTGTATATGGCAAGTGACTCATATCTTGAAATTATTGGTTGTGGAAGAGTCAAAATTCAATTTACTAATGAAATAATCAAAGGAATTGATGGCATAATACACATACCAGGTCTGGCTCGTAATTTTCTTTTTGTTAGTAAGTTGAATGATGTTGATGTGCAAGTTTCATTCTCAAATGGTGGCTATAAAATGACTAGAGGCTCAACGGTGTTGGCCAAGGGTGCACATATTGGCACTCTATACAACCTGGATGCACGTGATGTTCAATGTAACAGTGTCTTTGTAAAGTCAGACAAAGCTACTCATGTAGGGAAGGAGAATGTTGTTCCTCTAGGTGAAAATTCCTTGGAGACCTTGGAACTCCCAGCAGAGAAAATCATGCTATGGCATCATAGACTAGGTCACATAGGAGAAGAGGGCTTGAAATCCTTAAAAAATAAAAACCTGGTTGAAGGGCTCAATGTTGTAACCTTGAGTTTGATTTTTGTGAACATTGCATTTATGGAAAGCAACATCGTGTTTCTTTTTACTCTAGTCCTCATAAATCTTCTAGAATACTGGATTATGTTCACTCTGATGTATTTTGTCTAGTGAATGTCCCTTTGTTATCGAAGTCTAAATATTAAGCTTCATTTATGGATGATTACTCGAGAAGGGAATTTGTGTATTTTCTAAAAAGTAAATCAGAAGTGTTCAATTTATTTAAGGAGTTTAAAAACTTGGTAGAAAATCATACTGGAAGGAAAATTAAATGCTTAAGGATGGATAATGGTGGTGAATTTTGTTTTGCAAATTTTGAAAGGTATTGCAAAGACAATGGGATTAGAAGGCATAAAACTACACCTTATACTCCTCAGCAGAATGGAGTCGCTGAAAGGTTAAACATGGCATTGATGGAAAGGGCAAGAAGTATGTTGAGCAGTGCTAGTATGGAGCAGAAGTTCTAGGCTGAGGCAGTGGCTACAACATGTTACTTGGTGAATCAATCTCCTTCAGCGCTTGTGGAAAAAATTCTTATGGAAGCATGGTTTGGTAAGAATACCTCTCTGAAATATATGCATCTTTGGCTGTGAGGCATATGCATATGTGCCTAGTGAGAAAAGATCTTAATTAGAGAACAGGGTTGTTAAATGTATCTTCATTGGCTATGGCATTGGTGTAAAAAGATACAAGCTTTGGAATCTTGTTACTGAGAAGGTGTTGTACAGTAGAAGTGTAATATTTTGTGAGTTCAAACCTTCTCCAGTGGATCTACAGTTAGAGATGAAAGAGAAGGAAAAAGATGTAGTTGAAATTCCTCTTATGCCAGGAAAAGAGGAACTATGAACTCCAAGTGTACTTGAATCTGAGGAGAGCTCTATCAATTTTGAGAGTTTTGAAAAAGAAGAAGAATCACAACCTCAGTCTCAGCCTATGAGAAGTTCTACACGGGAGAAGTGGCAACCTGAAAGGTATGGATATTCCATGTTGGATTCTAGTTGTTCCTATACTTTGATTACTAGCACTAATGAGCCTAGGACTGTGAAAGAGGCAATTAAAATGTCTAATTCAAATTTCTGGTTGGAGGCCATGAATGAAGAAATGGAATCATTAAAAAAGAATGAAACTTGGGATTTGGTACCTTTTCCTGAAGGTTGAAAGCCTATTGGCTGTAAATGGGTATTTAAAAATAAAATTGATCTAGATGGATGTGTGGAGAAATATAAAGCTAGGTTGGTCATAAAAGGTTATTCCCAAGTAGAGGGAATTGATTATGGAAAAATATTCTCTCCTCTAGCTAAGCTGACATCTATCAAATTTCTATTGTCTCTTGCAGTTGTGTATGACTTAGAGATTGAGCAGATGGATGTCAAGACAGTGTCTTCATGGAGATTTGGAAGAAGAAATTTATATATCCCAGCTAGAGCACTTCATTGAAAGAGGTAAAGAAAATATAGTTTGCAAGCTAAAGAAATCTTTGTATGGTTTAAAACAATATCCTAGAATGTGGTACCAAAATTTTGACATGTTTGTCTTGTCATTGGGATTTGTAAGATCAAAATTAGATCATTGTGTATATTTTAAATTTGAAAATGGTCAATTGATTATTATTGCCCTATATGTGGATGATATGTTATTTTTTGGGAATAATAAGGGTATGATTTCTAATTTAAAATCTTAGTTGTCAACATAATTTGAATTGAAAGATTTAGGTGTAGAAGGGTATATTTTGGGAATGGAAATCAGAAGGGATAGAGATGGTAGAAAAATTTGGCTTAGTCAGAGTAAGTATATCAATGTTGTCCTTGAGAGGTTTAATATGACAGATTGCAAGCAGTTAGTTGTTCTAGTGTTGCAGGGAACAAAACTCTCTATTTAAGATTACCCAAAATCTCCTACTAAGATGGAGGACATGACCAGGGTGCCTTATGCAAGGGAAGTTGGTAGTTTAATGTATGTGATGGTTTGCACAAGGCTAGTCATTGCCCAAGCAGTGGGAGTACTTAGTTGGTTTATGGCTAATCTAGGAAGACTGCATTGGGATGTTGTGAAAAGAGTTTTCAATTATTTGAAAGGTACCTCTAAGTATGCTTTATGTTATTGTGGTAACTCGGCTAGGTCATAGATATCTATTAGCATTCATGGATATGTGGATTTTGATTGGGCAGGGGATATTGATAGCAGAAGATCCACCAGTGGATACATCTTCACGTTACATGGTGGTGCAATTAGTTGGATGAGCAAGCAGTAGGTTGTAGTCACTTTATCTACTACTGAAGCAGAGTATATGGCAGCAACTCATGCCTGCAAGGAAGCTATTTGGCTTAGACGTTTGTGTTCTGATATTGGGTATAATGCAAGACAAATTACTATATGTTGTGATAGTAAGAGTGCTATCTGTTTGGCGAGAAACCCAACTTTCCATGCTAGGACAAAACATATCGATGTTCAGTATCATTTCGTTTGTCATATGGTGGAGGATGGAAAGGTTAATTTGGAATAGGTGAATACTCTAGAGAATGTTGTTGATGCATTGACTAAACCTGTGAGCATAGATAAGTTCAGGTGGTGTGCCAACTCGATGGGCCTTGGGGCCTATAATTTTCAATAATGTCGAGCTCTGGAAGAAGCTAGTAAGTCTTCATCAAGTGGGAGCATGTTGGAAATTGTGCCTCAAATTACTAGCTTGATATCCTATCAGCAGTATCATGTGTTTGTCCTTAATCAACTTGATTGCTTCTATCTCCTCAATGGACCGATACTACTTCTTGCTTTAGTGTGGTGTATGCACTGTCAATGGGAGTTTCTCTTTTTGGTGGGAGTTTACTAGGGGTCTCCTTGATACTCTGATGAGAGTGTATCGAAGTGACTTTTTTGTTTCGTTGGGACATTGAGTCATGTCTCCTTGCTATAGGAGAACCTAATGGATTTTATGCCTCCATGAGGCCATTTTGTAAAATTTGATTTAGTTTTATGTTTGAAGCATGTAATAAGGTCATAAAAACCATATTGAACATGTTTGAGTCAATAAATAGGTTATTAGGTCGGTCATGAGTTCAATTTTGCAAATGTTGTCAAAAGTGTAAAAATTGTCAAATTGCAAAATTGCAAAAATGAGGAATATGAAGGGTCATTGTGGGAAAAGAAGTTATTTGGTTATTGAAACTCAAAGAGAAGTTGAGAAAATGGTGTAATATGTTTAAATTAAGCTTTTGAGGGTTGAATCCAAGTGGGGAGAGGTGGTTGTTACATTTTGAAGTGAAATCAATAAAAGACCTCCTTGTTTTCTAAATTTCTGAACGTTAAATTGTTGTTTCAGAGCTTGGTACGGCCATGTACAAAAAATTTATGATTTTTATTTTATTTTTCTGGATGGATAATTGAATGAGATTTCTATTGGTTTTTTTCTCATTGAATTTCATTGAGTTTTGAGTTTTTTATGGCCATTTTATTGAAGATAGGTTGCAGAATTAAGCCTCTAGGACAATGTAGCAGCAAGTTTTTGAGGGATATGTTCCAACCCACCTGAATTTAATATATGTTATAGAAGGGATTAATGGATATCTAAATCATTTTTTAGATTGTGGGTTTGAGTTTTCTTCTAAAAATTATGTCAAAATTACCTTATTTGCTGCTCTCATCAAAGCATAGTGAAAGATTGTGAGAAAAATCATTTGTTTGAAGTGTTAGAGTTTTGGTCTTGCAAAGTTCATTGAATTTGTGTTAGTTTGGAGTCCCCTTACCTCTGCATCACTCCTCGACATGACGATGGGAGGATGGGAAACTCTTGTCGGTGTGACTTTATGATTTTGCTGTGACTTTGAAGTAAGTCTCTTTGACAAGCCGATAAGTTGATGGCTTATGGAGGTGACATGATGGTGGCGAACACATGGAGTGGTTAACCTCATCGGAGTGACATAATTTTTTTAGTGGGAAATGATATATTGTCTCATCAAAATGGCAATATGCGTAGAGCTGTGTAACTTGTCAACTTGTGGGTGCCTTGGTGGGACCCGATCATGCTAACCGAGAGAGCGAGGATTGGATGAAGTTGATAGAGGATGGGTGACTAGATGTTTTGGCGTACGGTGAGATTGTTGAAGTGACTCGGTGAATTCAAAGAGAGATTGAACAAATTCTCTTTGAGGGTCTGTTATGGAAAATAGTTAGACTGTTTACTATAGCTGCTTAGGGAATTCAAATCGAGTAGTTCCTTGGTGGCTCTAGAATGTAGAACGAATGTTTTGTCAACATAGTACGTTCAGTAACATCGAATGTGTCACTGTTCGAGTTGAACTAAAAAGAGGTTGATCGGGGAAATGTTATGTTGCTGAAGTAGATACAGTGAGTTAACATCTGGAAGCCTAGTCTATAACTTTGTATGTAATCTCCATTTATTTTAATACAAAGAGATTTTGCTTGGTGTGTTTCTCTCGTAAGGGTTTTCCCACATAAAACTGGTGTTCAATTTTTTGTGTATGTTATTTTAATTGTCTATTCTATTACTTGTAAATATGCATCTTAATGAACTGTAACTTGAAATTGAGCATCATATCTACATATCTCTACTAAGAATTGGCACTAGGAAGGTATTTCCACACTCATCTTTCCTTAAAATACCCACATATTCCTTTGTGCACTTCTTGTAAAGCGGTTTGTGCTTCTTCCATGTGCAGACATCGAAGTAATGTTCCATCTAGACTTCGTCTATATAGGGTATCTCCTAAGATGGTGAATTGGGATGTTCTACAGACAAAGGTTTTCTTTTGGCTTTTTGTTAGGTCAGCAGGTATGATACCATGCTAGATATAGTCAAAAGTATCCTAGTACTTGTTGACGATGATGTAACTCTTAGCAACAGTGCACATAAGGTCCTCACAGGTAGACCACGAAGAACATATCTTTACTTGAAAGACTGAACCAAGGAAACCTAAGGGTGGTCCATGTTATAGGAAAAGGTTGACTTAGCTTAATCCCAAGGCTCCAGTAGTCAGGTCTTGACCATACTAGGTTCACTTCAGGGTATGATGTGATATTGTTGTTAATCTCAAGGGGTCTATGGTTGATCAGAATTATAAAAATTTAGTACCAAGCTTTCATCTCAATCATAAAATAATATCATGAAATCAAAAGATTTACAATAATATTTCATGAACATCAAAAAAATTTCTATCCCTTAAGTAGATTTAGCTTTAAGCATTCTATAATTTCATAAGAAACGAAATATTTTCAATAATTTTCATTCATTCATCTATTTTTTGAAACATTTTCAAGAATTTAAACATCTAATCTAAAATAAAGCATAAAAATATTGAAAATTAAAATTTCTCCTGGTTATTATCTAGGCATGCCCCAAGAGTTAATCAAATAAAAGAAAACCGGTTTATACTTCACCAGATTTCTTCATAGCTACATACAAAATGGTGCGAGCTTTTAAAGAAGGGGTTTTAGTTTGGACACCGAGTAGGTTCTACATGCACCCTTAAACGACGCAACATGCAGTCTTGTTTGGCTGAACTAACAAATCCAGCTACAAAATTCATGAGATAGGTAGCTATCAAATTGGCTTTGATATTGATTAAATTCTATGTGCATACAAGTTTTTAGTCTAGAATGATTCAAAAAATAGGAAAAAAGACCAAAACTTAAAGAAGTTTTGGCTCTTTCGACATCCACAAATTTTGAACTTAACTTAAAAAAAGGGTATCCCCTGGCCTTTTATAGAAGTAAGACATAGGTAGGATAAGGAAAATACATGAGAGGAAATCTAAGGGACAAATCACATCAAGGCACGTGGAATGTGGTGACTGGTAAGAGAATTGCAAACAAAGTCAACAAAGGTCAACCTTCATTTGCACGTTGAAGTCCTTCGGGTTTTTCATAATTTTATTATTGCCAAGATAATAACTTGAATTAGGATAGTGTGTAAGATCTTCCCATATATTCAAAACGATTAATTCATCATCATGTTCCTACACTTTTGTTCTGCCTCAATCTTTCTACTCTCGAGAATGGGCTTCCTCAAAGGTTAGCACTTTCTGTCGCCATATGTGAAATACCGGGATCCCTAGTATTCTGGTGGATTCAAGCTCCTCTGCATATAACTTCTTGAGATATGTAGCCTGCTCTGGATATGATTCTACCTGTGATTCAAATTTTTCTGACCATCCATACCTGAACTCTGCATCACAATTTGCTTCTTTTGTAATCACAAATTCCACTCATTAAATCCCTTTTAAAAAAAACATTTATAAAAATTTCATGTAAATAAAACCATCATTAAATTTGTTATCATATAAATCCATCATAAATAACACACTCTCTGAAAAGCACAAATTCTTGTGTAATTATCCTTTATATACTGGATTACTGGACTATCAGACTTCTTTGATAACCTTAAGATTTTAAAACTTTACTTTTCATCATTACCCAGTATCCTATATGCGGTACCTAGTATTCAGCTTTACCCATGAATTTCCCCAGACTTTGATTTTACCAAAACTTCCTTTTTTATCGAACCTTGACTATCCGACTAAAACACTTTGCTCAACATTTACATTACCTTTTTCCTTTTTAACATTCCTAGTTCTCGGTATCCGGTACCCAGAACACTACATTACGAAGTACTCTTTCTTTAAAGATTTATCTTTTCTCTTTACTTCTGGTGATCTTTTCAACTAGCCAGCACCTACCATAAGCATTAATTTTCAGTTGGGTCCCCAAGTTTTACAGTCTTGGGGTGTGTTGTGAGACCACATAACAACTTGCAACCAATAAAACCAAATTTAAACCAAAACTTGAGATTAAATCACCAATTGTAAATTATAATTTATGTGTATTTAAAAACAATAACTTTTTACCTTTACCTAGATTCTGACATAAAAATAGTTAAATTCCTCCAGAAATATCCATGTGTGCTTTGATTAATTCTAGTTTCTGGAACTTAGTGAAAAAAATCAGTTCATTGACATTGAACTACATAATATGGTAATCCTCCAAAGCCAACTAGGGATAGAGCCTTGCTTCCAATCAAGCATCCATAGCCCCAACAAGGTTATCTCTACAATTTCCCCAAACATAGCTCTACTACTAGCCAGGCATCTATAGCCCCAGTAGAGATATTTGGATAGCCTAAAGAGTTGATCTTTTTTTTGTGTGTGTGTGTATCTTATGATATTTCATTGATAGCTCATTTTTCTCTTTTGATATTTCATTGATAGCTCATTTCAACTTGCAAGCAATGAAGCCTACTATTAGGTTGGGAATTACAGTGGTAGTGAAGGTTACCTTTTAATTTTTCATTCAATGCAAATCCCTCCATCGTTTCACTACTTCCCAAAAAACTCATTTAATAATTGTCTATTGGTGTGTATTTCCGACTAAACTTTACCACTTTTATGCTAAATCCTAGCTAACTACAACTCGCTATATATTAGAAGATATGCATAAATTAAAATTTAGCAGTAAAAAATTTAATCACCAAATTTAAATCTAAATTTAGAACCATTAGTTACCACCCTTTTCCAATCAAATTTTATGGCAACTACTAAATACTTTTCTAGCACTTCTAATTTGATAGCATTGCACCACATTAATGGATCGAAAATGTGATGATGACACTGAAACATGGTTGCATTATTTTGCATTAAATTTGCATGCCTCAATGTGTACGTATTATCTCTTTCAAATTTCCTAGGTGATGATGTGTGCTACCTCATCGGCTTAATTTTCCTTTTTGTTTCACACAAATAAGCACCTTCATGATTAATACGGCTTAATAAAAACACAATGAAATGACCACCATTAATGTTGAAATCTTTAACTTTCTTGATTTAAAATCTTTGTACTGGGAAAATTTGAAGCAAATTGTCACCAATTGTGTGTAAAAATTAATTTGATTTAACATTCTGCTCTAGAGAAACTCATCTGGTTGCCACCTTGTTTATGGTTTCCAAGACTTCAATCCAGGAAACTATGTACCATAACTTCCTCACGATTTTCTATAAATTCCACACTTCTCTCGAATTCTTCACACTTTTTACTTTCCTTCTTTCTTTTTTTTTTTGCATTTTATGTTGTTTGCTAGTGCTTGCTTGCTTCCAAGTCATGGATACTCCCATTTTCCTGACCTACTCTCACCGGCAGAATGTTTTCTTGGGTTGAATCACAAATCAAAGGCTTGAAAAGTTTTCTTCATTCAGACCACTTGTTTCATTGTACCAAATTTGTGCTTAGTCCTTGGGGAAAAATATGTGGAATCAAGTCGATACTACCGGTTCTATTCCAACTTGGCTTCTCGCTTCATAGCATCACTCCTGGATATTGGGCTTCCTATTGAGGATGTTTGCTTGGCTATGAATTTTATAGTGTAGCTTGAATATTTGGAGAATCCAGATATTATTTTGTCTGTTGCACATCTGACCATTGGGATTCCTTCCATGGATGATATTCCTCGGTTCCTAGAACATGGGGAAGTGGTTCCACGCTGGCCTTTCCTTTCTGACCTCCATATTCCTAATTTTGAAGCTCACCGAGAAATTTCCTACGTAGGGTATTTAGCCCTAATGGATGATGCATCCCAAATTAACTAAATGGCTACTCCTATCTACAACTCAATGACCTCTTTTTTCCTTTTTTGATCTTTTTGCAACAAGAATTTTGATACTTCCATGTATATACGTGATACACACACACACATATATATATATATATAGCTTTTTCAAACATTTTAAAGTGTGTATTTACTATGTATGGTTTCATCATTTTACATTTCACAACACAATATTACAAATGTTGGAATTAATCCTCATGTGTATGATAAGTTAAGAAGAATTTTCTAATGCAAAGGGTTGAACAGAAAAGAAAGAAAGAAAGAAAGAAAACAAAAGCAAAGAAAATGAAAAAAAAAAATACCAAACCCTACCAAAAGCAAACTAACCCTAACTAACCAAAATTCTAATCTAACAAATGACTAACCCTAACAAAAAAAAATATTTTAATTTCAATGACTATTTCCATTATTTTTTAGTACGAATTACAGTAGGCTTATCCATGAATTCATTCAAACAAATTTCAAATGTCCTACTATAGCAATGATTTTTTTTAATTTTTCTACATTTAACAAATGTCAATTCAAAGGTGTACTTACTAATGACTTGGCTCATATGTACAAAAATGACCTCATTAAAGTTCAATCGCACACACTTCTTCTGATTAAGCAATACTCTACCTTCATCCAGCCTCGGTTCATGGTTTTCCTCTTTACTTTACTTAATTCCATGAATGGCTGTGTCCATTTCTTGATTTTCTTCTCCTCCAAAAATTTTCATGTCTTCGGTCTTGTCTTCACTTTGAACTTTGTTAGACCAAGCAATATCACAATTTATATTGTTATCAGAGAGAGAAAAAGTAAAAAATTGATACTCTGTATCTTGCATAAAATAAAATAAAATTCCTTTTTTAGCTTGTGACTTTTCAATTTGGAATGGAAAACATGCGTCTCCCACTCGATTTTCTTGCTCCTTCTCCTCACTTGTTTTTTCCACATATAAAGAGAATGATGACTCATCGATGTCATTTCCTTGTTTTTTATGTCTCGACATTCTTTCCTATCTTCCTACAAAACATTAATATTTTCTTTATAACAATTGCAGTTATTGAACCGTTTTGATATATTAGTTAAATTTTTAACATTTTCAATTCCACTAGGGTTATACTCCTTTCTCATTAACAGTCCCTTTCTTTTGGCAATTAAAACCTCTTCCATTAACATAATTACCTTACACATAGCCAAACTTACCCTAGTTAAAAAAAATTCATAGTCAAGTTCACCGTGATCAGTTATATCATAAATTCTACACTCGATGACTATACCAAAAGTGAATAAACTCAAAGGATGTAATTTATGGGTAAGAATTTTCCAGAGCTTTTCAACTTCCATTTTGAAATACCGGCTTGGACTAGACTTTCGCCTTACAAGCTATCTCTTAAACTAGGAACTAACATAAATTTCACGCTGCCATCCTTCTAGTGCCAGTTCATGTTGATGATGATGTCACTCATAGCAACAATGCAAATAAAGTCCTCATAGGAAGACTGTGAAGAACCTATCTTTACTTGAAAGATTAAACTAGGGAAACCTAAGGGTGGTCCTTATTATAGGAAAAGGTTGACTTAGCTTAATCCCAAGGCTTCGGTAGCCAGGTCTTGACCATACTAGGTTCACTTCAGGGTATGATGTGATATTGTTGTTAATCTCAAGGGGTCTATGGTTGATCGGAATTATAAACATTCAGTACCAAGCTTCTAGCTCAATCATAAAATAATATCATGAAATCAAAAGATTTACAATAATATTTCATGAACATCAACAATTTTTCTATCACTTAAGTAGATTTAGCTTTAAGCATTCAAAAATTTCATAAGAAATGAAATATTTTCAATAATTTCCATTCATTCATCTATTTTTTGAAACATTTTCAAGAATTTAAACATCTAACCTAAAATAAAGCATAAAAATACTGAAATTTAAAATTTCTCCTAGTTATTCTCCACGCATGCCCCAAGAGTTAATCAAATCAAAGAAAACGGCTTTATACTTCACCAGATTGATTCACAGATACATACAAAATGGTGCGAGCTTTTAAAGAATGGATTTAAGTTTGGACACCGAGTAGGTTCTACATGCACCCTTAAATGACACAGCACGCAGTCTTGTTCGACTAAACTAGCAAAACCAACTACAAAAATTCATGAGATAGGTAGCTATCAAATTGGCTTCGATATTGATTAAATTCTATGTGCATACAAGTTTTTAGTCTGAAATGATTCAGAAAATAGGAAAAAAGAACAAAACTTAAAGAAGTTTTGGCTCTTTCGACATCCACAAATTCTGAATTTAACTTAAAAAAAGGGTATCCCTTGGCCTTTTATAGAATTAAGACACAAGTAGGATAAGGAAAATACATGAGAGGAAATCCAAGGGATGAATCACAACAAGGAACATGGAATGTGGTAACTGGTAAGAGAATTGCAAACAAAGTCAATGAAGGTCAACCTTCATTTGCACGTTGAAGTCCTTCGGGTTTTTCATACTTTCATTATCACAAGGATCATAACTTGAATTAGGATAGTGTGTAAGAGCTTCCCATATATTCAAAACAATTAATTCATCATTTTGTTTCTACAGTTTTGTTCTGCCTTGGGCTTTCTACTCTCAAGAATGGGCTTCCTTGGAGGTTAGCGCTTTTTGTTGCCATATGTGAAATGTCAGGATCCCTAGTATTCTGGTGGATTCAAGCTCCTCTACATATAACTTCTCAAAATATACAGCCCGATCTGGATATGATTCTATCCGTGATTCAAATTTACCTGACCGTCCATACCCAAACTCTGTATCACAATCTGCTTCTCTTGCAATCACAAATTCCACTCATTAAATCTTTAAAAAAAAAAAAACATTTATAAAAATCTCATGTAAATAAAACCATCAATAAATTTGCTATCATATAAATCCATCATAAATAACACGCTTTTTGAAAAGCATAAATTCTTGTGTAATTATCCTTTATATACAAGATTACCTGACTATCAGACTTCTTGGATAACCTTAAGATTTTAAAACTTTACTTTGCATCGTTACCCAGTACCCAGTATTCAACTTTACCCATGAATTTCCCCAGACATTGGTTTTACCGAAACTTCCATTTTTACTAGACCTCGACTATTAGACTAGAACACATTGCTCAACATTTACATTGCCTTTTTCCTTTTCAACATTCCTGGTTCCTGGTATCCGATACCCGAAACACTACATTATGAAGTACTCTTTCTTTAAAGATTTCTCTTTGCTCTTTACTTCTGGTGATCTTTTCAACTAGATAGCACCTTCCATAAGCATTAATTTTCACTTGGGTCCCCAAGTCTTACAGTCTTGGGGTGTGTTGTGAGACCACACAACAATACCATGGTGAGTTAGGACCAACAACATCAAAAACTAGTTCAGATTATGAGATATCGAATACCGGTATAAGGAGTTTCTCGACAAGGAATTCATATTTAGGAATGTTTTGTGGAATGTCGAGAAGTGAACCTATTGTCACCATAGCGTTGGTTGCTTTTTTGTTGATCCAGGGAACCTATTCAAAGGTGATGATGATAAATTATTGTTTGAAATTGTCCACCATTCTTTTATATGGTATTAGCTTGTTATCCTTTTTTTGATACTCATCATTTACTTGCCTTATTACTACTTGAGAGTCTCCATAAACCTATAGTTCCTTTATCCTCCATTCTATTGCCATATTTAGTCCTTTAATTAGAGCTTCATATTCATAGATGTTCTTTGTATATGAAAAAGCAATCTTGTAAGCCTTAGGTACACTATCTCCTTGTGGTGTGAGAAATAAGATACCTGCTCCTGAGCTGTGTTGAGTGTGGGACCCATCAAATTACCAGGTCCAATGGCTAGATTCATCAGTTAAAAGGATGCTTTCATCTGGGAATTCTATTATTAAAGACTAGTGATCATCCATTGGTGCTTTGCTAGTTAATCTGCTATGTGCTTTGATAGCTTTTCTATCTATGTACTCTATGTCAAACTCACTTAATATCATTACCCATTTAGTGATCCTCCCTATTAGAGTTGCTTTTCCAATAGGTATTTTAGGGGATCCACCTTTGATATCATCTTTAATTTTTTATTTAAGAGGTAGTGTCTCAACTTCTGTGTCGCAAAGATGACATATAGGAACACTCTTTCTATGGGTGAATAGTTCAATTCATAGCCCACCAGTGTTCGGCTAATATAATAGATCACTCTATCCCACTTGAATGTGATGTCTCTATGTAGCAAATGGGTGAAAGGATGACACTTTTCTAACAATTATAAAATGAATCTCCTGATGGAATATAGTTTCCCTTGTAGACTTCTTAGCTACTTCAATGTTTTAGGGGGATGCATTTATAATATAGCTTTTACCTTGGTAGGATCTACCTCAATGCCTCTTCTTGATACTATGTAACCCAACAATTTTCTAGAAGTTACACCGAAGATGTACTTCTTTGGGTTGAGGTGAAAGTTGTATTTTTCTATCCTATCAAATGCCTTTGCTAGATTGGTCAAATGGTCTTCTCTTTTGATGGATTTTTCTAGTATGTCATCTACATAATCCTCCATATTGGTATGCAACATATCATGAAA
>VDFB02271358.1:337871726-337936455 GCA_007258455.2 Sequoia sempervirens | reverse complement strand
GGAAACCTAAGGGTGGTCCATGTTATAGGAAAAGGTTGACTTAGCTTAATCCCAAGGCTCCAGTAGTCAGGTCTTGACCATACTAGGTTCACTTCAGGGTATGATGTGATATTGTTGTTAATCTCAAGGGGTCTATGGTTGATCAGAATTATAAAAATTTAGTACCAAGCTTTCATCTCAATCATAAAATAATATCATGAAATCAAAAGATTTACAATAATATTTCATGAACATCAAAAAAATTTCTATCCCTTAAGTAGATTTAGCTTTAAGCATTCTATAATTTCATAAGAAACGAAATATTTTCAATAATTTTCATTCATTCATCTATTTTTTGAAACATTTTCAAGAATTTAAACATCTAATCTAAAATAAAGCATAAAAATATTGAAAATTAAAATTTCTCCTGGTTATTATCTAGGCATGCCCCAAGAGTTAATCAAATAAAAGAAAACCGGTTTATACTTCACCAGATTTCTTCATAGCTACATACAAAATGGTGCGAGCTTTTAAAGAAGGGGTTTTAGTTTGGACACCGAGTAGGTTCTACATGCACCCTTAAACGACGCAACATGCAGTCTTGTTTGGCTGAACTAACAAATCCAGCTACAAAATTCATGAGATAGGTAGCTATCAAATTGGCTTTGATATTGATTAAATTCTATGTGCATACAAGTTTTTAGTCTAGAATGATTCAAAAAATAGGAAAAAAGACCAAAACTTAAAGAAGTTTTGGCTCTTTCGACATCCACAAATTTTGAACTTAACTTAAAAAAAGGGTATCCCCTGGCCTTTTATAGAAGTAAGACATAGGTAGGATAAGGAAAATACATGAGAGGAAATCTAAGGGACAAATCACATCAAGGCACGTGGAATGTGGTGACTGGTAAGAGAATTGCAAACAAAGTCAACAAAGGTCAACCTTCATTTGCACATTGAAGTCCTTCGAGTTTTTCATAATTTTATTATTGCCAAGATAATAACTTGAATTAGGATAGTGTGTAAGAGCTTCCCATATATTCAAAACGATTAATTCATCATCATGTTCCTACACTTTTGTTCTGCCTCGATCTTTCTACTCTCGAGAATGGGCTTCCTCAGAGGTTAGCACTTTCTGTCGCCATATGTGAAATACCGGGATCCCTAGTATTTTGGTGGATTCAAGCTCCTCTACATATAACTTCTTGAGATATGTAGCCTGATCTAGATATGATTCTACCTATGATTCAAATTTTTCTGACCATCCATACCCGAACTTTGCATCGCAATCTGCTTCTTCTGTAATCACAAATTCCACTCATTAAATCCCTTTTTAAAAAAACACTTATAAAAATTTCATGTAAATAAAACCATCATTAAATTTGTTATCATATAAATCCATCATAAATAACACACTCTCTGAAAAGCACAAATTCTTGTGTAATTATCCTTTATATACTGGATTACTGGACTATCAGACTTCTTTGATAACCTTAAGATTTTAAAACTTTACTTTTCATCATTACCCAGTATCCTGTATGCGGTACCTGGTATTCAGCTTTACCCATGAATTTCCCCAGACTTCAATTTTACCAGAACTTCCATTTTTATCGGACCTTGACTATCCGACTAAAACACTTTGCTCAACATTTACATTACCTTTTTCCTTTTTAACATTCCCAGTTCTCGATATCCGGTACCCGGAACACTACATTACGAAGTACTCTTTCTTTAAAGATTTATCTTTTCTCTTTACTTCTGGTGATCTTTTCAACTAGCCAGCACCTACCATAAACGTTAATTTTCACTTGGGTCCCCAAGTCTTATAGTCTTGGGGTGTGTTGTGAGACCACATAACAACTTGCAACCAATAAAACCAAATTTAAACCAAAACTTGAGATTAAATCACCAATTGTAAATTATAATTTATGCGTATTTTAAAACAATAACTTTTTACCTTTACCTAGATTCTGACATAAAAATAGTTAAATTCCTCCAGAAATATCCATGTGTGCTTTGATTAATTCTAGTTTCTGGAACTTAGTGAAAAAAATCAGTTCATTGACATTGAACTACATAATATGGTAATCCTCCAAAGCCAACTAGGGATAGAGCCTTGCTTCCAATCAAGCATCCATAGCCCCAACAAGGTTATCTCTACAATTTCCCCAAACATAGCTCTACTACTAGCCAGGCATCTATAGCCCCAGTAGAGATATTTGGATAGCCTAAAGAGTTGATCTTTTTTTTGTGTGTGTGTGTATCTTATGATATTTCATTGATAGCTCATTTTTCTCTTTTGATATTTCATTGATAGCTCATTTCAACTTGCAAGCAATGAAGCCTACTATTAGGTTGGGAATTACAGTGGTAGTGAAGGTTACCTTTTAATTTTTCATTCAATGCAAATCCCTCCATCGTTTCACTACTTCCCAAAAAACTCATTTAATAATTGTCTATTGGTGTGTATTTCCGACTAAACTTTACCACTTTTATGCTAAATCCTAGCTAACTACAACTCGCTATATATTAGAAGATATGCATAAATTAAAATTTAGCAGTAAAAAATTTAATCACCAAATTTAAATCTAAATTTAGAACCATTAGTTACCACCCTTTTCCAATCAAATTTTATGGCAACTACTAAATACTTTTCTAGCACTTCTAATTTGATAGCATTGCACCACATTAATGGATCGAAAATGTGATGATGACACTGAAACATGGTTGCATTATTTTGCATTAAATTTGCATGCCTCAATGTGTACGTATTATCTCTTTCAAATTTCCTAGGTGATGATGTGTGCTACCTCATCGGCTTAATTTTCCTTTTTGTTTCACACAAATAAGCACCTTCATGATTAATACGGCTTAATAAAAACACAATGAAATGACCACCATTAATGTTGAAATCTTTAACTTTCTTGATTTAAAATCTTTGTACTGGGAAAATTTGAAGCAAATTGTCACCAATTGTGTGTAAAAATTAATTTGATTTAACATTCTGCTCTAGAGAAACTCATCTGGTTGCCACCTTGTTTATGGTTTCCAAGACTTCAATCCAGGAAACTATGTACCATAACTTCCTCACGATTTTCTATAAATTCCACACTTCTCTCGAATTCTTCACACTTTTTACTTTCCTTCTTTCTTTTTTTTTTTGCATTTTATGTTGTTTGCTAGTGCTTGCTTGCTTCCAAGTCATGGATACTCCCATTTTCCTGACCTACTCTCACCGGCAGAATGTTTTCTTGGGTTGAATCACAAATCAAAGGCTTGAAAAGTTTTCTTCATTCAGACCACTTGTTTCATTGTACCAAATTTGTGCTTAGTCCTTGGGGAAAAATATGTGGAATCAAGTCGATACTACCGGTTCTATTCCAACTTGGCTTCTCGCTTCATAGCATCACTCCTGGATATTGGGCTTCCTATTGAGGATGTTTGCTTGGCTATGAATTTTATAGTGTAGCTTGAATATTTGGAGAATCCAGATATTATTTTGTCTGTTGCACATCTGACCATTGGGATTCCTTCCATGGATGATATTCCTCGGTTCCTAGAACATGGGGAAGTGGTTCCACGCTGGCCTTTCCTTTCTGACCTCCATATTCCTAATTTTGAAGCTCACCGAGAAATTTCCTACGTAGGGTATTTAGCCCTAATGGATGATGCATCCCAAATTAACTAAATGGCTACTCCTATCTACAACTCAATGACCTCTTTTTTCCTTTTTTGATCTTTTTGCAACAAGAATTTTGATACTTCCATGTATATACGTGATACACACACACACATATATATATATATATAGCTTTTTCAAACATTTTAAAGTGTGTATTTACTATGTATGGTTTCATCATTTTACATTTCACAACACAATATTACAAATGTTGGAATTAATCCTCATGTGTATGATAAGTTAAGAAGAATTTTCTAATGCAAAGGGTTGAACAGAAAAGAAAGAAAGAAAGAAAGAAAACAAAAGCAAAGAAAATGAAAAAAAAAAATACCAAACCCTACCAAAAGCAAACTAACCCTAACTAACCAAAATTCTAATCTAACAAATGACTAACCCTAACAAAAAAAAATATTTTAATTTCAATGACTATTTCCATTATTTTTTAGTACGAATTACAGTAGGCTTATCCATGAATTCATTCAAACAAATTTCAAATGTCCTACTATAGCAATGATTTTTTTTAATTTTTCTACATTTAACAAATGTCAATTCAAAGGTGTACTTACTAATGACTTGGCTCATATGTACAAAAATGACCTCATTAAAGTTCAATCGCACACACTTCTTCTGATTAAGCAATACTCTACCTTCATCCAGCCTCGGTTCATGGTTTTCCTCTTTACTTTACTTAATTCCATGAATGGCTGTGTCCATTTCTTGATTTTCTTCTCCTCCAAAAATTTTCATGTCTTCGGTCTTGTCTTCACTTTGAACTTTGTTAGACCAAGCAATATCACAATTTATATTGTTATCAGAGAGAGAAAAAGTAAAAAATTGATACTCTGTATCTTGCATAAAATAAAATAAAATTCCTTTTTTAGCTTGTGACTTTTCAATTTGGAATGGAAAACATGCGTCTCCCACTCGATTTTCTTGCTCCTTCTCCTCACTTGTTTTTTCCACATATAAAGAGAATGATGACTCATCGATGTCATTTCCTTGTTTTTTATGTCTCGACATTCTTTCCTATCTTCCTACAAAACATTAATATTTTCTTTATAACAATTGCAGTTATTGAACCGTTTTGATATATTAGTTAAATTTTTAACATTTTCAATTCCACTAGGGTTATACTCCTTTCTCATTAACAGTCCCTTTCTTTTGGCAATTAAAACCTCTTCCATTAACATAATTACCTTACACATAGCCAAACTTACCCTAGTTAAAAAAAATTCATAGTCAAGTTCACCGTGATCAGTTATATCATAAATTCTACACTCGATGACTATACCAAAAGTGAATAAACTCAAAGGATGTAATTTATGGGTAAGAATTTTCCAGAGCTTTTCAACTTCCATTTTGAAATACCGGCTTGGACTAGACTTTCGCCTTACAAGCTATCTCTTAAACTAGGAACTAACATAAATTTCACGCTGCCATCCTTCTAGTGCCAGTTCATGTTGATGATGATGTCACTCATAGCAACAATGCAAATAAAGTCCTCATAGGAAGACTGTGAAGAACCTATCTTTACTTGAAAGATTAAACTAGGGAAACCTAAGGGTGGTCCTTATTATAGGAAAAGGTTGACTTAGCTTAATCCCAAGGCTTCGGTAGCCAGGTCTTGACCATACTAGGTTCACTTCAGGGTATGATGTGATATTGTTGTTAATCTCAAGGGGTCTATGGTTGATCGGAATTATAAACATTCAGTACCAAGCTTCTAGCTCAATCATAAAATAATATCATGAAATCAAAAGATTTACAATAATATTTCATGAACATCAACAATTTTTCTATCACTTAAGTAGATTTAGCTTTAAGCATTCAAAAATTTCATAAGAAATGAAATATTTTCAATAATTTCCATTCATTCATCTATTTTTTGAAACATTTTCAAGAATTTAAACATCTAACCTAAAATAAAGCATAAAAATACTGAAATTTAAAATTTCTCCTAGTTATTCTCCACGCATGCCCCAAGAGTTAATCAAATCAAAGAAAACGGCTTTATACTTCACCAGATTGATTCACAGATACATACAAAATGGTGCGAGCTTTTAAAGAATGGATTTAAGTTTGGACACCGAGTAGGTTCTACATGCACCCTTAAATGACACAGCACGCAGTCTTGTTCGACTAAACTAGCAAAACCAACTACAAAAATTCATGAGATAGGTAGCTATCAAATTGGCTTCGATATTGATTAAATTCTATGTGCATACAAGTTTTTAGTCTGAAATGATTCAGAAAATAGGAAAAAAGAACAAAACTTAAAGAAGTTTTGGCTCTTTCGACATCCACAAATTCTGAATTTAACTTAAAAAAAGGGTATCCCTTGGCCTTTTATAGAATTAAGACACAAGTAGGATAAGGAAAATACATGAGAGGAAATCCAAGGGATGAATCACAACAAGGAACATGGAATGTGGTAACTGGTAAGAGAATTGCAAACAAAGTCAATGAAGGTCAACCTTCATTTGCACGTTGAAGTCCTTCGGGTTTTTCATACTTTCATTATCACAAGGATCATAACTTGAATTAGGATAGTGTGTAAGAGCTTCCCATATATTCAAAACAATTAATTCATCATTTTGTTTCTACAGTTTTGTTCTGCCTTGGGCTTTCTACTCTCAAGAATGGGCTTCCTTGGAGGTTAGCGCTTTTTGTTGCCATATGTGAAATGTCAGGATCCCTAGTATTCTGGTGGATTCAAGCTCCTCTACATATAACTTCTCAAAATATACAGCCCGATCTGGATATGATTCTATCCGTGATTCAAATTTACCTGACCGTCCATACCCAAACTCTGTATCACAATCTGCTTCTCTTGCAATCACAAATTCCACTCATTAAATCTTTTTAAAAAAAAACATTTATAAAAATCTCATGTAAATAAAACCATCAATAAATTTGCTATCATATAAATCCATCATAAATAACACACTTTCTGAAAAGCATAAATTCTTGCGTAATTATCCTTTATATACCAGATTACCTGACTATCAGACTTCTTGGATAACCTTAAGATTTTAAAACTTTACTTTGCATCGTTACCCAGTACCCAGTATTCAACTTTACCCATGAATTTCCCCAGACTTTGGTTTTACCGAAACTTCCATTTTTACTAGACCTCGACTATCAGACTGGAACACATTGCTCAACATTTACATTGCCTTTTTCCTTTTCAACATTCTCGGTTCCTGGTATCTGGTACCCGAAACACTACACTATGAAGTACTCTTTCTTTAAAGATTTCTCTTTACTCTTTACTCTTTACTTCTGGTGATCTTTTCAACTAGATAGCACCTTCCATAAGCATTAATTTTCACTTGGGTCCCCAAATCTTACAGTCTTGGGGTGTGTTGTGAGACCACACAACAATACCATGGTGAGTTAGGACCAACAACATCAAAACTAGTTCGGATTATGAGATATCGAATACCGGTATAAGGAGTTTCTCGACAAGGAATTCATATTTATGAATGTTTTGTGGAATGTCGAGAAGTGAACCTATTGTCACCATAGCGTTGGTTGCTTTTTTGTTGATCCAGGGAACCTGTTCAAAGGTGATGATGATAAAGTATTGTTTGAAATTGTCCACCATTCTTTTATATGGTATTAGCTTGTTATCCTTTTTTTGATACTCATCATTTACTTGCCTTATTACTACTTGAGAGTCTCCATAAACCTATAGTTCCTTTATCCTCCATTCTATTGCCATATTTAGTCCTTTAATTAGAGCTTCATATTCATAGATGTTCTTTGTATATGAAAAAGCAATCTTGTAAGCCTTAGGTACACTATCTCCTTGTGGTGTGAGAAATAAGATACCTGCTCCTGAGCTGTGTTGAGTGTGGGACCCATCAAATTACCAGGTCCAATGGCTAGATTCATCAGTTAAAAGGATGCTTTCATCTGGGAATTCTATTATTAAAGACTAGTGATCATCCATTGGTGCTTTGCTAGTTAATCTGCTATGTGCTTTGATAGCTTTTCTATCTATGTACTCTATGTCAAACTCACTTAATATCATTACCCATTTAGTGATCCTCCCTATTAGAGTTGCTTTTCCAATAGGTATTTTAGGGGATCCACCTTTGATATCATCTTTAATTTTTTATTTAAGAGGTAGTGTCTCAACTTCTGTGTCGCAAAGATGACATATAGGAACACTCTTTCTATGGGTGAATAGTTCAATTCATAGCCCACCAGTGTTCGGCTAATATAATAGATCACTCTATCCCACTTGAATGTGATGTCTCTATGTAGCAAATGGGTGAAAGGATGACACTTTTCTAACAATTATAAAATGAATCTCCTGATGGAATATAGTTTCCCTTGTAGACTTCTTAGCTACTTCAATGTTTTAGGGGGATGCATTTATAATATAGCTTTTACCTTGGTAGGATCTACCTCAATGCCTCTTCTTGATACTATGTAACCCAACAATTTTCTAGAAGTTACACCGAAGATGTACTTCTTTGGGTTGAGGTGAAAGTTGTATTTTTCTATCCTATCAAATGCCTTTGCTAGATTGGTCAAATGGTCTTCTCTTTTGATGGATTTTTCTAGTATGTCATCTACATAATCCTCCATATTGGTATGCAACATATCATGAAAGATAGTAGTCATTGCTCACTAATAGGTTTCCCTTGCATTCTTTAGATCAAATGGCATGAAATTCTAGCATAAGGTTCACCATGCATGAGTGAATGTTGTTTTATGTTGGTCCTCAGGGGTATTTTGATCTAATTGTATCCAAAGAAGTCATCCATAAATGATAGCATTTCATGCCATGCGGTTAGGTCTATGCTAGGTGGAGGGAAGTCATCCTTTGAGAAAGCCTTGTTTAGATCCTATAAGTCTATGCAGATTCTTATGCCCCCAATGGGATTTGATACTGGTACTAGATTAGACACCCATTCAGGATAGTCAATGGGTCTGATGAAGCCCACATCTAACAGTTTTTGAAAAACTACTTTTATCAAAAGTGCTATCTATGGATGCATCTTCTGTAGCTTTTGTTTGATCGGTTTAGCTCTAGGAAATATGGCTAGGTGATGTATGACCAATGCTCGATCTAGCCTTGGCATGTCTGCATATGTCCATGCAAAGTTGATTTTTCTTTCATTGATAAATGTTGATAAGTTCACATTTTCTTCAGGATCAAGTGATGTTGCATGATATGTGATTTTGGGTGTTTCTGCTATGCCAACATTGATAGGTTTAGCATCTTCAACTAGGAGTGCTAATTTCTCTTGATATTCTATAGTGGGGAGATTGAATGTTCCATATTCAGGCACCTTAGAGAGGTTTTCAACTTCAGATGTGTCCTTTATTTTTCTCTTTTCTGTATCTGATAAAGCCATGTGATTTTCTTTAGGGGACCTCTTTTTTATTTTTAAATTTTGTAGATTATTTTTGAGACTAGAAGATGTAATATCCCCCCCAAAATATGCTCCTTGATCTAGTTCCATTACAAACCCTACTTTGGGGTATATTCGTTCAAAGTCCCATGAACTTCGTAATAGATTTATCATTCTGGAATATATCCAAAACCGAAGTATGATGTTGTTGGTCCCAATCTATCAACTGTGATAATGCAAGGATATTTTGTCATGGGTATCTACAAATCTTATGGAAGTCGTAACTAGGTTAGGTACATTGGTTTTTTTAAGGCTCCATAAGGTGTCTAAGTTGTATTCACTAGAGTCACAAGAATCCCATTCATACTCATTGGAATCCGTCTCGATATGGTCATCATTATATGTGGTTTTGGATGTAGGTTCAACGATGATAGTATTTATTTTGAGGTTTTAAAACATTTTTTGGATATACAGATAGTCTTCTAGATGTTCACAAGTATCTGATGTCTCAACAGTGGTAGAAGTAGCTTCTTCTTCATAGGAGGTGTTTTTAGTATTTGGGGTAATCACATTAGATGTACCATAACCCAATCCAAGATTATTTAGGCACCTTTCCTTAATAATTGGTTATCTTCTACCTTTTCCATGTAGACCAAGGTCACCTTGTCCAGTGAACCCCATGTTTTTTGGATAGTTGATATCCTTTACTACTCTAGTCAATAGGAAGGGGAGGTAGTGTTTGTTCCCGTCCTTCTTCTTTGTAGATCCACAAAGATAAATATTCTTCACATACTTCTTCATCTTTCATATCTCCCCACTTGGTGAAGATGTTGGGTTTTACTATCATCATTAGAGCTTGAACATGTACGATCTCTTTTGGTCCTCTGTATGTTTTCAGTGTGGGGGGAAGCATCCCAATACAAAAAGACTAGTTGAAGTGGTATTCTCCACAACCCTTGTCAAGTACTTGGATCTTGGTATTAGATTTAGGTAGCTCATTTGATGATGGTGTGGTGGAGAATGAAGCTAGTGATGTTGGAACAATGTATGAAAAGGAGTGGAAGGATATAATGTTGTTGGGTATTTGAAGGATCTTTTTATATTTCACTTCCCGCTTGGCACAATAATGGAAAGGTTTGGTGTCGGCATATATGGTAATTTCCTTATTTTCATAATGAAACTTTAGGAATTGATGGAATGTAGATGGTACTACTTTCAAAGCATGGATCCATGGTCGACCCAAGAGAAGGTTGTATGGAAGCTCGAGATCTAGTACTTGACATGCAGTTTCTATTATTGTTGGTCCTATCTAAACAGGTAGCCTGATAGTTCCTTCTGAATTTCACTCCATGTCATCATAAGCTTTGATGGTGATGCTCTTGGTTTTATCTATTACATCATCAAAGTATCAATTTTTTTTGACAAATTTTAAGGTACAAATGTTTAGACCTGCATCGTTATCTATGAGTACCCTCTTGACTTTGTGTTTGTGGAAACCTAGTCCTAAATAAAGAGCTTGGTTATGGAAAGAATTTTGTGGAATGTCTTTCTTATAAAAGACTAAACGATGGGTGGACATGATATTTCCAACCATGGCTTGAAATTGATTAGCGTCAAGGTTGTTCGGGATTGACTGATGCAGAAAAGGTGGGAAAGACTCACAACAATAGGGAATGATGATCCTCAAGAAAGGAAACTCTTCTCACAATTGAGTTCAATCCAATAGACATCAACTCACCCTCAAGGCTCACAATCCTTCAAATTTGAAAATGAACATAAAGCCCTCACAAAGACCTCTACAAAGGTTCATAAACTTCATAAAAAGTCAAATGACTGAACTTTCCCCAACTTGCAATGACAAATCCGTTAAAGCCTCCATTTTCACTATTTGCTCCTACTTGTTCTTGTAGTGGTTGGAACCTAGTCTTTGGGACTTTTCACAAAAAAATTCAAAAATACCCAACAAACTAATTGTGGATTAAATTACCCATTTTGGACTTACATCACATATCTCAAAACTAGGGTTGACTACTTTAGACCAATATTGACTTCCAATAGACCCACCTTGGAAAAGGCTATTCAATTGGCCTAATTTACAAATAGAGTACCTTTAAAACACTAGATCTTCACTCAAACTCCTCAAACAACAATATTTTATATGTCAAAACCTCCAATTTCCTGATTTGTTTCCAAGTCCAAGACCTCTAGACCCCTAATACACCAAACCCTCAATTTCAAGCAAAATACTTGGGGTTTTAGTGAAACTCCTATCTCCTAGACCTCCCAGACCCATAAAAAGCACCAAACACACTTACCAGACCCTACACATGGTGAATAATACATTACATGGACACTCCTTCCCACATTTTGTCAAAACACTACTTTAAACTGTCATTTTCACCATGAAAATACCCTGCTACAGTCCTAGAACATTATCTAAAACACCCAACCTTGACTCAAAAACATTCTAAATAGGTTAGGAATGTATTTTACAAGTTAGAGGACCCATTCCACAAGTTACAGTAGGCACAAAAAGTGGAATGGGTCGAATTACATCATGAAACCCTTCAATCCAAGAACACTGTGAAAGTAGGTAGCAGTCGTAAAAACAAGATAACTTTCGCTATACAAAGAGTTAAAACATATAAATAGGTGAAAATGAAAGCTAATTCATTAATATAAAACATCCAATAGGTTTCAGATCATCTTAGAGTCCGTATAGGTCATACAACAACAAGAAAAGTGAGAAAAACCAATAAATTTTTGGAAAATAATGTTCTTCTTGATCAAAAACGGGTTACAAATCAACCTATCCTTAGAGGAATTGAAGGTTATTATACATATTTTTATTGCACTCCAACTCCCTCCAATGCACATAACTGATTTTTAATCATTAAGACCTTCTAATCTTCATTAAGTTGCATTTTAGACCTTTTACACATGACAACATTACTTGAATTTCGCAACTTTTTAATTTTGACACCTAAGGACTCCTAAGTCACTCAAACACCTTTAATTCACCCTATTACAACCTTTTAGACCTCATTCTTTCACATTTACATCCAAATTCAAGGATTTTCCTTCAAAAGGCTACAAATTCAAATATTGATAATTTTGTAGCAAGAATGCATTTTTTTTGCACATTTTCCCACCAAGACTTAAAACTCAACCTAATACACCTTAAATGGTCTTGATTGACCTTATTTAGCATAAATAAACCCAAAACATCTTGATCTATCCCATTGACCACCTATCAACCTTCAAAAAGTGAAAGTTTGCAACTAGGAGACTAGGTGCTCCTGCACCATTCACCCCCACAGAGAAAGAACTCATGCCACGTGAGTTGATGCAGATACCAAGTTCTCCAAGCTTCTATCACCTGAATTTGTGCTTCAAATCCTCTCCATTGATCCACTATTGAGAAATGTGCAAACTTCCCTACATAAATGCTTTTTTTTGCATTTGAAAGTGGTTCATCTCTTGCATTCAGACATGCCAATGGTCTGTCATCAGTCCTATGCTCAAAACTTGATGAGACTCCTTTACCAATACCTACAACACATGTCTTCATCCCTTCACACAAACAATTTTTAGTCATTCCATAATTTTTTTGCATCTGTTCCTTATTCTCATGCTTGCAACTATCCCCAATGCTCTTCCAATCTGCTTATCCGTCACTGTCATCTCTTTTATTGTCTTTTCAGTGTTTTGTACCACTTTGTTGTCCTTACATTTCATTGTATTCACTATAACAGTAGACACCACTTTCCCTCTAATCTGATTCTCCACCAAAGGACACACCAATGTCCTTACCAACACATTTTTTGTCCAATTAACTATCAAAAAATCTGAAATAGCTTTTCTATCTGCTGTCAAAACATTATCAGACCTTGAGCTACCTGCAACACTTAACTTTTTATCTTTCTTCACAACACTGATTGGTGCTTTTCTCCCACACATGACTACCTTGGATTTACCTTTGACATCTTCTACAAGAGGAGTTAAAACAAAAGAACAACCATCCTTCATTATGGTGTAAGTATTTTCCTTACCACTATGCATGGCTTGCCTATCATATTGCCAAGGTCTACCTAGGATTACATGACAACAATCCATAGGTATGAAATCACAAATAACACTATCCCTATAGCCTCCAATCTGGAAATCTACGATAGTATTTTCATTCACTAGAAAAGATTGTTCATCACTTAACCATGAAACTTTGTAAGGAAATTCATGAGGCATTCTTTTCAAATTCAACTTATTCACCATCTCAGTAGACACCATGTTTTCAGTTGAACTAGAATCAATGACAACCCTACATACCTTGTTCTTGTATTTACAAGTAGTCTTGAAGAGGCTCTTTCTTTGCAAAGGTTCCACCTCTTTGGATGACTTCAAAAGTTGTTTTTGCAGCATCAAGGCTTCTCCAACTTTAGGGTCTGCAGCACGGCTTGATGAACTAACACTCTCCTCTTCATCCCCTTGCACAAATTGAACTCTTTTATCACCTTTTCTTTCACTTCCATTTGTAGCAGCACTAAAATTGTCAGGACACTTAAAACTAGGGTGACCAAACTCACCACATCTGTAGCATCCTCCTGCAAATTCATTTGAATCTCTTCCTCTATGATTTTCTCTTCCACCTCTCCATCCACCTCTAAACTCAGCCCCTTGTTCTTTGCCTTTACCAACATCTTCTTGACCTTCTTTGAATTTTATTTTTGTTGAAAAGGTGCCTCTGCCCCTAGAAGTACCACCTCTACCTCTTGCTACCTTCTCTTGTCTCCTTTTAAGTTTCTCCTCCACCCTGATTGCTAGTTGAAAACATTCTTCCATAGATTTGGGGTTAGCAACCACAAGTTCATCTTGAATATTAAACCTTAAACCACCTAGATATCTAGCTACCTTCTCAACCTCACCCTCATCCCTTCTAGATCTTATGCTTAACTTGTGAAATTCATTTGTGTATGCTTTAACATCTAGTTCATTTTGTTTCAAACCTTGCAACTTTTTAAACAATTGAATTTCATAGTCCTTTGGAAGGAATTTACCTTTCAAATTCTGCACCATCTTGTCCCATGAAGTGATCCTTGATTTTCCTTGTTTTCTCCTCTCTGCTTGCTCATAATCCTGCCAAAGAAGAGTGTGTCCTTTTAGCTTTGTTTTTGCAACCTTCACCATCTGTTCTTCTGGAACATCCTCACTTTCAAAATAATTATCCATAGAATCTATCCAATCAAGTAATTCCTCTTCATTAATATTACCACCATAAATAGGAAGATCAACCTTTACCTTATGAGTACCACCTTTTACTACTTTGAGCATCTTCACCATTCTTTGGTCTTCAGGGTCCAGTTGTTCATCAACATCCTCATATTCTTCATCTTCTTTTGTTTCACTTTCTTCATTCACTTCTCTCTTTTTCCTTGTCTCCAAGGCAGCAAGCCTTTCCAACACTACATTGTGAGATTCCAAAAGATTAGCATGCTTCTCCTTCAGGTCTTGCAATTCTATAGCAGCACCAACTCCTTTAGGAGGCATCTTCTTCAATCAACTTTCTTCAAGCCCTGCAAAAGCCAAACAAAATTCCACCAAGGGATATTTTCCCTGAAGCTCTAATACCACTTTGATGCAGACAAGGTGGGAAAGACTCACAACAATAAGGAATGATGATCCTCAAGAAAGGAAACTCTTCTCACATTTGAGTTCAATCCAATAGACATCAACTCACCCTCAAGGCTCACAATCCTTCAAATTTGAAAATGAGCATAAATCCCTCACAAAGACCTCTACAAAGGTTCATAAACTTCATACAAAGTCAAATGACTAAACTTCTCCCATCTTGCAAAGACAAATCCGTTAAAGTCTCCATTTTCACTATTTGCTCCTACTTGTTCTTGTAGCAGTTGGAACCTGGTTTTTGGGACTTTTCAAAAAAAAAATCCAAAATACCCAGCAAACTGATTATGGATTAAATTACCCATTTTGGACTTACATCACATATCTCAAAACCAAGGGTAACCACTTTGGACCAATATTGACTTCCAATAGACCCACCTTGGAAAAGGCTATTCAATTGGCCTAATTTACAAACAAAGTACCTTTTAAACACTAGATCTTCACTCAAACTCCTCAAACAACAATATGTTGTGTCAAAACCTCCAATTTCCTGATTTGTTTTTAGGTCCAAGACCTCTAGACCCCTAATACACCAAACCCTCAATTTCAAGCAAAATACTTTGGGTTTTAATGAAACTCCTATCTCCTGGACCTTCCAGACCCATACAAAGCACCAAACACACTTACCAGACCCTAAACATGGTGAATAATACATTTAATTGACATTCCTTCCCACATTTTATCTAAACACCACTTGAAACCCTCATTTTCACCATGAAAATACCCTGCTATAGTCCTAGAACATCATCCCAAACACCCAACCTTGACTCCAAAACATTCTAAATAGGCTAGGAATGTATTTTACAAGTTAGAGGACCCATTCCACAAGTTACAGTAGGCACAAAAAGTGGAATGGGTCGAATTACATCATGAAACCCTTCAATCCAAGAACATTGTGAAAGTAGGTAGCAATAGTAAAAACAAGATAACTTTCGCTATACAAAGAGTTAAAACCTATAAATAGGTGAAAATGAAAGCTAATTCATTAATATACAACATCCAATGGGTTTTAGATCATCTTAGAGTTTGTACAGGCCGTATAGCAACTAGAAAAGTGACAAAAACCAGTAAATTTCTAGAAAAATAATGTTCTTCTTGATCAAAAACGGGTTACAAATCAACCAACCACCTATCCTTCAAGGAATTTTAGGTTATTATACATATTTTTATTGAATTCCAACTCCCTCCAATGCCCATAACTTATTTTTAATCATTAAGACCTTCTAATCTTCATTAAGTTGCATTTTAGACCTTTTACACATGACAACATTACATGAATTTTGCAACTTTTTAATTTTGACACCTAAGGACTCCTAAATCACTCAAACACCTTTAATTCACCTAAGACCTCATTCTTGCACATTTACATCCAAATTCAAGGATTTTCCTTCAAAAGGCTACAAATTCAAATATTGACAATTTTGTAGCAAGAATGCTTATTTTTGCACATTTGCCCACCAAGACTTAAAAATCAACCTAATACACTTTAAATGGTCTTGATTGACCTTATTTAGCATAAATAAACCCAAAACATCTTGATCTATCCCATTGACCACCTATCAACCTTCAAAAAATGAAATTTTGCAACTAAGAGACTAGGTGCTCCTGCACCATTGACGTCTCGACAAGAGCTTTCTCCAATATTTCCTTATGTGCTAGCAACAGTTTTAAGAGCTCAAGGATAGATATTAGGGTAGGAGTTTTATTAAGTTGTTCCAAAATGCTATAGCTACTTGATGGCTTGCTTGTGGCTTTTACTTGGGTTGGTACTCCTTGAATTGTTACTCTTCCCCTTTAGGTACACATTACATTCAAGATCTCTTCCTAATATGGTTAATGTATGAATGGTATGATCATCACAAGTGATATGTCCTAGAATGGTATCCTCACCATAAGAGAAGGAAACCTTATGATAATCTTGTTCTTTTCCTTTGCTTTTCCCCTAGAATGGTTAGGGATTAGCTCCTTGTAGATCTTTAGGTCCTTATTTTTGGCACGAGGTTCGATATCCACTTCTCCCTTCTTGATTAAATCTTGCACGATGTTCTTGAGTCTCATGCAATTTTTGGTATTATTCCCCTTGATTTTGTGAAATTCACATTTGTCATTCTCGTTATACCAAGGGGGTTTGAAGTTGGGTTCCTCGTAATTTTATCTGTAATTTATCATGATGAAGTTTTTTTGGACTAGTTTATGCATAATGACCTCGAGGGATTGTCCCAAGGGAGTAAATTTTCTTCATGGTTGGTCATACTATCTTGGTGGTCTCCTTTCATTATCATGTCCTTTATTTTTCTGTCGGTTGTTGATTTTGTTGTTCTGAGTATAACTGAGTTGGTTGTTCTATTGATAATTGGGTTGATTGTTCTACTGATAACCTTGTTGTGTTGTTTGAACCTAATTTTATGGTATATTGGGAGTTTGCACATTGTGTACAACCTTAGCATCAACTACTCCATCATTGGTCACATTTTTTTCTTTTCCCATATCTTTGGTTTTTCATTTGAATTGGAATATTGATCCTTAGGGTTGTAAAGTTTGATCACTCCCCTTGCAATAAGGGATCTTTCAATAAGTGTGTCGTTCTCAATAGTTTCCTCGAAATTGCTTGGGAATAAAACTATGAGGTTGTAATTGATATTTGCATGCACATTGGAGATAAAGGCATTGACAATTTTTTTTGGAATGGGTCACTTAGTTTTGCTCGCTTTGTGTCTCCATCTTTGTAGGTATGAGTCAAATGATTCACCTTGACTTTATTTGATTTTATAAAGATCGATGATAATAATGTCATGTTCTATGTTATATGAGAAATGGTTGAAAAACTTATCTAATAATTCATCAAATGTTCTGATACCTAGCAATAAACGAGAGAACCAGTCTATAGTGGGCCCACTGAGACTCCATGGAAAAGGTCTCATCAAGTAGGTGGCATTTCATTGTAGTTCTATGCAAGATACTAAAAACTCACATACATGCTCAATTGGATCTCCTTTCCCCCTATACATGTCAAAGTTCAATATTTAGAAGCCTTTAGGGAAAGATAGCATGGATATATTTTGATCAAATGGATATGGAAAAATGTCTTGGAGAGCATATCTCTTTTTTGGCTTTCCAATTTATATATATGATATCCTTTGATTGAGTGTTTGAAATTGCACATTTATGTCATTGTTTGGTGTGCTTGCTTGAGGATTTTTGGTGTTATAGATCTATTGTCCCATGACAATTTTTTGGCTATAAGCTGGATATTGTGTATTCATGAGACCTTGAGGACCATGTTGTGTATAAGGTATGTTGGATCATTTTTGTGCACGTTCATATTGACTTTGAGGTGTTCCTTGGTACTAATTTTGTGGTCCTCCTTGTTGTTGTTGTTGAGGAATTTTATTTTGGTTTTGTTGAAGAAAGTGTTGTTAAGTTTGGAGTGTACTTTGATAGTTCATTTGTGATACACCATGTTGATGTGGATTTTTTTCAAGGATAAATTGATGTTGTGTTGATGCTATACCTTGTTGTTGTGAGTGTTGTTGAAGGGTACCTGGGTATTGCATTAATGGTACACCTTGTTGTTGTGAGTGTTGTTGAAGGGTACTTGGGTATTACATTGATGGTACACCTTGTTGTTGTGAGTGTTGTTGGAGGGAACCTAGGTATTGTGTTGATGGTACACCTTCTTGTGGTTGATTTTAAAGGTTACCTTAGTATTGCGTTGATGGTATACCTTGTTGTGGATTTTTTTACAATCACCCTTGATGATATTTTAAGTTGTTGGAAGGGTCAATATATGAAGTGTGTTGTGGCATGTATTTCCCTTGTGATGGGTTACCACCTTGTTGGTCCATTAGAATGTTTCCCATGTTTTGCATAGTGTTATTTTATGGCATGTTTTGGTTTATATTTCCTTGATACTGTTGTGCCACAAATGCTTGTTCAATTTGGGATGGTGGTCTAAACAATGGGTTATCCATGGGTTGTGTTTGATCATTTTTTTGTGAAAAAAATGGTGGTATGTTCGGATTCATGGTTGTTTTTGGAACTTTTATAACTACTATTTGATCTCCTAGTGGAATAAGATTTGGATCTTTTAGGATGTCCACATTGAATTCAATGGGTAATTTTTCACCACTTTTTGCTAATGTGAGGAAATATGAGTTTGCATTTTTTCCAAGGATTTTTTCCATAAGATTTTGCATCTTAGGATCTTGGTAAAATTATAATAGTTTTTCATCAGTAAAGTCCTCATCACTATCGTATTCTTCTATGAATAGGTCATTGGAATTTGGAAGTTGATTTTGACTATCAATCATGTTTTGGTGTCTAAGGAGTACTTCCTCATGAATTAGTGGTCGGTCTTGTGTTGCCTTCAATGAGGGTTCATTTTGAGGAGTTGTAAGGTCACTTGGTTTATAACCCCATGGGTTGGTTTCCTCATTAGTGATGTTGGTTTTTGGTGCACTTGAGATACTCTTGTTGGCTTCCATATTTTTTGTGTGTTGAGATCTCGTGGTTGTCATAAACAATTTCCAAGACCTTGGGAAATTTAGTGATCACTAACTATGGAATGAAGTGATTTTTTTTTTTGGGCTTTTATGTTTAAAAGAATGGTGTTCTATAAGCTAGAATTATGTATTTCCAAGCAGGAGGTGGTAATACTAATCCCCCAACTACAAGATCAACTTTTCATTCCTCTTTGTCTAGAATAGTAGTCGTGTTTCTCCACTAAGTGTGTATTTCCTTTTTCTCAAACATGAAACTTCTCAAACTACTAATAATATCCAATTGTTCACCTTCAACTCATGTGAGATTTGGTTGTATAATAGGTGCAGTAATATTTGGTTGTTGAATAGGAACAGTAGGACACCAAATGGTCATGAAGTGCAATTTTTTTTTTGATGTTTGATCCTTTTATGTTTTAAAAGGATGATGAATGAAGATGATGTAAAATAAAACCTTTTTGATAAAGGTGTTGACGGTTTGCTAGGATTTTTTTGTGATACTCAAGACCCTAAAGTATGAGTGATGTTTGGTGGATGTTTTGGAGATGATGCTAATTTTGGGAATCAAAGTGTAGAAAACTTGGACTGATATTTTACTCTATTTTTCTAGAGGATGTGTTTGAAGATCTACTTGAAATAGCCTTTAGGTGCAAGCAAATGTTAATATTTTAGAAATAGAGAGCAAAGGAATAATCCAAGTTATGTTTCAATTTTGAATCCTAAAACTAGGTTGATGTATTTGATAAATGGAATGATGCAGATATGATGTGTTTTGGAGGTCTGACTATTTTTCTCTCAAAAGATAAAAGATTAACTAGTTTTGGATCAGTCTCTGAATTGCACCAGAAAATAGGGAAATACCCCAATCTTTAGAGTAGTAGCAGTTGAGATTTAGGACAACTGTGGTAAAATTTAGAGCAATTGTGGTCTTTGTTTCTAGTTGAGACTGGTAACAAAGAAAGCAATAGTGGTAATCTTGACAAAAGCAGCCCTGTTTAGGTCAATAGTGGTTGAATCTCAAGGACAACTACAGTAGGTTTATCAAAAGTGGTCTCTGTTGTAATTTTTTTGATTGGTGAAACAGTGAAGGCAATAGAAGCAGTTTCATCAAAAGTGGCAATCTTTAGGTCAACTATGGCTAAAAATAGGTCAACTGTGATAATGTTTAGATCAATAGCAGAATTGTTTAGGTCAACTACAGTTTTATTTTGAAATAGTGATAAAGTTTTGACAGTGACTATCATAAATTAGAGAGAAATAGAGGCATGTTTTAGGTCAACTACAACCATCTTTAGGTCAAAAAGCGGCAATCTTTAGGTCAAAAAGTGGAAAAATCTTTGCAATAGCAGCTTCTATTTAGGTTTGTTTCCAGTTTTCGATTTGACAGTAGTTTGGACAAGTTTCCAATTTTGATGTTTTGGTTTATTTGATTTGTTTTAAGAATTGGCAAGAGATACAACACAACAATCAAAAAATATTGACTCTAAATGGCTATAGTTTAAGCAAGTTTCTTTCCACAAAAGCTCAAAGTTTGTGAAAGTCAAGATACTAAAACCATAGTTCCCAATGTTGACTTTGTTCTAAGTGTGACTTGAAATGTAAGCCTAAATATTTGGAAACCTTTAGAGATATTTGTTTAAGATATCTTTTAAGGAGTGTAAATATAGGGCTCTTGTCAAAGGTATTCACACTAAGTCCAAAGGGTTTGAAATTTTGATAACCAAGTTCAATGTGTGTTTTGTTGTGTTCATTTTAAATCAAACAAAGTGTTTGATGTCCAAAGTAACGAAGATTTTTGGAAAGTTTGTAGAAGACATTATTACAACCTAGAGATAGGAATGTTCTTTTAGGTGGGCTTACCTCATGCTCCGAAGGGATGATTTTACATGCATTAAGTAATGGAGAGTGCTATGTCTCAACCATAAATCGGACTTAGTAAGTAACTTCTTGGAAGTAAATTCTAATGCACCACTTTCAAATAATTTTTTGGAAATAAAAGTGGCCTCTACTACAATGTTTTTAATCACTGCTCAGGGGATCCAATGCCTGAATAATGTCTAGCAAGCTACTAAAAGCTTTAACCAGTCCTACTAGGGGATCTATATACCCAAAGGTACCTCCTCATTATGAACAACACTGTCGACCAAGTAATCATCGATTTGGTTTTGGCATTTAGCCATGACCTGATTTATATAGCAGCTTGAGGGAAAAATGCTTTGAGTTTCCTTGACTTCTCCAACACGGGATGTGTCTCAAAGGTAGGTCCGATCTAAAGGTGATGCTTGAAATAAAACAAATGTGAAATAAAAAGTTATTTTCATCACCCAAGATCATCAAAAGACACGAGGGGAGAGGATACACACTTGGTTTTCCAAGCATGGAAAACTTAGCATACAATCCATAGGAATTTGATTTTTAATCCCAAAATTTGAAGTGTGAAGATATCAATTCATTTTTATGTACACCAAATCAAAAGTGCTGGAGACTTTTGTCAAATATAGCAATGTGCAAATCAAAATGGATTTGTTCAATTTTAAGCACCAAATTTGAGTGTTTCTAATGGCTTCATTCATCTTAATGTGGCCAAGAAATGACAAGCGTTCATTCGTCAACAAAATGAAAGGAATTGGTCAAAATAAAGAAAATTCAATTTTACAAGCACCAAATTAAAGTGTGAGTTTTTCCTTGTTCAATTTTAATAACACCAGTTAAAATATGAGATTTGTCTTATTCAATTTTAACAACACCAATTGAAATGTGTTCTAACTATGAAAGCTTGTAGGTTCAGTCTTAAGAACACCAATTTGAAGTGTGCAAGTTGTTGGTTCATTTTTAAAACACCAAATTGAGAGATTATTTAAACTAAGAAAGCTTTGAAAGTTTAGTTTTATGAACACCAATTTGAAGTGTGCAAGTTGTGGGTTCAGTTTTACAACACCAAATTGAAATATTCTTTAAACTAAGAAAGCTTGTTAGAAAACTAAAATATCCTTCGACCATTCACCATCTTTGCAATCAAACCATTATTTTTTCTTGATGTAAAATGTGCCATATTCCTACAAGGGCTACACAAACAACATTAGCATCTTCCAAAACACCCAAAACAATCATGCGTTAGTGTTAGAAATAAAAAAAATACTTACAAATTTAAATTAGAAAGAAATAGAGCAATAGCATAAATGCTTTAGACAGTAACGAACTTTTCATTTACAACAATAGCAGTCGGATTAGTCAAAAGGAGTCCAAACATGTGCAACTACGAACCTATTTTTGGAAAAAGTAGTTAAAATGTCAAAAGCGGCCCTCTTTAGTGCAGTAGCGGTTGGGAAAAGTGCAACCACGATAGAAATGTGGAAACAACTGCATGAAAATCCTATATCTTTCATGTAAAATTTATCAAGAGCATTTCATAAAAAGGAATTTGTGTTTTGGAACCTACAATTGCTCAAGTAAACTCACAAAAATGTTAATGTCAAGGATGAAGGTACCACCATGCATGCCAAATGTTGTAAGGGTGGAATGAAGCATACAAAAAGTAAAGAAAATATGAATCAAACTAATTTAATTCAAACAAATATTAAGATCCCTAAAACCCATTACTCATGAAATGAAGCTCTAAACTAATGAAATCCTAAGATAACACAATGAATTCAAAACTTAAAAGCATATACCATCCCATGTTGGAGTTGTGTTTGCATTGACATTTGGATGTCAGATTTCTTGATTCAATGCAAAGCCTCCATTGTTATGCATTGCAAAATCTTCAATGTGTGTGTAATGTCGAACTAGAATGTGATGATAAATCGTAACGTGCTCAACAGGTAATTATGCAACACTTTGCTATGTAAATTCTAGATGATTTGTGAGAAGGTTGAAGATTATTTTATATATTTTACATTTCAAAATGAACGATCAAGATTTCATAGTAAAAGATCCTTATCAATGGTTCAAAAACCATTGAGAGGAATTAGATGAGAAGAATGAATGGTTTTAGATTGCATAATTTGTGTGATTGATGAAATCAAGTTGAGTATTTGGTGGAATTGAGAAAAGAGATTGAGAGGTTAGTGAGATTGAAGAATAGATGAATTAGTTAGGAAATAGATGAATCAGTTAGCCAATCAGAGTGAGGAATAAGTGGTAATGATTTGCTTAATCACAAAAGGGGTGAGGATAATTAATTAATTTTAATTTTTGAGTTGAGTGTGCAAGTCATGTTTGAATTTAACAAATAAGGTTGTATTTATTTGTTGACTGTGTTTGAATGATGTTGAATAATTAATTTAATTATTTAGGTTTAGGGGAAAGTGATTTAATTAAACTATTAAGTGATAATAATTTAATTGATTTAGGAGAAATAGGGTATATTAGCAACATAATTAAATAACTTGTGTTATTTAATTAATCAAGAGGAATACAAGTTAGATTAATGATAAAATAGTGAATTAATTAAATAATTAAAAATTATTTAATTAATAAAGGAAAATAGGGTTTTTGATGTAAATGACGTGAAATGCAATGATTTTAAATGATAATGATGTTGATGATGAAAAATTTTCATTCAAGATGTGTGATAAGCGTTAGGTCATTTTTACATGTCTACACTATTATTCCTTCTTCTAGCTAGCCTTCTCCTTTTGATTCTTCCTTATTTGTTCAAGCACCTTGTAAAGATGTTATTATGACTGATGAGTGGATGATATATTTTTGAAAGATAAAAGAACCCTTTTCTTCATCTTCTTTTACCTGCTCTACTACCAACAAATTGTCCCACCTTCACTCTCTAGGTTTGTTAAAATCCCCTAATAGATCCCTTCATCCTCCTACTAATTCTAGACAAAGATCAAGATCCCCTCCAGTTGTTTCAAATGAAATTTTGAGCAATACACAAGTGGTTTCTCTCTCTAAAATTTTTGGATTCCTTCCAAAAGGAATAATAATACCCTTTTTGGTTCATCATGAATTGTAATATTTTGTCTTGGAATGTGAGATGGATTTCTCACCCTCATAAAAAATTTAAATTCAAGGATACTTTATTGAAATAGAGACTGGATGTGTTATTATTACAAGTTAAAATTAGCAATGATCACTTAGATGTGACTCTTTTCAATCTTTTGAGAGAATCTCTTTTCCTTTGTACCTCTCATAAGGAAGGTAGCAGTTTATTAATGATTATATTGTCTCATTAGATATTCAAACATATCATTGATAGGAGAGAGGACCCTACACACAATTGTGTTTGGGCCCTCTCCTTTACCAATGGATAGTGTTTGGGTCTATCCTTTATATATGCTCCTAACAATCTGATAGAAAGATCCTCTCTTTGGGATTAAATGTCTAGAAGTCTTCCTAATGCTAATTGGGTTTTTAAATGGGATTTTAACATGGTGGAACATCATGAGAATCACAATTTGATTATCTATTTTAAACTCTAATATGGATTAAAAGCATAAACCTGTGTCACACTTTTAGCCAACAAAATGGTTTTGAGTGAAATAATTTTTCCCTAAATAGTTTTAGGTAAAACAATTTCACCTAAAACTACATGTTTTGTATTTGGAAAATAGAGTTTCGGGAAAAAACCTTTCACCTAAAACTATCTATGTGGCATCCTTGTTGGCAACCACCTCATTTTTTTCAGAAATTTTGAAACTTTCCACTTGAACATGATATTTCATTAGTCAAAGTGATTCTTTTAAAAAAACTAAGAATACCCTTATGTAGATCTCAAAGTGAAGAATCCAAATGTATATAATTTTTGATATTTTGATTGCTTTTAATATGTTTTTTTAAATACAAGTAGATTGTGAAATAAAAAATGAGGTTGATTAGAAATTTAAAAAATACTATTTGGGAAAAAATTAAGGGGAAAATAAAGTTTTTTTTATATTTTTTCTTAACATCAACTCAACGTCACTTTTTCTTAAAATTTTCAACAATTCAAAATCTACTCTTAAATTTATAAAAAATATATATTAAAACACTTTTTAAAAGATTTGAAAATTATAGGAATAAACTTCAAAAAATTTACATTTCAGTAGTGTACATTATTTTGAAATTCAAAATATAAGTACCACTTTTATGTGGTCGAAGTTGAGAATTTTTGTTTGTGTTGGTCGATTCTTTTATAAAAGGGTGGCATATGTTTGTACTTTTAGCCTAGTATGAATTTGAAATATGGATTTATTGTCAAAATTTGATTGGATTAATTGACCCCATTCATATTAAATTCACCAATTGTGTCAATAATTGGTTTACATGGTCTAACTATAGGCTAGGAATTTAGAGGAAACAAAGAAGGTTGGATCAGTTATACTTATCTCATAACATCAATTTGGAAAATTCTCTTATTATTTATTGTGTACAAGTGGATTATTCAAGAACCTTATATGATCATTTTCTCTCTTTTTCTCAAAAACATGATCCTTCTTCTCCACTCCCCTTCAAACTTAGTACCTCTCATCTAAGAAACACTGAATCTATGTATTTTTTAGTGGGAATTTGGAACTCTATTCCTAAATCTCAATAAGATGAGTCTTAGACTATCTAATGGGGTTTTTCTCTAACACAATGTGTTGATTTTATTTGGTCCTTTTGGTAGGATAATAACATGGAGAAATAAATATAGAGAAAAATCCCTCCACGAGCAACTAGAACATGCTAGAAAGAAACTATGTATTGATCCTCATAATGAAAATATTTTGAATTCTATTGTTGTTAATAAAACTCAACTACATAAATTGGACCAAAGGTGCCAAAATTAGAGCCATACTTAAATAGATAAAGGAATGGAATAAGTGATCTAAAAATTTCTTTAACTATCTCAATTATAAACACAAAAGAGAGAGAATTGGTGCAATAGTAGATGAAAGTGGATATCACATAAATAATAAGGAAATTATTAGTTTGTTCCATAATTTTAATGTAATTTTTTTAAAAGGGGAATGTAATTGAACATATATGCAAAAGGCACTAGAAGAAAGTATTCAAGAGTATATTCCTATAAGATTGATCCATGTTATAGTAGATTATTGGATTGTATTCTCACTTTGGAAGAAACTGAATGCACTCTCTTCTATATGAAATCTAATAAAAGTTACAATTCTAATGGTCTTCCAGTTGAATTATATCATATTATATAGAATCGTATTAAAGATAAATTTTATATGCGCTATTTTGAAGTTCTTCATAATGGATCCTTAGATCAAAATATCAATAAATGCTTAATCAAACTTATTCCTAGGGGATAAAATAAGGATACTATTTTTGATTAGTGGATAATTACCTTATTTAAAACCTCCTTTTAAATCATTGCAAAGGATTTATCTATTCAAATTAAACATATTATCTAGGGTATTGTGAGAGCTGAAAAAAATAGGATTTATTGAAGGAAGATATATACTTGATAATCTAATATTGGCTTGGTAGACTATTAAATCGGTCCAATAATTAGGAAAAATTTCTTTGGTGGTCAAGTTACATTTTGATAAAAAAATATGATAGAATTCATTGGATCTTCATTCTTAAAATGCTACGGTGGTTGGGTTTTGGACAAGAAATTTAAAATCATGTTCAAATATGTCAATTCCCACCTTATTATCAATAAGTTAATGCAAAAATACTTTGAGCTATAGCACTCTATAAGTTATGGATTTCCTTTAACTTTCTTTTTATATGTGCTTACAACTAATTCCTTGGGACATATTCTCCAAAAACCTAGTCAAATGAAGCTTACTAAAGGCATTTCTATTCCTCAAATAAGGTGGTTATTAATTCCAACTTTTTTTATGATAAAATAATGTTCCTACAAATTTTTTAAGTTGAATTAAAAATACATTGGAAACTTTAAATATGTATTTTTCTATTTATGCTTCTCAACTAGCTCATAACAAAATTTAATTTTTGATGTCTCGTCTTGGCCTTGTCCCTTAGCTAAAGAGTGGAGATAAATCAAACATGGAGAGATAACTAGATATCTTGGTATTCCTTTTGGTTTAGGGGTCTCTCTTTCTAAAATATGGGATTGGATTTTAAATAGACTAAATAATAATTTGTTTAATTAGGGAAATAAATTATTCTCCTTAGTAGGAAAGATTCAAGTTGCTAATAATATCCTTAATGCTACCCATGTATATTGCTCATCTTGTTGGATTCCATCCAAGCAATGCTATGAAGAGTTGAACAAACTAATTCAAAAAAAAATACAATCCAAGTGGGATGGTAATTTTGGATTCATTTCCTCTTCTTGGCCTCATTGAACTCAACCATAACATAATGATGGTCTAGGTCATAAATAGACCCCCAAACCCAAGGTTTATGACTTGCTACAAAATAGATTATTAGAGTTGCTAGTGGAGATGAAGCATGGAGAATTTTAGTCTGTCATCAAATCATGGAAGCTTCAATTAAGAAGTGGAAAGATATTAAATGGTTAGATAAAATGCTCATATCCCCTTTTCTTGAAATTAAATCCTCATTTCCTCTATAGTCTATATGAAAATCTAGGAAAAGAGTGTTAATTTTTGAAATTGAATGACTTCCCTATAGCGCATGGTTTTATTTTTTCTTTAGCATCAATATGGTGGAATAAATTTATTAATTATCATAATCATCTATTGGTTATTATCTTTCCAAGACATGTACATTATTTTTTTGAAAAAGGGGTTCAATAATTTAAAGATATTTGGGATTTTATTATGTTTGATAGGGCCTATGGATGAATATCAAAGTGCATTATGGGTTGAGCAATAAATATAAACAATTCCTGATTTTTTTAGTCACTAGTTCCTTTTGATCTTTTTATGAAACTATGTACTCCAAGGGAATGTAACTTTTTTAAAGATTGTAAATAGTTGTCCTTTAGTCATTTTAATCATTTTCCTCTAAAGAGGGTTTATATTCAGATTTTCCTAGATAGCCTCTTAATCCTCATCTAAATTGTAAACAAAAATATAGATTTATCTCCAAGTTTTTGACTAAAATAAGTGCTCAAATGTTAAAATATAAAGCTGATTTTGATACTCAAGTTTTGGCTTGGAAAATACTACATTGCAAGTTACCTGTTGGGGATAGATTGAAATGTATTATGATTCAACTAATTAACTATCATTTTTTCCAAGGTGTTGAAATTATGAAACATATCTTATTATATTGTTTATTTGTTAATAAGAAACAATTTGTTGTGTTTAGAGACTTTTTCTATAATTTTTAATCATGATCTAAATTGGAAATCATCTATTTTTGGTTTTGACATGTAGAATGATGTGATTGTTGATTCTATTAGGAAATTTATTTTAAAGAATATATGGAAAAATGGATGTGTTGTGTTTTCTAACAATTATCAGCAGGTAATTGATACTCTAAGGCTTTACTCTAACATAACTCTTTAAGTGGTTTTTATTTTTTCATAAATCCAAGTCTTACTCAAGAAGAATGTGAAGGTCATGAACCAGCTTCAACAAATTAAGGAACAAGTTTTAAAGTTTCATCTAAATAAAAAATTTAGTCAATGTAAAATTGTTATACAATTTAAGTATTTTTTTGTATCTCTCGTACAACCCTTGTAACGAAGTTATTATTGGTTTCATTGTTCTTCATTTTAGCTACCTATTGGTAGATTTCATTCTTGTAATTTCTTTGATTCAATATATACAAAAAAGTGAAATTTTAATTGTCGTGAGAGATGTGTTCCTTATGAACCACTACTCATCATCACATAATTTTGTGCTTTGAAAAAACACCACCTATATAAAAATATACATAATACTACTCATCATCACATATTAAATACACTTTAGTAGTATAATCCATAATAGAATTATTAATGTAGCACAAGGTTTCCTATACTTTAACAAATTCTAAGTATTAGATTTGTCAACAACTACATAATGAAATGTTGCAAAATATACTTTATTAAATTTGGATTAACATTTAGATTTCCCAATGCAACTCTATGTGAGGATGTTCAAAGTTAACTTCTACCACATACATTGCTTTCCTTCTTTTGCATGTTGACCTTCCCTACCTCCCTAATTATTCATCTATAAGTCATATTTATTATTTCATTTTTTTATGGCATAAAATCGCACCCGTGTGCAATTTTCCATAACACCACCCTTACTTTAGCCTTATAAATCTATAATGCTAAATATCGTCATCCTAATCCTTCATTCTCATTCATACCTTGTCATTTTGTTTCGATGGGGGAATTTTGACTAGGATTCTTTCGCATTGTGTAGATGTTTGTGTGCCACATGAATATCCCAGATAGATTCTTGGGTTAGTGGATTTTGGGACATTACATTTCCTATCACCCATGAAGTTTAATAGTCCTTGTGACTACAAATGCACCTGAAAATGGATCTTTTTCCTCCAAACTCCTATTTTGAACCTACATTCTCATCTTTTTCATTTAACAAGATTCACATTCTACTCACTTCACTCTCACTTCTTCCACTTCATTCTTGCTCTATCACTTTTCAATTCTCTCTACACCATTGTTCTTGTAAGTTTCAAGCTCTTGGAACTATAATCTTACACAATCATCTTGCGTTCTCAAAGCTCTCATCCTTCCTCTCAGCTTCTCCAATCTTGAAGAAGGAAGAGTAAACTTTATCTTATTACATTATCATCTTTATAGTTAGCACATTGATTGTCCTCACATTTCTATACGGCTTGTCTATTACTTTCTTTATTATTATTTCTATATTGTGGTCTATCTGGTTGTTCATGGAGGTGGAAACACCAAAGTGAGGGTTTAACTAAGGTAAGCCTCAAAAAGCGACCCGAATAGTTTCTTGTTGTTGTGTGTGTAGGATCTTGCGAGAGGCTAGACCTTTTGTGAGTTACATATTTCTTCCTTCTACTCATCATTTTATTCATAGTTGGTTCATTTTTCATTTAAAGTATTCTTCTTGTTGTACATGTTTACTTTTTATACATCTCTAGTATTTTTTTATTTCTTGTTAAAACTATTGGATTCCAACATTCGAGTTGTTAGAAGGTACCAAGTGTTTCTAGTTGTATATTCTACTCTCTATTTGTATGAGATGCTAGTGTATCCCTAAGACAATAGCATGTCGTGTTGTTGTCTATCTCCTACATTAACATCCTCTAGTTGAGAGTTTGTCAGTTTGTTTCTCAAAACCTTTGTGATTTTTTCACTTAAATCCTAAAGTTCTCCATCCCGAAAACCCAAAAACATAGTCTATATTTCCTTCATTTACCAACCCATCTTTTGAGCTTTTCCATTGAGGTGACCGAGGGCCATTCACTCCCTTTAGACACTATTTTTCTTGGGACTTAGGAGTAGTGAATCCCCTCCATATTTTTGGTGAACCTGACGTGAACCATCCTTCTCTCTTCATCCTTATTTTAAAAAATATATTCTCAAGTGATTAGGATGTGTGGTTGATAGTGCATTGTGACACTCTTCATGAGCTTTACGACCCAGTCAACTAACTTCGACCACTTTGTAAGAAGAAGTTATCAAAATATAAACATGGCATCTAAGAGTTCAGTCCTACCCATTTTGGTTTTACTTTTGAAGAGTTCCTTATAGGACTCTCCACTGGATATAACATGCATGTCAATTAAGCTACAACTCATGTTCCTACCCCTCCTACCTCACTCTCGAGCTTTGTCTCTTCCTTGGAGAATGAAGCTTATTTTAGAGTTCCTATAGAGAATATTTACTCCTTGGAGCTAAGACTTGGAGAGCTTATGAGGTTCTTGGTGAAATATGATGTCTTTTCCCAAGCGGCTCCTATCATTGAAAACTTAAGGACCTTTTTAACTAAATATTGGAGATGTTTAGAGCTTCTAAAAGCATAATGACCCTCATAGAGACCCATGTCCCATCCTAAACCTTTGTCTTGAGTGATACTCAAGATGTCAAATCGAAGATCATTAGATGATAGCTAGATATCACGATGCCTAAGGTGTCTTTGTGCATGGTTGACATGGGTCCCTCTACTAATACCAACACCATACTTGAGTAGGATCATATAATTAAAGTAAATAAGGTACCTTTGGGCTTTAGTTATTCCACACCTGAAGCTTAGGGTATCCCTACTTTTGGTGTTGATTTTGGTGCCTCTTCTAGTGCTAGTGTTGGTGCCTCTAGTGGCATTGGTACTAAGGGCTCTACCAATGTGAGTGTTGGTAGTCCTTTTGGTAGCTCCATTTTTCATACCTCTTCTACTAATCTTGTCCTCAAAGCTCTTTTATAGAACATGGGATGTATGCAGAATCAACTAGTGAACTTGGAAATCTCTACCTCCCAACCTATGTTTCAACCTTTACGCCCCCACAATCCTCTTTTTATTGATATTCTAAACACTCATATCCCTCATGGAGTGGAGATTCCAAATTTTGAAAAGTACAATGATCGTGGAGATCCACAGACATATGTCTCATCCTTCAATGTCATGTACATACTGATTTCTTCCATAATGATGCATTCTTGGCCAAATTCTTCCCATGTTCTCTCAAGGATACCACTTTGGAGTGGTATTGTGCCCTACTTGATAATTCCATTTTCTCTTTCTATCAGCTAATTAATCATTTTCTCCACTAGTTCCAGGCCAACATCAGGCCAAATATTGTGTTCTACGATCTCATCTAATGCAAGCAAGGAATTCATGAGAAGTTAATTATTTTTATAGCTTGGTATCAGGCCATATTTGCTCAAATTTCTTATCTATTTCCTAATTTTGATGTTCAAAAAGTTCTTATCAAGAACTTGTTGCCGTCACTACAAGAAAAATTTATTTTAATGAAATATCCATATTTTTCATAAATTTGTGTTGCCTTGTGATAGTACCATCAAATAATTGTCAAGTATGGGGATTCATCCTCATGCTCCCATTGGGATTGTCAGTCAATAGTGTTAGTATCTAGTAAGAACAAGGTTGTGGAAAACATGGTCTTTATTCCAATAGCTAAAAATACTTCAAGACATAATAAAACATTTACTAAATTGTCAGAATCTTATAATACCATACTACAAAAATTGTTCAAAGATGAAATAATAACTTTTTTAGAGATTCGACCACTATCCAATCCATATCCTCAATGGTGCGACTCTTAGAAGTTCTTTAAATACCATTGAGTCCCCAAACATGACACCAAAAGATGTGTTTTCCTACATCATGTGATTCAGGACCATATCGATGATGGGACTATCTACCTCAATGGTAAAAAATATAACTCTAACAAATCTGTAATGAAGTCGAACAACTAGTTGTAGATCTACACATTTCCTTTCCCATCGCACTCAACTAATTTGATTACTCCATCATCTTTTGATTTCACACCATCTGAATATGTGAATGTAGCCTCATTCACTCATATTCCTCTTGTAAAGCATCTGAATGTTGTCCTTGACATTTCATTCACTTCACATGATTTTCCCCTAAACAAGGATTTATCTTCACTTTCCATTCCTACTCATATCAATTGTAACATCGTAATGTGTTTTATGGTTGATCCTTAGAGTTGTGTGAACATCATTACAAAGGAGACCTTGTTTATAAAAAAATTACATAAGGAGAAATATTATGAGTCGCAAGCTACACTTCACACACATGATGGGTTTTCTATTGTTCCTCGTGGACCTATTTCTTTGTTGGTCCTAGTAAGACCTAAGACTGTGGAAGTCCCATTTGTTGTGATCCCAGAGTTTAACTTATTCAGAGTGAGGCTAGGAATTCCATGGATGGCCTCCATGAATACAATCACTTATGTGATACATAAATTTTTTAAGTTTCCCCATGAGGGTACCATGCAAGTTGTCTAGGATACTAGATACAAGCCAATGGTAGCATGTGGGGGCTTCTCCCTTGACCACTTTTGGCCCACCCCAGTCAAACCTCTCCCTCCTAGTGGAGATATTTTGTATAGAGCTTATTGCAAATACAAGACTAGGGGCTTGGCACCAAAGTGTGGTTTCCCCTCGTCTCCTTATGCTATTTCTCTGAAGGCCTATCTATGTGCATAACAACATGCTTTGTCTTCTTCCCCTCCAAAAGGGAAGGATAGTATTGCTCTTTTCCATGGGTCTTCCCCTTCTAGTCTTTCTTTTGTACCTTCAGCTTCCTCTTCCCAACCCTTAGAAACATCATCTATTCTTGCAAGTGTGCATAGCACAGGGAAAGGAAAAGTTTCCATGTTGCATAAGTCGAAGCCCCAAGTTTTTTAGCTTATTGTTTTACCCATGGTGCCCTGACCCACCTTGTATGAAAAGGGGAAGCATTCTCATGAGGTTTTTCCTATGTTTCAGCTTCCATGGCCTTCACCTATTCCTCCACATGCTCCTAGAGTAGAGAAAGGAAGAAGGCCCATTGTTGAGATGTATTTCTCTATTCCTACTTTTGTGCCTCCTCCTCCTACTCTTCCTAAGGAGACCACCCTTCCACCAGTGATGGTTTCATAGTTTTCTCATGTGGTAGAGTAGGATCCCCCAACCTCTTCTTATATTTTTTCTTCTAGTGTCCACAACCAGTGTAACTGGCTTGCACACAAGCATAAGTGCTAGTGAAAGGATATGGATAAGGGGAACACTAATTTGTTGAAGATCGGGGAGGAGCCTATTATTTTTGTGTCTTCTCCTTTTGTTTTGGTTTATTCTGCTACCTTTGTTCTTCTCCCAGCTTCATTGGTGGACCCCAATGAACCTCACCCAAAAAGGGTGCAGGTGTTCATCACCCCCTTGGTAGATCATCCCCTTCTTATCTATATTCATGGTAATCCTCCTTTCTTGCAACCCGTGGACATGCCTTACACAAAGGTGGTGTCCTCTATGGCCTCATCTCCTTCTTCTACTTCCACCTCATCTGTGGGGATTTCACATCATCTGATGAAGCACATGTTTTAGGATGACCTCACTTCAAGTCATGGTCATAAGAAATTTGCATCTCCTCTTGTGTCTTGTTCTGCTTTGGCTTGCATTGTCCTTGTGATGGATGTGGCCCATGCATCCACAAAGGTTGTCACTACCCCTTTTCCTGAGGCTACCAGTGACTCTTAGGTGATTTGTCCTCCTCCTGCTCAGTTGACATAGGGTACTCCTAAAAAGTGTGTGTTCAACTCATGGAGGACATCCCAACTCTGCCATCGATCTTTGCAAAATTGATGACCTTGGTTTCACAAGAGCTCAGTAAAGAGGACCATGAGGGGACCTCTTCCTTGGACCTTGTTGTAGGCGAGTCAGTTGGTGTATCTCTGGCTATCCCTCCCCTCCAATACCATGCTCTCACCACTTATAATGATCTAGATTAGGAGCAAGATGACCTGTTGGTGGATTTGGATTATGGTATCACCCTCTTCTATATCTTTAGATTAGTTTTGTGTGATTGTTTGTGTTCCCCCATTATTGTCTATATATGTTTGTGCTCTCACCTGAGGACCCTTTCTACCCTTGTAAGTGAAACTCTATCATAAACTTCTATTTATCTCATCATTCTTCTATATGTCATAATCTTGAATTTTCACGTTGAGGATGATGTAAAGCATCAGGCATTTAGGCCTCTTCCATGTTGACCTAGTTTTATTTTTTTGCTTTGTCTTCATGTTCTCTTCTTCACATTCTAATACATTTTGGGGGTGATGATAGTTCATATATATGTTATACTATAGTTATCTATCTATATCTATAAGTAGTTTTGACCCTGAATAATCAGATCCCCCTATACTCTTGATTTCTTTGTCTCTTCTTTTCTACTTCATGATATTATGGTTTCCATGCATTGTCCCTTGTGTGTGTGAAAACACTCCACAAATACATCTCACCATGTATCTTGTGTCGTGACATCTCTTATTTTCTCTTCTCTCCTTAAAATGACATGTGCTCCTTTACGTAGCACACATCATTCTAAGGGGGGCTCTCATATCTGTTTAATTTTCAAAAAGGTGTATTCTTTCGAAAGGATTCCTTAATGAAAGAATCCCTTGATGAAAATATGTTCCAAAATATCTTTCAAAAATAGTCCTTGTTGTCTTGATGTCTTGATGTCTTATATCTTGGCGTCTAGCTTGGGGGAAACCTAACTAGACTTGTCTTGTCTTTTTTGTGGCTATCCTATAACACAGTTTACAAAAACCATAGGCCTATATGCTTATCATATGGACTCTAGCCATGCTATTCATACCTATTAGCATCATCTTTATCTAATCAGATTGTCTTGTCATGTGTCTATGGAAATTTTTATCATGTCTATTATTATTCAATTTTTCACCTAACATGTTTGTCTACAACTAACCTATTTATGGTGAGATTGCAACCAACTTTGTAAGATCAAATAATCGTGTCCTCTTCACATTCTGGTCAAGCTCCTCCCATGTCACGTATACCGGATCGAAGGTCTTCTCCCTCTTTTTCTTTAGTATATTCTTTTCAATCTCTTTCTACTTTAGCTTGCACATGCTTTGACACATATGCTCACTAAAGTGGGAGAAAATTTTTATGGCATAAGATTGCACCTATGTACGATTTCCCATAACACCACCCTTACTTTAGCCTTATAAATTGATAATGCTAAATCCCACCATACTAAGCCTTCATTCTTGTTCATACCTTGTCATTTTTTATCGATTGGGGAATTTGACTAGGACACTTATGTACCATGCAGATGTTTGTGTGTCACATGAACATCCCAGATAGATTCTCGAGTCAATGGACATTAGGATGTTGCATTTCCTATCACTCATGAAGTGTAATGCTCCTTGTGACTACAAACCTGCCCCAAAATGGCTCTTTTTCCTCTAAACTTCTATTTTGAACCTACATTCTCATTTTTTTCATTCAACAAGATTCACATTCTACTCACTTCATTTTCACTTCTTCCACTTCATTTTTTCTCTATCACTCATCCATTCTCTTTACACCATTGTTCTTGCAAGTTCCAAGCTCTTGGCACTAAACTCTTGCACAATTGTCTTGCATCCTCAAAGCTATCATCCTTCCTCTTCGCTTCTTCAAGTGTGTATTAGGGAGGGTAACCTTTATCTTATTGCATTATCATCTTTATAGTTAGCATATTGGTTTTCCTCATATTTGTATACATCTTGTCTATTATTTTATTTATCATTATTTCTAAATTGTGGTCTATTTGGTTGTCCATGTAAGTGGAAACACCAAGGTGGGGGTTTGACTAAGGTAAGCCCTGAAAAGTAGCTCCAACATTTTCTCATTATCATGTGTGTAGGATCCCATTCATGAGGAGCTTGTGGGAGGTTGGTCCTACTGTGAGTTGCATATTTATTCCTTCTACTCATCATTTTATTCATAGTTGGTTCATTTTTCATTTAAAGTGTTATTCTTGTTGTACTTGTTTACTTTTTATGCATCTCTAGCATTCTTTTATTTCTTGTTAAAACTATCAGATTCTAGCATTCAAGTTGTTAGCAAGTCCCAAGTTTTTTTGGTTACATATTCTACTCTCTTTTTGTATGAGATGCCAGTGTGTTTGTCTCCTGTGCTAACTTCCTTTGGCCAAGAGTATGTTAGTCCATTTCTCGAGACCTCTATGTTCTATTCACCTAATTCATAAATTCCTCCATCCCAAAAACCCAGAAACATAGTCTAGTTTTTCCTTCATTTACCACCCCGTATTTTGAGCTTTGTCATTGAGGTGATCAAGGGCCATTCGCTCCCTTTAGACCCTATTTTTCTTGGAATTTGGGAGTAGTGAATCCCCTCCTTCACACAATTACTACTACAACAACAACATACCTCCAAATCATATTTTGATATCTTTTTGGCTGATCTCATTATAGACACTCAAAATTATCCTAGCCTATAAGCAATATTTTTACATTAATTCTTGTCTTATCCATATGATTAAAAAATTATCAATTATTTAATTATTGCCAGTTTCATTTTCTACTATTAATTAAAAAATTTCATATTATTTAATTAATTCACATTAATATTATTCTTTCTTGATTAATTAGATAAATTTCATTTATTTAATTATGTCACTAATTATCCCTATTCCTCTAAATTAATTAAATAAATTATTACTATTTGTTTAATTATCCATTAATTCCTCAACATTATTCATTCTCCATAAATAAATAAAATTATTTATTTATTTATCTAATTCATTTGCACATGCCTTAATAATTAATTAATTTAATTAGTTGTTAAATGTCATGCATTTCCAACTAACCTTCTGACTGAGACTTACTCTCAGTCCACTAATCAATCAATTGCAGACCACTCAATCAATCCACTTCACTCCTTGATCAATTCAGTTCACTCCCACTCATTTTGAGTTAACGGATCAATCAAATCCCTTAACTGAATCATGCAAACAGTTAATTGAAATCATGCAACCAGGTGTAGGAAATTAATTGATCAATCAATTCCTCTCATTGATTATCCACCATAGATCTCTTCAATTATTCTTTTGATCTTGATTATTCATTCAAATTATCCTTTTCTATAAAATAGACCTTCATCTTCGTTTGAAGGATAACCGCAATCTTTGATTTTTTTATTACACAGGTTTGACAATGAATTATTTGAAACCCTAACATTGCTATTATCATTTATGGGTTTATTTTGTGCATTTTGTGCATTTTGGTGTTTGCAGGTTCTATGAAACAACTATATTTCTACACTACATGTGTTTCCTATAGTGCAATAGTATTTATGCACCGCATTTTTCAATTCTATAATGCATCTATCTATTTTTTAGCCAAATCTATTTATGTGACACATCTATTAGAAACAGTGGTGCATCTATTTGATTCAAAAGGTATAAAGTGAAAATTATGTTTTGAAAGGCATTTTGATTATGATAGATTAGTTATTTTTTGGTTACTAATATCTAGTCGCAGATTTATGGAGATTGTTTGGAAGAGATATTACTTTGAAACTACTAGTCCTTCTTATTGCATCTCGCTTGACAAAGACGCTACTTTGAAATTGTTGATTAGTTTGATGCAGGTTTGCTTGCCAAAGACTAAATTGAATTTTTGTGTCTTTATTTTTCTAGAGAACAAATTTTATTTGGGCTTAAAAAGAATGATTGTATTCTAGGTTTGGTAGACTAGTGACATGTATGCTCTTCCCTCACACCTTGTGTGACCTTGGGAATAAAAAACATCATTAGTTTGCAAAAAAAAATTTACCTAAGGAGTGGTGTTTTTGTGTATGATTTCTCCTTGTGACCTCTAAGAATAATCTTGGGGATCAAAAGAAAAACCATATCCATTTATTTCAAGTATAGAGACTTCTTGGGGGCCTCATCACCCCAAGTTTTGATCTCAAGAATATTTCTTTACAAGCTATATAAAGGGGGGGGAGTTAAATTTGTACCTCAAGGTAAGCTAGCTTTGTTTGATCCTAAGCCCCATGACCCTCTATTCGCTAAGATAGGGAGGTGATGCGTAGAGAGGAAACCCCTCTCGACTTAGGATATTATAGACAAGCTTTTTGTTCATAGTAGACCTTCACTAAATACCTTTGTTATCTAGAATCCTAGGAGACATTCAACCATAGCTTGTTTGTAGTGTAGCATACAGTATCATGCGTGAAGCTACTTACCAAGTACTCCCTTAAGTAGAGATAGAAATTTGTGGGTTTCTATTTATAGTCTCTCAAGGAGAGAAAGAAGGTGAGCTTATTGTTGTATTGGGATTGTGCCATTGGACATATAGCTACCCGCTTTCACAAGAAAGGTGTTTCTATCTGATCTTATAGAATATTTATCACTTAATTATGAGGTGGGCCTATAGCATGTTTACACACCTATCTAATTAACTAAGATGTGCTTATCTTCAAACTATATTCAGTATGTACTCTACCAGTAACACCATTGGCCTTTGGTCCTTAATCCTTATTTACCAAGATTCAAATAGCTATTTCTATTTTTTGGGTGTCTTATGAGTGTATCTTGTCAAAATCCAAAAACATCAAACATGAAAAATCACTTAGAAACACCTAATTTTAGGAAAGAAACTAGTGTCACACATCTATTGGCTTATGCACCACATTTGTGTTCTACACCACATTTGTTGATTCAGATTGTCTCATCTATTAATTTTTGTATCGCATCTACTTTTTTGTACCACAAATATAAGTTTATATAACATATTTGTTTAGAAAACCCACAAAAGTCAAAACATTGCAACTATCAAAATTTGTACCGCATTCGTTACTCTCATGCAATTGTTTAGTTCTATAACACATTTGTTACTATTCTATGATGTAATTTATGGTTTTTATATTGCATTTGTGTCTTTTTTGTACCACATTTATTAATTCCCTAATGCATCTGTTTACACAAATAAATTAGTGCTTATTTTTAAAAGTATAGAATTTAGACCTAATTCTACATAGTAACCTGAAAAAATAGTCTTTTCTAGTTTAATATTATATTTTTTGCATTTTCCCTCTTTTCCTAGCTTAAAATTGCATCCTTTAGACTAAACTCATCATCCAACATCATAAATTTTCATCTTTGTATTTTGAAACCAGGGAACAAATCAGATTATTGAGCAGTCCATAGTTACCTTTTGAACATCTTAAACCTCATTACTCTCTCATTATCCCATCAACAAGTAGGACCTATAACTCACGAGACTAGTTAAGGTCTAGCTTTTATCAAACCATCATCTTAATCAGTTATCCTTCTTGAGGTTTAGGTATTTCATTTGATCACCTTGGCCCTTCATAATTTGTCACGTATCCTTTTCAAAATCAAAATTAGAAAATCCAAAATCATAGCATTTGCAAAAATATTTGAAAAATCATAAAATCCAAAAACATTTAAAAATTCATAAAATCCAAAAAAAATGAAAAATCTAAAAATCTAAAAATATTTGAAAAATCATAAAATCCAAAAACATTTGAAAAATCATAAAATCAGAAAAAAGAGGTCATTGATTGATTATATTTACCTTGCACTAAGTGTTAGATGCATAGGACAACTAAGACGGTGGGTGAATCAGTTGTATACTTAAAAACATTCAAACCCTCAATATCTTTTCAAACCCTTATCATGCATTACAGAATGTAAACATATGAAATAGTAATGCAAACACATCCAAACACATAAGAACACCAAATTTACATGGAAAACCCAAGAAGGGAAAAACTACATTGAAGATTAGCTCACATATATATGAATTACAACACCGAATATAATTAGGCTCACTACCAAGGGTTCACTACCCAGAAAAAGAAGAAAGGCTCACTACCAAGATGATAGAAGATAGAAGGTTGTTACAAAGATATTCACTATCTTAAGGAAATAGGAGAAATCTACTACTAAAACATTATGTCATTCGCAACCTTTGGCTCACTGCCTCTAGCAACTTCAAGCACACTAAAAATGTAGACCCTTCTACTCACTAAATCGGATTCATAGGAATTAAGCTCACACTCAAATCACCACACTTAATCAAATTTGCATCTTTCACACCCCTTCTACAAATCCACACTCATCTCCAACAATTTAACTTACTTATATACCATCCATGACCTAAACAATCTAAATTAGGTCGGCCTTAATGAAACGTATGCACCTAAAACGTGCAACACCAAAATAGGTCATTACCAAACTATTGCAAGGTGTGTGCCTTTGGTCTCCTTGTGTTGTGCAGTGTAGCACTTGGGTTCATGAAATTTATTAATCACCTCCCATGGATTCATTAACTCAAGCAATTATATCGAGCTTTAACAAGTCAATCTTTTGGTGCAATGACAACTATCAATGCCACAATTTGTATCAGATCCTAGGTCACAATTTTGAAACCCTTACTTGTGTTGGGGAGGATTGTTTCAAGGTGTGCACCCTTTGTCTCCTTGTGTCATGCAACTCAAGGCCTAGCTTCGTGACATGGCTTAATCACCTCTCATGGATTTGTTAACTTTGGCGGTTGTATCAACATTAAAAGGTTGATCTTTTGGTGTAATGGCAACCATCTGTGCAACAAAAACACCTCCACAATGGAAATAAATGAATCTTGACCACACCAAGGGTTATCTAGGACCCAAATACACATCACCATGCTACTTAACACATTCACAATCCACAAGGTACCTCTACAAATAGTGCTAGCATGCTAAGTCATCCAAACTTGAACTAACACTCCAAGCAACCACATACGCACTTCTCTAGGTAATGCAGACCAAATAGAAATTATCCACAACATCTCATAATACTCTAGCATCATCATAATATTTTGCAACTCTGCCACAACCACCTAAAATTGAGAACACCATTATTATGTGAAATGAGACAAACTACCACAAAACACAACTCACTAACCAACCTTGTGGAACACCTCAACACTTGAAACCTTGAGGGAAGGAAGTTATAGACAATATAGTCTCATTCCCAAATCTACAAGACAAGAAACCTTACTACAGAGAAATGTGGAGCAATTTCATTTCTCATAGACAACCTTCTACACAAATAGATAAACTATCCAACATAAAATTCACTACAAAATGATCTAGAACCCAAAACTCTAGATATAGAACCTTTGAACACTTCTGGTCATCATATCCAAACTACATGTACATTTATTCAATTCTAAAGAAATGTGGAGCACAACAATGAACACACCTCTTTCACACTCCACATTCTTTTATTCATTTTTTCTCAAAAGCACTTGGAAACCAAGTGAACTTACTGCAACTACAACTCTTATCCATCAAGACATCAATGAAAATAGTGATGACAACACCACAACACCATCTTATCAAATCACAACACATCCATACTAGTATAATCACTCTCCAACAATCTCCCCAACTATGACAACACTAGCATCCTTCTAGCAACTTCAACACACAATCTCCATACAGTTGAAATCAATGACCAACACCAACAACTATTGACATCAATGACAACACCAACAACATACTTGCAACAATATCCCTGGGTGACCCCACAATACTGGTTTACAATTTTTGGCCAAACTGGACATTGAACTGATTTTTTTTAACTAAATCTTTATTTTTCGGGTACCTATAGTGGCTAACCTGTGAGGAATTAGAAGATGATGTAAACTATTGATTTTTTTGACATTTTTTCTGTAGATTCTAAATATATTTTTTTCAAAATTTTCGGAATCAAATTGCACTTCTTTTCCATCTCCTTCAAAAACTAGTTTTTAACAATAAACACCATTTTTAAAGAATGGTGTTACTGGCTAACACATAAATTTTTTTCTATGAAGGATAAAATTATATTTTTTTTGAATTTAGATTTGTAACTACGATATCTAGTGCATGGAATTGGTCTCATAGCATTTCATTGAATATTTTTTTCATAATTAAGTTTCAAAGTCAAACCAGTTACAATTTAGACATGATTCACTGGCTAAAACATAACTTTTTTCGTATGTATCAAAATTCAATATTTTTTGTTGGATCAAGGACATTAATATCTAGTGCACTGATATTTTTCAAAAAAAAAATTGATAATTTGCTATTTTTCCACGTGCAAAATAGAGAGCTTGATTTTCAGTGAAAAATCTATGTATAATCAAACTACAAAAAAAATACATAATAAAACCAAAACATATTAAAATTGTATTTGATGGATAGCTCATTCTAAGAACTACCATCATCCAGTTGGGTTTGTGAAGTCTCCTCCATTTTCATCCTCAACCTGAGCTTTGAAAGGAAAAATTTTGCAGAGATTTAGTAGAAGAGGGGGAGAAGGGACAAAATGGGGGGGTTCGAGCGAACCCCCCTTGACCCTTTTGAGCAAAGGGGGGGTTTCTCAAAGGAGGGTTTGCTCGAACCTCCCTTTTTTTTAAATTTCCCCTTTCTTCTTAAAAAAATGTATCATATTATGGTTAGAGCGAACCCGACATGGAAAAGGTGGTTCACTCAAACTAGGGGTTCAATCGAAACCTTTTTTGGGTTCGTGTGAAACCCTTAGTTCATGTGAACCCTTTAAAACCCAAATTTTTGATTGCGGGAGCATTTTTGCAATTTTCCTTCCTCAAAAAAATTGTAAACCAGTATTATGGGTTTATACCCCCCTTTGTCATTGATGGCAACACTAGCTCTTTGAAAAACCATCAACAACAAAAGCAACCAAAACCAATAGCAACTCTGCAACAAGAAGCACTCCCCCTGATTGGGGTAACTCTCACTCTTCACACTCTCTCTTTTACTTATGCTTCACAAACTTCTCCCTACAATCTCTCCCCCTATCTAAGGAGATCTTCATTCACTCATTCTCTTGCTCCTAAACACTCTCTACCCCTATGGTCTTCAGACCATATTCAACCAACTCTTTCCCATACAACTCTAGCTCTCTCTCCTACAATATTCCTCTAAACTATGATTTTTCAACCAACTCTCCCCCCTTTGACATCAATGGAAAAGGGCCATAAACTCATCCAACTCTCTTTCCTACATTGAACTCTTTTTCTCTCCCCTTTTGACAATATTCAAAGAATAACGCATGCACCTTTCACACATCATTTGCATAGAATTTTTCTTTTAGTTTTCCCTTTTGACATCTACATACACCACTTGCAATACTAGCAAGAAATTGCACTGCACTCATGTTTCTTCACTCTCCCCCTTAGGGACACAAAATATGCTCCATCTAACTGCATCAACAACACTACTACCTACTCCCCCTAAGAGGTAGCCTTCAACATCAGTCTAGGACAAAGAATGTATCTTGAATTCTCACTTGGAAAAATGCACCAACATATGCATCTAGTTGAAAGGAGGGGAAGTAACCCCTAACTTCTACGAGAGATACTCAAAAGTATCTTTTGGAAGAGCCTTTGTACAGATATATGAAATCTAATCCTTAGTAGGCACATATTCTAGCTTCACCTCATTCTTTACAACCTTCTCTCATAGAAAGTGATAAAATATAGAGATATGTTTTGTTCTTGAATGCATTACCAGGTTCTTTGAAATATTGATAGCACTTGTATTATCACATAAGATAGAAATAGGTTCATCATATGATACTCTGATATCCTTCAATGTTTGCTTCATCCATAAAATCTATGTGCAACATGATGTTGTTGCAATATACTCTGCCTCTGCAATAGATAATGACACTAAATCATGCTTCTTAGTCAACCAAGAAACCAATCTATTTCTAAGAAAGAATGCACCACCACTTGTACTTATATCATTTACCCAACCTTTCCAATATGCATCTGTATATACACTCAAGGAGAAATTAGTATCCCTAGGATACCACAAACAAAATCCTGGACTGCCCTTCAAGTATCTAAATATCCTCTTTATTGATACAACATGAGACTCTCTATGATCTTCTCCAAACCTAGCTACAAGACAAACTACATGCATGATATCCGATCTAATAGCAATTAGATATAGATGTATACACCTAAAATCAATCATCACCTTTAATTAATTAAATACTAGCTATTTAATTAATATTTTGACTACGTATAAATAAATTCTCAATTTATTTATATTGTTCATTTTCTAAATTCTCCAAATCTAAAAACATATTCTTCTAAATTAATTAAATAAACAAATTTCCACAAGCTTGTTTTATTTAATTAATCTTCACTAATGTCGATTAGGAATTTGAGCACATGTCTACAAATTTTTGTCCCACCTCACCAAGGTCACATGAAATTAAATAACTCTAATTTTTAATTAGAATTATCTTCAACTCATTTTTAAAAGCACATGGCTTATTCCTCACACACTTCAACCAATTTTAAAAGCAGATGGTATTTTCTTCCCACACTTGAGTCTTCCATCCAAATGGCATGTTTCCCATTGGTTAATAGATTCTTCCATCCAAATGGCATGTTGTCTTCGGTCAAGGGGACAACATCTTGATTCTCTCCATCTCCACCATCCATTCTTCTTGTTCGAATCTGGATTGTCGATTATTGCCACCTCACTATATGCTTGGAAAAGGCTATAAATACAACCCTTGGGCATTGTATTTTGCATCCACATTTGAAGTAAAGTTATCATGCAAGAACATCATTTGAGCTTGGGAGCACTTTGGAGTCTTATAGTTACTTTTTACATCATGTTTTGCATCATAGTTAGATCTTAGACTAACACTTTGCATCATAGTTGCATTTTAGATTAGCATTTTCACAGTTAGCATTTGAGCATATGGAGTATCATTTTAGTTTTCCATAGTTTTCATTTGAGCATATGTAGAATCATGTATAGAATCATATAGATCACTACCATAGTATCCACCACTGTTTGTCCATTCATCATAAACATCATCATCCATTCATCATAGTATCCATTATCCTTTCCATCGTATAGTTTCATGTAGGACTTAGTTGGCTTGCATGTTGAATACTAATGTCATTTCTTAAGTGTCATTCTAATAGCCTTTGTGCACATAGAAATCTAAGGGCCAAAGGGTTAAAGGAATCATTAAGAATAGAGGACAATGAGACGTTCTTGAAAGATTTGTTAAATTGCAAATTAAAGTAGCTTCTTTGCTTTGAATCTTTAATATAATTCATTTCATTAAGGTTTGTGTTGATACTAACTTTACACATTTCACACACACACAAAATGGCACCCACCATGGGGCCTTGCTCCATTTTTTTTTAACATTCTGGAAATTTTATGTTCACAAGTTCGAACATGAGAATTTTGGCGCATCTTGCACCCGTTCTAGTGCATCTTGCACTTGTTTTGGTGCTTCTTGCAACTGTTTTGGCACTTCTTGCACTTTCTATGGCACTTTTTGAACTTTTTGTGGCGCCTTTTGCACTTTCTCTGGCGCCTTTTGCACTTTCTCTGGAGCTTCTTGCAAGTTTCCTAAAAAGCTCACTAGGGTCCAAAACATGGTTTTTGAGTTTTAGCGCTTCTTGCATTAGTTTTAGCACTTCTTGTACTTTATGTGGTGCTTTTTGCTGATTCTATAGCATTTTTTGCACTTTGTGGTACTTTTTGTCTTTGTTTTGGCGCTTTTTGTAGTTTCCCTATTTTTCACTAAATTCAAAGGCTAATACTCTATGTTGTTGTTTTGCAGGTTTCCCAGCTTCACTGTCAAAGACTCAAACATAAACTACTGACATATTGCAGGGGCTGGAAGTGATTTACTTGTTTCCTTTTGGCTAAGTTAGGAACATAGCTTAATTAAAAGGTTAATGAACACCATGTTTTTTGTGCTTGATGGATGGTAGGCATATTCTCTCCCCTTAACTGGGTGACCAAAAAGCCAAACCCATTCATGTTTATCTGCGAGTGTAAGTGGAGTATATAGTGTGTGTTCTCTCTTTATTCATGTGGAATAAAGATTGATCTAACTACGGGTATACTTGCTTTTGTTTATCTTAGAGGGCCTGCCTTGCGGGAAAAAGTAATCACCCAAAGGAACAACCCAACCGATAACACGCTAAAGCCAAGTGACTTCCAACCGGGATATAAATGTGGGTACTTGAACAAAGGAAAGTATCACGAGGATAGTTCCGACGAGAAGGGAAGTAATGGTCTCGCACCACATGGATTATACCCCACGAACAAAATGTTTGTACTACAACCCTTGTTATAGTTTGGCCAAAAACCTTTATCTATTCTTTGGTGCAGCAACGGTCGTTGTGAAGGCATCCACATTCTCACATTTTTTAGTATAGATGAGAAATATTCCATGGGAGATTCATGGGTATTGATGGTTGGCTTCCTTGTAGAAGTGAGTGTCATGGAGGGGATCCAATGGGGTCAAACATCTAGTCATCCGCTAAGAATAAGTGTGGTTGGGGTAAAACCCGCATGGAATCCAAAAGAATACAGTCTTTCACAGCCTTAGGGGTGTACATTGCTTCATGTGTCTTTATCAAAGTGTTTTCAAAACAAATTTTAAACAAAACATCACATGTCAAAAGTGAAAACCATGATTTAGAATTAAATTCATTGAAACAACCAAGTCTCCAACTAGAAAATCAAAAAAATCAAAAAAACTTCCAAGAAACAGTGTTATTCTCCCAGTTTGGCACATCTTGTAGACCTTCTAGCGCATATTGACTACCTTTTAGCGCATCTTGCACCTGTATTCACACATGTTGTCCAAGCTACCAGAGTCAAAACCTACTTACAGAGCCTTGTAAAAAAATTTGGTGCTTCTTGCACTTTCTGTGGCACTTCTTGCACCTATTCTAGCTCTTCTTGCACTTTCTATGGCGCTTCTTGTACCTATTCTGGCGCTTCTTGCACTTTCTCTGGCACTTTTTGCAAACCAAAAAATAGTGACCTAGATTCATCTCATGTCTAATAGTCAGTCTCATCCTTGGAATCCTTAGCAGTGTTCAACCATTCCTTAGGAAAAACAGAGTCTGAAGAAGTTATTGGATGTTGGATTCATTAGACCAATCGACTATGCCGAGTGGATTTCTAACATCGTACCTATTTCCAAACTAGACAAAAGCATCAGAATCTGCACAGATTTTAGAGATCTCAACAAAGCTTGCCCAAAAGATGACTTTCCCCAACCAAACATTGACATCATCATAGACTTGACTACTGGACATGAAATGCTCTCACTTATGGATGGCATTTTAGGGTATAACCAAATCAAAATTGCTCTTGAAGATCAAGATAAAATTTCCTTCACATGTCATTGGGGCACCTTTTGTTGGAACGTCATGCCATTTGGGTTGAAAAATGTTGGAGCCACATATCAAAGAGAAATAAGCACCATATTTCATGATATGACACACACTTTTATGGAAGAATATGTAGATGATCTATTGGAAAAATCCTACACCAGAGAAGGAAACCTAGAGATCTTAGATAAGATTTTCACCAGATTAGAGAAATTCAATGTGAGACTATATCCCAAGAAATGTGTATTTGGTGTAACATCAGCTAAAATTTTGGGGTACATTATGTCGGTTAAAGGCATTTAGGTAGACCCCACAAAGGTCAAAGCCATAATAGAGATGCCTCCTAAAAATATTAGCCAACTCAGATCCTTGCAAGGAAGATTCCAATCCATCAAGAGGTTTATCGCACAACTGGCAGACAAGACCCATCCTTTCAACCACTTGCTCCACAAGAATGTATCTTTCTAATGGGATGAGAAATGTGAAGGAACCTTCAATCAATTGAAACAATATCTAATGATTCCATCTGTCTTGATACCACCAATAGAAGGAAAACCACTTGTATTGTACATAGCAACAACTAAGATATCATTGGGAGCCTTGTTAACACAAGAGGATTCAACAGGAAAAGAAAGGGCAATCTATTATATCGGCAGAACCTTAAATGGCTATGAGATCAATTACACCTTCATTGGAAAGGCTTGTTTGGAAATAGTGTTCACTACCCAACAATTGTGACATTACATGTTAACCCATACCATCAAGTTAATAGCCAAGATAGATCCAATGAAATACCTTCTAAGCAAAGCTAATCTAATTGGAAGACTAGCTAAATGGTTCATGATGTTGAGTGAATTTGACATCCAATATGTTGATAGGAAGGAAATCAAAGGACAAGCAATTGCATATCACTTAGTTGAAGCACCATTACAATACAATCATCCAATGAACATTGAATTTCCAGATGTTGGTGTCCTGACAGTATCCACACAACAATGGGTCTTGTACTTTGATGGTTCGTATACACAACACGGATCAGGAGCCAAAATATTGTTTATCTCACCACAAGGACACACCATTCCTAAGTCCTACAAACTGATGTTCCCTTGCACCAACAATACACCTGAATACAAAGCCTTGATCATTGGAATCAAAGTAGCAGTTGAGTGGAAGATCACAGAGTTACATGTTTATGGGGATTCACAACTAGTCATTAATCAAGTAAATGATGACTATCAAACAAAGGATGACAGGTTGATGCCCTAAAAAATAATGTTTGATGACTTCAAAAAGTACTTTGTGGAAATAATATTTGAACAGATTCCTCGAAGTGACAACAAAGTCATTGATGCCATGGCGACCATTGCTTCTCTCTTGCATATTCCGAAGAAACAATCCCATTATGAGTTCATGGTGGAACAACTGTTCAACCCATCCTATGACAACGTTGAGTCCCAAGTTATCTACCATCTAGCCGAGGTTGACATTTCCCTCTATGGGAAAATCTATATGTACCTAAAAGATAACACCCTCCCTCCCGACCTATCCCGCAATAAAAAATGAAACTTCATTCACCAAACCACCCGAAACACCCTTATTGTGGATGTCCTTTATCGACAAGGTCTTGATGGAACTCTCCTCTGATGTATGGAATGTGACAAGTCTTAAATGACTTTACGAGAAGTACATGAAGGTGTTTGTGGAACTCATTCAAGTGGTTTAACCCTAGCTAAGAAACTCCTCCATCTGGGATATTACTGGCTGACTATGGAGAGGGATTCTTTTTAGTTCGTCAAGAAATGCCAAAAGTGTCAGATTCATGGCAATCTCATTTGCGCACAAGTGCAGGAACTTCACCCTTTTTCATCAACATGGCCCTTTTGTCAGTGGGGATTGGACCTCATAGGAAAGATTCATCCATCTTCGTCCAATGGACACAAGTTCATTATTACAGACACTGAGTATTTCACAAAATGGATTGAAGTTGTCCCTCTAACCACCATCACAGGAAAACAAATATTGTCATTCATCCCAAATTATATCATCTATAGATATGGCATCCCATAGTCCATCATTACTGACAACAATCGACCTTTCAAAAATCAAGACGTTGAAGGACTTTGTGAGAAATTTCACATCCAACATCAGTTTTCTACACCCTATTACCCTTCAGGCAATGGCCAAGCAGATGCCTTAAACAAGACTATCCTGAAAATATTAAAGAAAACTGTCAACGATGTTGGACATGACTGGCATGTGCAATTGAACCCTACTCTATGGGCTTACAGAACCAGTATATGTACCTTGACGGGAGCTACACCCTATGTTTTATTCTATGGATTAGAATCCATTCTACCTATTGAGGTTGAACTGCCATCACTCTGAGTGTCACTAAAAGGGATCATTTCAGATAAGGATCACAGAGTGTCCAAATTATAGGAATTAGAACTCTTGGATGAGCATCGTCAACAAGCAGTGGATCACCTGAAGGCATATCAATAGAGGATATCCAAAAGCTACAACCACAGAGTAAGCCTAGAACATTTCAGGTTGGCGATTTAGTCTTGAAAGAGAATCCCCATAATCAACAAGATTGAGAGAAGAAGGGGAAATTTGAACTAAACTGGCTAGGTCCCTTTGTCATTGTGTCAGCCTTCAGATCAGGAGCATATCATTTGTCCACACTAGAAGGGGATTTTTTTGATGAACCCCTCAATAGCATGCATCTCAAGAAGTTCTACACCTGAATAATCCAGTGCATCGGAAAAAGGTCCTGAAAAAATGGTTGCCTTGATGAAAACCCAGCAAACAGGCATCTTGGTAACAACCAAAAATTAAAAAAAGATCAAAAATTAAAAAAAAATCAAAAAAGGAGAAAAATACAAAAAAAAGAGAAGTGAAATAAAAACAAGTAGTGAAAACCTAGCAACAGGCGCTATTTGTCATAGGTTAGCTTTTCCATCTATTTGAGCATGTCGACCATTCGCTTTCTCCATCCATTTGCCTATCCTTAGAGAGCACCATGTACATATCCTAGTATCGCGGTCATGTCTCACCCTAGACTGGGGGAAAAATCCTGAACTCACTGGGGGCAATAAATTTTGAGCTTGAACCAACAGACAAACAACAGTAGTACAAAACAACCCAAAACATTGATCATATTGCAATTCAACATTGAACATCAACATGAACACATCAACCATCAAAATCAAAATGTCAAATCAATCAAACCAAAAAAAAACTTCAAATGGATGATATTCTTTCTGAATCATGGGTTTATCACGTTAAACACAAATATTCAATCGTTGTACTTTGACTTTTTTTATCATATCTCTAGAGGAGCTAGGAAGAAGTATGATTTTTCTTTGTCTACTATTTGTGAGTTGATCATTATTACTGTGCAAATTGTCGCAGGACATGCTCTACAAAGTATCACTAATGACATTCCGAATTTGCATAGGAAAACGGTTAACTCTTGTTTGTTTATGCAAGCAATACTCGGGACATCTCAGTTTAATTATACTTAGATGCTTGTGTTAACTTGCACTATCAAACATCATGGAAGTAGTACTTAGGTCATCATGGTCTAAATATACCATTGAAGCTTGTACTCACTTTCAACATTTTAAAGGCCCAATGATGATAAAAAGCACAACAAATCGACTATTACAAATCAAAAATTTTGCATATGATATTTGCATGGTTAGAGTACATTGCATCCATGTTAGTTGCAATCTGTATTTATGGGATTTCCAAAGCTGCAACAGTGATGTTATCTCTTGCATTAAGGGATTGAGTACACTTGACATTGCCAAAAACACATCATTTTCATATAGTTACACATCACTTGCATTATCATCAATTAGAAAACATTCTCATTTAGTTGCATATCACTTGCATCAAAAAACATTACAACATAATTCATCCATCCATGCATCACATCATAATATTTGCATTGGAAAACACAAAAAAGACATGCATCATGCATCTCATTTACATAATCAAAATAATTTCATATAGTGGCATTAGGGAAGTGGTTCACTAAGCTTAAATGAGTGAGTCTCTTCATATTTCCAAAAGAATTGGGAAATATGTCAGGTTTTGTGAAAGCTTAATTTAACAAAGAATCAATTGATGACAACCTTCGCACAACTCTTGGAAGTTGGATAGATTCACTCATTTAAGCTTAAGACCCTAGAACATAATCATAATTCATCATTACAAAGCATCACACATCATTTGCATCGTATCCATACTTAATCAATATAAACATCACATTTCATCACATATCATTATTACGTAATCAAATCCATTTCACATAGCATAAAACATCATTTGCACAAATCCATAAAACGTATAGAATCATCCATCATTGCATTATCATTGCATATCATCATTACATATATTCTCATAGAATTGCGTAGCATCACACACTCATACACATTCATTCATTCATTAAATCATTTATTTTGCATCGAAAGAGTATAAAAAATTAAATCCATCACATGACATATCATCAACATCATCACCTAGAAATTAAATGCATATCATCAACATCATAACATAGAAATTAAATGCATCATAGACATCTATCATCATATCAAAACATAGATCATAATCATCGCTGCATATCATATAACCTCAAAAAAAAATCATAATGTCAAAGCGTATAAGGATATCCAAAAGTATGACGAGATACATCAACATCAAAAGTGGCACTGTATCATAAAGTCTAAACACAAGAAGTACAACATCACTGTCACAATGGTGTATACATCATGTCCAAAGTACATCCAAAATATCCTATCCTAACCAGAGCTATGTCGAGCTCCCCCCAGATGGTGTTGGCATCACAGAACCGGTACCTCCTCCACTTGACCGACCTGCACCAGGATCTCTCCTATCTCCAAGAAATGGTTGTATAACACCCCTGCTAACAATCTGAGACTGAGACCTACCAGATCGAGACTATACGAAGCTCTCTTGCTGCTCGGGAGGAACCAACTCATGATATTTACCCCTATAAAACTGAGCCTCTTGAACAGTGTGCGAAACTCTCTAAAATAATCGAATGTACCAGCAGCTGTTGCAGCCTACTATAATCTCTCAGTAATGGCCTCAGCCTGCTCTGCCCGTTGTCTCATGACATCCCTCTCTGCAGTAAGTATGACAACCTATGCCTGTACCTGCTATACCTACTGCCTATCTGCATCTCTCTCAGCCATCAGTGTTTGAACCTGTGCCTGAGCCTACACTAACTAACCCTAAAGAGTCTGAACCTGTGCCTGTACCTATTGTACCTGCTTCCTATCTGCATCTCTCTTAGTCATCAATGTCTGAACCTGGCCAACCTGAGCCTACATCTGAGTCTATAACTATCCCACCTGTGCCTAAGCTTGCACTAACTCACCCTGAAGAGTTTGAATTTGTGCCTGTAATGCCTCTATCTGTGCCTATTGTTGATGAGAGGGGACTCCAATCTAAATCCTAGGAATCATCGACTGAGGTATGGTAGTACTCCTCCTACATCTAGGAACTACAAAATCTAGAATGTGACTACCAACTGCACTTGATAGCCCTGCACCTAAGCTACCACCATCATCGCCACCCCCACCATCATCACCATCACCGCCACCATCGTCACCACCCCCACCACCACCCTCAGCACCATCGTCTTCCCCTCCATCCCCAATATCACTCTCCTCCTCCTCTCCATCCCCCCTCTGTCTTGGTGCCTGAGGCGGTGCCCTGTCATCATCATCAACTAGCGGAAATGGCTCATCAAGACTAGATAACCTTGGAAAGGGATGTGTGTAGAAATACTCAGAATAATTATGTCATCCCTACATCTACAACCTATGGAGCATAATCCCACACACATGGCCCCAATGTATAATACTTGGTACAAGTAGCATCATAAGATAAGCATGGCTCCCACTCTGTCACATCATGTTGTCACCGTGAATAATGGGAAACCCACTGAGGCATCGCCCGAACTCGTCTAAACTGACAAGAAACCCATAGATACAAATATCTCTTGAGTACATAACATGTTCATCCCATCAAGTATTGAGATAGCATCATGTATGGCATCTCCACCTAATCCTCTAGCTACACCTCACAATCCAAGTAAGGGTGCCATGTCACAGTCTCCAAATCATCTAGGACACGTCTCCAATAATCTAATTTTCCAATCTTATGTTGGACACACAGACCAGTGTAGCTGAACACATAAGGTCTACCCATTGATCACTGTCTATCTCCCATTGGTTGAGTGATCGCTATATGCTCCCATTCCCATATCTGCAACAACTTAACTATAGAATAGAGGCTCGTCACCCCACAATAAACAACCTGGTGCAAATCATGATACAAATGGGCTAACATACAAGAACCCCATGCATATCTAGTCCCCTCCAACATCTACACTCCAATGCCTGACCCTAGCCCACCAATAATCCCTTTGACCTAAGGTCAGGACAAAGGAATCCTCCAATGAACTCAGACATAACACATGGTAGAGGATCATATCTCCCGATCATCTCCCGCCAAGGGACCCAAGAGCCTAAAACATGATCATCTCATAAAATCCTATGCAAGGCATCGGTCCCGCCTTGCTCTACTTTGTCATACACAACTATCTCACCAACCACTGGAATCCGCAAGATACAATACACATCCTTGAGAGTAACTTTCATCTACCGAGTAGCCAAATGAAAGGTGTTGTGGTCACTATGCCACCTATCCACCAAAGCAGTTAGCAAACCCCTATTAATCGTATACTGGGGTATATCTAACAATGATGTCAAACCACAATGTGTGATAATATCTAAATCAGCCTATGTCAATTGACGAATCATATCTCACGTCTTTGGGAAATTCTCCTGAGACTGAAGAACATCAAGGTCCTCCTAATCATATCATGACAAATAAATCAACATTACATCAATCAAATCATGTTCAATCAAGATCATTAGTCAATCTATCAAATCAATCATCAAATCAATCAATCAATCAAGACAATCATCAGTGAATCTATCATCGATCCTCACCTATTATGAGGTCAATACATCATCAATCCTACCATCAATCCTCACCTATCATGAGGTTGATGCATCATCAATCCTACCATCGATCCTCACCTATCATGAGGTCGATACATCATCAATCCTACCATCGATCCTCACCTATCATGAGGTCGATACATCATCAATCCTGTCATCAAACCTCGCCTATCATGAGGTCAATCAATCATTAGTCCTACCATCAATCCTCACCTATCATGAGGTCGATCAAGCATCAGTCCTATCATCGATCCTCACCTATCATGAGGTCAAAACATCATCAATCCTATCATCGATCCTCACCTATCATGAGGTTGATACATCATCAAGTTATCCTATCATTTGACTCTCACATATCATGAGATCAAATCATCAACTATCTTATCAAACATCCATCAAGCAACAAACATCACACAATCAAACTAAAATCAATCAAAATCATCACTCAACAACACAATGCAATGACTAACATGATTCATGAACATTATACAAGCCTCAAATGAACATCAACAATGCAACATTTGACATAACCAAGAGGAATTTAATCAATCACACATTGTCAGATAGGAAAAACAATAGGGAAAATCATCAGGAATCATCAAATACAAACCCTTCCAACACCCCCAAGACAGCAAAAGGAGCCACAAAATCAGCAAAAAGTGCCATTTCAGGGGCAAAAGGCGCTGAAACAGGGTTAAACATGAAATCAAAGCTACATAAAGTGCCAAAAGACTAGCAAAAAGTGCCATTTGGGACCCAAAAAGTGCAACAAAATGGACAAAAAGTGCCATTTGAAGCACAAGAAGCACCAAAACTCTCAGAAAACAACAAAAAATGACTCCAAAACAACAAAAATACCCCCCAAAAGTGCAAAAATGACTTTAAATGGCCTACAACATCTATCTATCAAGTTCAAAACACCAATAAAAGGAGGGAAAATTACTAAAGGAGGTTTCTCGTAATGCATACCAGAGGTCCAGCTATAGTAGGGTGACCATGGCAGTAAATGCACTCGAAATGATGCCTGTGATATGCAATCACCATCTTCCTCTAACTCTCCACTCTCCAAATTCTCCAAAATCACAATGTGCAAATGAATTCACTTTTCCCACTTTTTACCTTTTTAAAAGTTAATGAAGGGAATTATGGTGGGATTTATTTCTGTTTTACCAAAAGTGGGTTTTAACTAATCAAAACTATTCAAGGAGCGAGTGTAGAATCAAATTTAAAGAGATAAATCGTGTTTGATATCAAAGTATCATTGGTTTAATGTTGGATCATCATCACATCATTACAACATCACCACACAATCATCAAATCATCGACAAATCATCAAAATTCCAAACTCCACCAATTTATCTCTTGAGGGAGCATATATTCATCAGTACTTGAAAATCAACATCTGGGGCATCGTCTGGGGCATCAAAAACTTTTATGAGTATCGGTATCAAATTTTTCTTTGAAGCAACGTGTAAACACATTACTTCAAAGAGGGGAAAAATGTATACACCTAAAATCGGTCATCACCTTTAATTAATTAAATACTAGCTATTTAATTAATATTTTGACTACATATAAATAAATTCTCAATTTATTTATATTGTTCATTTTCTAAATTCTCCAAATCTAAAAACATATTCTTCTAAATTAATTAAATAATAAAATTTCCACAAGCTTGTTTTATTTAATTAATCTTCACTAATCTCGATTAGGAATTTGAGCACATGTCTACAACTTTTTGTGCCACCTCACCAAGGTCACATGAAATTAAATAACTCTAGTTTTTAATTATAATTATCTTCAACTCATTTTTAAAAGCACGTGGCTTATTCCTCACACACTTCCACCAATTTTAAAAGAACATGGTCTTTTCTTCCCACTCTTGAGTCTTCCATCCAAATGGCATGTTGCCCATTGGTCAAGAGATTCTTCCATCCAAATGGCATGTTGTCTTTGGTCAAGGGGACAACATCTTGATTCTCTCCATCTCCATCATCCATTCTTCTTGTTCGAATCTGGACCATCGAGTATTGCCACCTCACTATATGCTTGGAAAAGGCTATAAATACAACCCTTGGGCATTGTATTTTGCATCGACATTTGAAGTAAAGTTATCATGCAAGAACATCGTTTGAGCTTGGGAGCACTTTGGAGTCTTATAGTTACTTTTTACATCATGTTTTGCATCATTGTTAGATCTTAGACTAACACTTTGCATCATAGTTGCATTTTAGATTAGCATTTTCATAGTTAGCATTTGAGCATATGGAGTATCATTTTAGTTTTCCATAGTTTTCATTTGAGCATATGTAGAATCATGTATAGAATCATATAGATCACTACCATAGTATCCACCACAGTTTTTCCATTCATCATAGTATCCATTATCCTTTCCATCATATAGTTTCATGTAGGAGCTTAGTTGGCTTGCATGTTGAATACTAATCTCGTTTCTTAAGTGTCATTCTAATAGCCTTTGTGCACATAGAAATCTGAGGGCCAAAGGGTTAAAGGAATCATTAAGAATAGAGGACAATAAGATGTTCTTGGAAGATTTGTTAAATTGCAAATTAGACTAGCTTCTTTTCTTTGAATCTTTAATATAATTAATTTCATTAAGGTTTGTGTTGATACTAACTTTACACATTTCACACACACACAATAGCATCCTAAAATCATTGATCTATACTTTCTCTGATCGGCCTTAGAAGATTCATCATTTTTATCAACTTGCAACTAGTAACCATAGGGGTACATACCATTTTAGAATCTCCCATTCCAAACTTCTTCAATATTTCCTTGGCATATTTTGACTGTGATATGAGAATACGTTTTTCTAATTGATTGATTTGTAGTCCAAGGAAGAAATTCATCTCTCCACACATTGAAATCTTCTTGCACATACCTTCATTTCCTCATAAGATAATTTCATCTGCATAGTCTACCACAATCAAGATTTGTTCTCCCTCAACCTTGAAGTAAAGGTTGTTATCTGCAATACCTTTCCTAAATCCTTGCTACAACAAATACTTATCTAACCTTAAATATTAAGCTCCAGGAGCTTGTTTGCATCCATACAATTCCTTCTTCAACCTACAAACCATATCAGCATCATCTGATAACTAAAATCCTTATGGTTGTTCAATGTATACCTCTTCTTCCAACTGACCATTCAAGAATGCAGATTTCACATCCATCTGATATACTTTGAAGTCCTTATGTGCTACAAAAGCTAAACCCATTCTAATGGCTTCCATCCTTACCATCAGAGAAAATGTCTCCACAAAATTTGTTCCTTCTACTTGTGAGTAGCCCTTACACATAAGTCTAGCATTGTTTATGACAACCTTTCCATCATCATTCAGTTTTTTCCTAAGAACCCATTTAGTTCCTATCACATTCTTGTTTGCAGGTCTTGAGACCAATTTTGAAGTCTGATTCTTCTCAATTTGTTCCAATTCTTCTTTCATAGCATTGATCCAATTCTCATCTTTGCATGCCTCAATCATTATGTTAGGTTCCACCTCTAAAAGTAAACATAAATTTAACTATTCTTTTATCATAGCAGCTTTCTTTCTTGTCAACACACCTTTTCTCTTATCTCCAATGATCTAATATTTAGAATAATTCTTCTACACATACTTAGGAGTCTTATGGATCTTTTCTAGAGCTTCTTCCTCTTCATCTGCAATCTCATTTTCTTTCTCTTCATCCTTTTATTCTTCACTGCAAGGGAAATCATCAAATTAATATCCTTCTATCAGTACTAAACTTTGTAGTGTTTCTTCATCTACCTTAACACTTGCACTTTCAACAATATTCTTCAACCTTTTATTATAACACTAATAGTCCTTGCTTCTTGTAGAGTATCCAAGGAAGATTCCTCCATCAGATATTTCATCAAACTTTCCTAAGTTTTCTTCATCTCTTATAATATAGCATTTTCTTCCAAAAACTCTAAAATACTTCATAGTAGGAGGATTACCATACCATAACTCATAGGGAGTCTTTGAACATTTTACTCTTGCTTGACCTCTGTAAAAATGTAAACTATTGTATGGATTGCTTCTCTCCAGTAGACATCTGGTAGATTTTCTTCCTTCATCATTGTCCTAGTAGCTTCTTGAACTGTTCTATTCTTCCTCTCCATGAATCCATTCTATTGAGGAGTCCTAGGAGTTGATAAATCCCTCTTTATTCCATGATCTTCACAAAAGCTATTAAACTCATTATAGGTGAACTTACCACCTCTATTAGACATTAAGAAATTTATTTTTACATTCATCTCATTCTCAACCATAGACTTAAATGCTTTGAAATTATCCAGGAATTCTAATTTTTCTTTCATAAATGTCACCCATGTCATTCTAGAATAATCATCAATCAATAGCATGAAATACCTGTCACCATATGATCTTATTGTTACAAGTATCAGTGAGTTTGGTGGTGTTGTCATTAATGTTTTTATTGATGTTAGCATAGTACATGATGTCGCAAGTTGTGCATGTATAGTTGAGATGTTGTTGAGATGTTGTAAGTACATGGAGCTATCTTTATGGTTTTGCAAGTGTGCTAATATGATGAGTTCCTAAGTGCTTTTGATAAATAGTGAAGACTAAGTTGAGTATGTGTTTAGAGTGTGCTCTGGTATGTGCTCCACATTTCTTATGTATTGATATTATGTGTGTTCAGATCTGAATTGTTGTTAATGGAAATTTTTTTGGTGATATATCCTAGTTTGTAGCCTTTGGTTTGATGGAGAGTGAAAGTTGTGTTCACTGGTGTGTGAATTGGTTTGATAGAGTTGTTTATCTATGACTAGGAGAATTTTTTTTGCTTTGAAATCCTCTATTGGTTTGTTTCAGGTCTTACAAATCTAGTTGAAGGCTTTTAATGATGTTGTCTATGTTTTGTCAAAGGCGTTCATGGTTTGGTGCTACGGAATACATGTTTCAGATTTTTTTTTGTGTTTGTATAGTCCAGATGGACTGTTGGGAAGTGTTCAGTGGTTGAAGGTTTTTGCACTTTCTTTGGATGAATCTGAAGGCATCTGAGATGTGTTCCATTGTATGGTCAAATGTGTTATGTGGTCCACATACTATCTTCTTGTTGTGGAAGCATGTACTTCAAAGTTCTTTTGTGTTTTCATTAGGTTTGGCCAACCTGGTATGGACACTTCATGTAAAATATTAAGTATCAATTGAGGAATCATGTGATTGATCTGAGACGTTGCTTTGGGTCTTGGTTAAGTGTTGGATTGGTCTGCTCTCATTCATTTCCACTGTAGGAATGTTGAGTTGCTGACCTAATTTGAATTTATAAAATGAAGCATGTGTAGCCGACCTTGGAGAAAGTTTCTAAGGTTGAAGATGATATAAATACAAGTTGAGTTGTTATTTTTTATATCAATAGATCAAGTATGCCATGAATTTGAGAATCATAATGTACAAAAGTGAATTGAGGCATCAGTACTTTAATGTGTTAGATTCCTGAAAGCAGTGAGTTGATGGTGTCTACAATTCTTCTGATCAAGGCTGCAGATGTGTGTAATCTATTGTGGTGGACCTTTTCTATTATCTTTTGTATCTATAGGCAGTGATCCTCCTGTTGATGGTGATTTTGGCACCACAACAATGCAAGCAGAATATTCCTACTTTGCTTCTCCTGAAAGAGAAAGGCAACACATGGATGCCTTAGCTCCCAAGGTCTTGGTAGTTGGGTCTCAACTGTGCTGATGTTACTTAGTGGCCAATGCGACAGTAATATTCAAGGGGCCTGCTGGTGTTGGGCTTCTGGATTGTTCTAAGATTGAGCATGAAATAAAACCTATTCTAACCAGGGGTTTTAAAGAAGTACAAAAAGATGGATCAGGGTTTTGGAACAAAAAAGAATAATAGTTCATCCAATTTAACTAGACTTATTGCCTTTCAAGGAATTTGTAAATTAAAACTGAAGAAAAAATTAAATTTTGATTAACACACAGTATCATTCATTCACAATGCTGATTTTTAACAACTAACTATAAACTACCATTTAAGCAAAACACAAAATGAGATTTCATTCCTTGAAAGCTTTCAAAATCAGATGATTAATTTTAGATAAATATTGTTCTGGAACACAATATGAAGTAGATTCAAATATGGTTGCTTCTACTATGGGTTAGAGAGATAAGCAACATTTACAAATCTAGCACAATCACCAGTGTACATTCAGACTGCTTCCATCTACACTAGAAGAACTTTGAAAATACATTACAATTTGTATTGAAATCTAACTGCTAACTAAGAAGACAAGAGAAGCTCTCATTACTGAGAATCAAGATGCAACTCGATCTCCTTCTACTAGCTGACTAACTCCTAACAGTTCTAGCTCTAAACAGTTCTCTAAACCTAGAAGTTCTAATCTAGAAGTGCTAACACTCAAAATTTTGGAACCCCTCTTTTAGAGGCAAGAATGCCATATATACATCTCCCTGAGAAGAATTTCGGTGCCCGTTTTTAGGGTTTACAAAATATCCCATGGTGTCAAGAAGTCGGTGCCTAGATCTTTAACAAAAGTGGATTCTGCAATAAATCTGAATCCTTTCCCTCTTATGTCGGTGAAGATTTTCCCCTGAGGTGCTATGCAGATCTTTTGCAGCTACCTTCATAACTCCCACACCTCCGTGTTCAACTTTGAACTCCAGGGGAGCTACTTTGAGTGCCCGAAAATATCATCATTAATGTCAAGCTACCTCTGCCAACAGATCTCACAGTTGTCCCCTCTTTTTACGACTTTATCTTCTACCTTCGGCTCTCTGCTTGTTTTGCACATTGACCGCTCCCATGGAAGCAAAGCGTCGAGCTTCTTTTTCAGATCCAGATATCATAGTTCTTGAGCTAGTCCATTGGCTCATGAACTTAGAAGGATCCCACATAGCTTGCATCCTATAGATTTCCTTGTGATCAGTCGGGCCTGCGCCACACGAGCTTCCCGGGCAGTCAACGGTGGTCCGATCAATATCGTATGTCGATGAGGCATCAACCCTTCACTGACACCACACGGAAAAGCCCCAATCCTTCAGCAAACCCTCGCTTCCTCCCCGAGCTCATTTCCTTTCGGTGTGACCTTCGCCCATCGCCAAGATCCTGTGGTGAGACCAGATCCCTACGCCGAAGTTGCTCTTGTTGCCAAGACCTCACCCCTTTAGCTAGACACTATGCCGAAGGGATCACCTTTGGTGATCTTTTCACTTCGATGAGACCCTTCTTTAGTCATACCGACATGCATCCTCTTTGTTTCACATGTGTCACTGTAGCATTCTCTTGTTAGGGAGATGTCTTATAGAAACCCTAAGTCTCAGCGAAAGCCTCTGCATGTTCTTTATTTGATTGCCAAGACTTACTAATTCTCTCGCCGAAGACCCTTGATAGAATCCCTTTGTGGCATGTCGACATGACTTTATGAATTCGCCGAGACCACATAGCGAGAACGCAAACCTTCCCCAAAAAATCTTCTTAGGCGCGACCTCCCTCAGTCGGCGTGACTTCCCATGGTCAGGGAGATGTTAAAGTGACCCAATGTTTTCTCGGTGATGAACCCCTTCTCCTTCGAGGAAACTCCGCTGAATCGCCGAAACCCTCCACCGAACTCAAAATTCTGGCCGAGTCCCTGAGACAAATCACCACACACTAAACCTAATCCTGCAAAACGAGGTTTTCGTTATTAATATCATGCCTTTTACTAAAAAGAAACTTAACTCCGGCGGAGGCGGAGCTAACACAGGAATGGGAAGCAAAATTTAAGCATGTCCCGGCGGAACCGGGATCGGGACAAAACGTGACCCAGAAAAGACATCCCCCACCTTCAAAACAGGTGGGGGCGGGGACAAAAGAAAACTAGAACTAGCACCAGAGTGAAACGAAGAACCAGGCGGGACCGGGGTTGGAACCAAATCCGAACCAAAAACTTTCTCCAAGTTTCAGGTTCGGATTTCGTTCCGAACCCGCCTTCGACATTACCTGAAAAGAGGAAGAAAAGGAATAGAAAGAGCAAGAGGAAAGGGGAAGGAAAACCCCATGACAAAGCAAAAGAAAATAAAAAGGAAAAGAACGGGACAAATGGAATCAGGATCAGGACGAAACCCGAACCAGGAACCTTTTCAAGTTTCAGGGTTTGGTTCCCGTTCTGGTGCCGAGTCCGCCAAAACAACACAAGACGCAAAAGACAAGAAAAACAAAACAGGCAGAAACGAGGCTGGGGAAGAAACAAAAATGGAGCTTGGAAGAAGTTCCAAGTTCGGAATCGGTTCCGGTTCCGGGTCCGCCAAAAAACAAGAAGAGAAAATGACCAAGGCTGAAAATAAAATACCTAAGGCAACAGACACAAACCGACAAAGACCAACAAAGAGAGAAGAAAAGGTGAGGTCGAACTCGGGACGGGATCAAAATGAGGAACTTGAAAAAGTTCAACATTCTGAACTTGGTCCCGAACCCGACTCCGACAAAGAACAAAAGAGAAGACAAAGAACAGTCGAAACTGGAACGGGGGACGAAACAAGACCAAAACATAAAAGGAAGTCCAAGTCTGGTATCGGTCCCGGTTCCACCTCCGACAGAACCTTGAAAGGAAAACGCCTAAGGCAGAAAACCAAAGGCCAAAGGAAAAAGACAAAGGGGGACCCAATTTGATCCAGATCAAAGTGGGGTGGTTATGCAAGGCATAACAAATGGCGACTCGGCTGGGAAAATGGTGTAACGCTGGAAATGAAAAGCTTTGCACAATAGACAACAAGGAAGATTGATTAGAAGCACACAATGCATACAATACTAAAATCTAAAATGAAAATTCATTCGTTAAGCAACAAAGAACATGGGAAAGTAAAAACGTAATTAAAACTAGAACAATCTCACCAATTTTCAAACGTATTTCCATGATTCATCTTGATTGCCCTTCTCCATTTTGCTTGTGTAGTATAATTGCCCTCAGATTTTCAAGTTCGTGCAAGTATAGCCTAAGATAGTGATTAGCAAAATATCGAAGATTCAAGACAAAAGTGCTCTCCAAAGTTACAAAATTCGCGAGAGAGATTTCGAGAGAGATTGGAATGAAGAATGACAAATCAATTTATAGAAAATTGATTATTCGAACAACAGCCAAGATCGAAAGATGAATGGACGGTTGAGATTGACTGATTAGACATGCATTATGTTAACTGACAGTGATGACACGAGTGATTCAAATTAGAAATAGAATTAAAGATTAAATAAATGATTTAATCTTCAGTTCGGCATTCAAAGACATAAGAATTATCTTTGCATGACAAATATAAAGATTGATTAAAGCAACTCTCTGTTCGAACGCACGCACAACACTTAATTAATTAAATAATAATATTTAATTAATATGCATGTGCACGCAAATGAGTTAGAACTGGACGATTGAATGGTTAGATGAGGAGATTACTCGAGAACGCCACTCAGACATCAAATGAATAGTTAACTGAACGATTAAAATAGATGTCTAGTTGAGTAAAAGTGAATACTTAGATAACTCACATAATTATCTAAAATATAGAAGAATGTGTTAAAATAGAATTTATGAATTAAATAATTCATTTAATTCAAGACTCAATATTCGAAGAATAATTAAATAAATAAGATTTATTTAATTAAATGATAAAGGGATTTAAATGAATAATTAAATAAATTAAAATTTATTTAATTATAGTTGAAATATGATAAAGAATAAATTAAATAATGATTTATTTAATTTAACGGAAGAATAAGGTTAATTAGTAACATAATTAAATGACATTTATTTAATTAATAGAAGAAATAAAGAAAAGTGGTGAATTAAATGGTGAAATTGGTGAAAATTGTAAGAAAAAATAAAGAAAATTGAATTAATTAAATAATG
>VDFB02271358.1:337788273-337871626 GCA_007258455.2 Sequoia sempervirens | reverse complement strand
AAGGATTATGCACTTCCAAGTTGTACATCCTTAATTTCCTCTTTATCCATTCTCTAATTAACACTAGATGTGTTTGAAATGTATACATGATGAGAGTTATGAGATTTATAGTATGGTACTCTTTGTTGAACATATAGTTTATTAATCAATGATGCTTATGAAAAACTTATTCTACAACTAGGTTTTGAAACATGCTAGGCATATTTATGTGTAAATTGATCCTTCATCTTAAGTTTACTCGAGAACATTTAGAAAATTCTAGTAAAACCTTCTCAGTTTAAGATAATATTTCTTAATCATGTTGCCTCTAATTTAAACATTGACCCCATCTTCATCTTTTTCTATTACACTTAACTATGATTTTTGATTTAACCCTTGCCTAAGGTTCACTAGGAGGAATCAATCAATAGTCTCAAAACGCTCCCTTATATTTCCTAAGTTTGAATAATGATTGTGTTTCTAAAGTTCAACTATACAGTTAAGAGTAATTTATTTAATTATTCAAGGTTATATGTTACTATCCACAATAATTCAACTTCTCTATCGATGTCATAAATGACCTTTTTGGTGGAAGAATTTAGGTTCCTTTAATATTAGGTATTGAAGAGAATGATATTATTTCACTTAACTCATCAAAATCTCTAATAACCATATTTAACAACCATTTCTACCTTCCTAAAGTTTAAGGGAAGTGTCACACGATGATAGGTCATATAACTCTTATTAGATGGACTATTGCATCTACATCACTTGCATAGTCATAATATTCTTGAGGTATTTCCTTTGGGAGCTAAAGTTTTTTCTTTCTTTTTTTTTGAGTTACTTATTGTAACTAAGGGTTAATTTTAAGTATGGATTAGAGGTTAGAAAATCAATACAAACAAAGAAACCCAAAGAAATTACAAATTACAATGGAAGCAAACATAAATAAAATGATTATACCAGCTAATCGTTGAAACCTCTAGATTCACCTTTGTAACACCTTCTAACTTGTTGGTTGACGTGTTTCCCTCAAATTTGATGTGCGAGCAATCTGAAAATGAAAGCCTAAGTCCTACACAAGCTTTGAAGGATTTTGAATCTAAATGCCTATGATCAAATGATTGAAATTCCTATGCCTAAATATGTCAAAAACTTAATGGAATATGACAATAAATGTTGCAACTTCTTTCAAATGTCTAAGTGTGTGAGTGTCTAATCTAAAAATGAGAGAAAAATAGCATTTTATAGAAAATGCCATTTTGAATGGAAAGGCGAGATTGACTTTCTACAGAGACCTAAAATCAGAGGACGAGATTAAATTTGACAATCCCTAATTAAGGTTAGGGAGAAATCCTTAAACAAGTGGTTGAGATGTCATCTACGAAGATCGAATCAGTAGTGGAGAATAAATGAAATAACTAATTAGAAAATAAAGATTTTCAAAAATCAAGAAGATAAAAAGTACCTAATTTGTGAGATTTGAAAATCAAGAAGATAAGAGTCGAACTGAAGATCAGATTAGGAAAATCAAGAATCTGCCCGATTACTTGATTTTTTTGGAGGAATATTACCATATTGAATTAAATTAATTCAAAATATGGATTTTGTGAAATAATAAATAATCAATTTTCAGATTCTTTACTAAAATGGACTGTCAGTTAAGAATGTGATGACATTTTAAATAATTTCATTTATTTAAAATGAGAGGAATATTAATTTTGACAAAAATAATTAAAAATAATTATTTAATTTAGCAAATATGATCAATAATTAAATAAATTAAATAAATTATTTAATTATAAGGATTAGTGACATATTAAATAAATAAATGAAATTCATTTATTTAATAATCAAGAAGAAGTAAATGAAGAAGGGTAATTAAATAAATTAAGAAATTTATTTAATTAAGGGAAGACTTAGACAATTAATGATGTATTGAATAAATAAATATAATTTATTTATTTAATAATCATGAAGAATACAAGAGACATGAATTAATTAAATAATAGTGTATTATTTAATTAATAGCTGAATGTGGACCAAGGACATAATTAAATGTCATAATTTTGCTAGGAAAAAAGTGGTAAAAAAAATGAAGCTTGGAGGCCTGGGTCATTTTTATGTGTCTACATTTCACCCCTCTTTGTCATAATGTAGCATCTCATGTTGTGACAAAGAAAATAAGTCAATGCCATGCCCCAATGAAGGCATAGAGTATCAATGCCCCCTCAGGAAAATTTTCAAATTTTGGGTCGACGGAAAAAAAATTTGGGAAGGGTCCCGATAAGTTATTTTGATGAGTAGAAAGACAATGGCAGAGACGGTTTTGGATTATGACATGTTTAAGGCAGCCAACAGGGTGGTTAAAGTTGGTCAAATGAGCCTCCAGTAATAACCTAGTTGACCTATGCCATTTTGACTTTTATAAATAGGTTGACAAAGGGGAAAAAGTCAATTCATTTTCACTATTCACTTTGCAAATTTTGAGAGCTCAGAGCGAAGAGGACTTCAATGAATTTAATAAAATTAACATGTTGAGGATAATTATGAAATAAATTAATTAAATAAATTATATTGTGTGAATTGCAAGTAAAGCTAGCAAAATCAAAATTAAAATAGAAAGTATTGTTAAATGGGAAAAAAATCAATAAAAGAAAAGAAAAGATAAAAAGGACCAATGAGTATTGAGTTTGGCTGAAAAGCTAGAATTAAATTAGAAAATTTCTTTTAATTTGGATTTTTAGATTTTTTGAAAAAGAAGAGATATAGTTTTTATTTAATAGAAAAATTGTGAGTTTTTCATTCATGGGAAAATTTTGATGGAAGTTGCACAAAAATAATAGTTCTGAAATATTGGATCTTCTGAAGTTTTCGGGGGAATTGTTTCATTTTCTTTCATAGTACTAGGGAGGTTTTTCTGAATAGAATATTAGATTAGAAATTTGAGCAAGGAAATCTAGAGAAGAGATTTTGAAGAAGGAACGAAAGCTCTTCGAAAAGGCTATCGGGATCAAGCAAAGCTTCATCGAAAATTTCAATAGCGCAAGACTCCAGGTTCCATTTTCTTATTTCTTCAATTTTCTAATTCAAAAAAAAGAAAGAAGATAAATATGATTTCTGTGAGAAAAGAAACTATATGAGGTTTTAGAAAAAAAATTTAGGAAATAACTAACAACAATAAACATCTTATGAAAATCCCCAATTTGTCTGTGAATGACATGAAAGAAAACATTTTACTTCCTTTGAAACAAATAGATTTTTGAATTTATTTTCATGTATATATAGGTATATATATATAAATCATGGGATATATATATAATATATATATATAGTTAATTTTAATAATTAGTCTCTTACAGAATATGTTTTGATAATTATATATACATAAATATATATATACACATTTGTATCGAAGTATATATATATAATTGTTTGCACTTATATTTTTTAATGAAACGCATTTCAAAATTTTATGGGGAGCCGAACTATACCAGTCGACACTTATATCAGGGCAGACTGAGGGTTTGCGATGCATTTTCCAAAAACTACAATGCATTCACCTTTTTGAGCCGCATTTGTCATTTTGCGACGCAATCGCCTGTTTGAGCGACACATTTGAATCGAACAACGCAAGTGTCATATATTGTGACACAAGTGAACTGATGTGACACATTTGAGCAATCGAGCAACATAATTGACATGCCATGACACATTTGAAGTATGGAATGACGCATTCATTGTTTTGCGACGCAATTGTAGTCAACACGGTGCATTTGATGTTGACTTTGACTAGGGCTAATTTTGATACTTTTCCCAGTTTGAAATACTTTTGATGATACTGAAAATTGTCGAGAAGGTACTGACGCGTTGTTTGGCTTTATGAAGAGACAACTTGCCCCTATTTACACGAGAAAACTGACATTGTTGACCAGCTAACTCTGCAAGAGCTATGACGACTGATGCGACTAGGTCTTTTCTATGTCACCTATATGCCCACTATTCGGGCTAATAGGGGACTTCTGAATGCACTATGTGAGCATTGGTATTTCGAGACCTGTTCTTTCCACCTACCGATGGGAGAGGCTACCATTACACTGGAGGATGTGAACCATATTCTACGCATGTCAATCTAAGGAGAGTGGATTGTCTATGACCCTCACCATGGCGAGCAGACCTTCAGGGTGTACTATCAAGATGAGGGTGCAGGACTCGGCATCCAGGGATACAAGATCCGTTGGGAGTTTATGGCGAAGCACTATGCTCGTTTCGATGCATTTCTGGTGACACTTATTGGCGGGATACTGATTCTCAATCATTGTGGACATGGGTTCCCTATTGGCTAGGGAGACGTCTTAGTTGGGATGAGATGAGATAGGACAGTGTATGCCTAGGGCCCATGTTTATTGGGCACATTCTACCACCACCTGCACGAGGTTGTTTACCGAAGGGCAGAGAGTATCTCTTGTAGGACCACACTAATGATGATTTGGGCCTGGGAGCACACAGCCATTTTTTGTCCGCCAATTCAGAGACCACAACTATCCAAGGGGATTCCCTATGCCTATTACTATGTTGGTGCTCTACAGTAGACACGGATGGGCGAGACAGGTTGGTGGTGGCATCAGATCGATAATATGGTGTCATTTATTTGGAGGCCATATAGAGACAGCTAGTAGTGGGATGATGAGGTGCCTAGCCATGGGGATGGAGAGGTGGGATTGCAGATCTCGGGATCACAGCAGATTATGACCTATGGTGGTAGGCACATAGACCAGTACCATTGATAGATCCTGATGGGTAGCACTCGTGGATAGGAGGTCTGTCATACCACATGTGTCGAGGGCCAGGCGAGGAGGTAGACATGGTGATAGGGGTAGAGGCTAGGGGAGGGATGGAGGCAGGGATGGAGATAGGGATGGAGGCTAGGGGAGAGATGGAGGTCAAGATGGAGGCAAGCCAAGGTGGGGATGATGGGGATGATGGGGATGATGGAGGAGACAGTTGGAGATGGATGAGAGATGGTCAAAGACAGGGCCAAAGGGTGTGCCCACATGTGGTGAGAGTAGCACTAGATGCTATCCCAGAGGTGGCTGAGGAGGGGGAGAGAGAGGAGGAGGAGTAGCTGAGGCAGGAGGGGGAGGAGGAGAGATAGGAGGAGCCATTGGTGGAGGAGGAGAAATAGGAGGAGGATGTGGTGGAGGAGGAGAGATAGGAGGAGGATGTGGTAGAGGAGGAGAGACATGAGGAGGATGTGGTGGGGGAGAAGAGATAGGAGGAGGATGTGGTGGGGGAGGAGCAGCCAAGGCAGAAGGAGGAGGTGAGACAAGAGGAGGATGTAGTTGTGGATGTGCCTATGGATGAGGGAGTCGATGGAGAGGATGCTGCAGAGGATGATGATGATGCCATGGATGAGGCTGAGAGACTTCTTAGATGGAGGATGGTGCAGGGAGAGGAAGGGATACCATCCTCATTGATATTACCCCAGGATGCCACGATAGACTAGAGGGTGGTAGATCTGTAGAGGAGGCTGGACGAGAGTGTGGCAGAGGTCAGGGCACTATGGGAAAAGCTAGAAGTAGCTTGGGTAAAGCAGGATCAAGCAGTGATCCGTTAGTAGGACTCAACTCAGTGGTGCATAGAGTTTGCAACATTATGTATAGGGCCTTTTGGGGATATTGCTCGTTATCTGGCTAAGGTGAGCATGAGGTTCATATAGTACAATAAACTATATGAGCAGGAGGTGCCTCCTAAGTGATGAGATCCTAGATTGTCGCAGTCACAGACAAGGATAGGCAATGGTCAAGGATAGGCAGTGGTCACCAATTAGGGAGTGGGAGTAGCAGCAGGAGTCACACGAGTGCAGGAGGTTCTACCTCATCAGGGCACATATCAGGACATAGGTCCCACCACTCTCACACGCATGCCTCGAGTCATCATTTGATTTATAGTCATGGGTCTACTGGTTCAATACAAGGGTCTGTACAGAGGTAGCCACTAGTGGCAGATCCTTTAGTCTCACAGAGTCAGGCCGCAGTGACATCACAGGTTGCATAGACAAAGGCTGTTATAGGTCCCCCCATTATCTCAGTGCCAATCATAGATCCTCAGCTACCACACTCTTCACCACGAGGAGATGATGAGAGCCTCCCCTAGGGGCATGTTTGCTATACTTTTTTTATGTTATGACACATTATGTATAGATCATTGAGCCTACGAGCTCCATTTTTGGGATATTTGTTGACTCTATCCTGTGAAATTGTATATTTTTTAGATGATATTATATGATGATGTAGTTTTGATGTGGCCTACATGTGTGTTATGTGATGTTATTTAATTTATGCATTATGATATATGTGATGTGATGCTTTATGTATGATGTTGATTTATGATGGATGATGGTATTATGTGTGTTGTATGATGCTTTCTTATGATATGATGCCATGCTTATTTATATGTTATGTTGATTTTGTGATGATGATGATGATAATATGCATAATGTATTTATTTGAATGGATGTCCTGTTCATGACAATGTGAATGCAATATGCAATGACATGTATATGATTTAATGCTATGGATGATGTATGTATGAACCTAATGCAATGTTTATATGATCATGTATGCACTTATGTTTTTGTATGTCACAGGATATCATCATGAGATGGACATGAGAAGATGCCCAGACTAATGAGAAAAGATGACTAGATCGAAGGAGATGCATGTTAGTTCCTAGACAAAATCCTTCAAAACTTTACCATAAGACTTTAATATTTATTGGTCTTAATCATCACTGGGAAAATTGTTGTGATGGCCAAAAAACAACATGATATGACATATATCAAGGTGTGCAAGGTTGTACCATCACATAAGACCAACAATCATAGACAAGGATGATCATGACTCATACTAAGAGCGCAATTGCCCCAGTCTATTTGTCATAACCCCCCACAAGCAGAAAAAGACAAAAATGACAATTCATGAAATATCATTGCTTCTCTAAATCCTATTTTTAGGACATCCTTGAAAAACTAGCAGCATGATTGCCAAAATACAAAATAGAGCCATTATCATGATACGTCGTTGTTTTTCTAAATCCCAAAATCAGGACCTCGCAGAGAAACTAGTAATCATGTGCGTCAAACGTCATGATACATCGATGCTTCTCTAAATTCTTTTACTGGGATCTTGCTGAAAAACTAATAACATGATAAAAAGCCAAAGACAAGTGCCAAGTGTGATGCAGGAGCATCCAGTGGTGTAAGGGCAATCGTGCATCACCCAAAAGCATGCATTGCATTTATACCCCTTTGATTAGCTTTTTGTAGATGTCTTTGTATTTCTAGATACCCTTTTCATTATTATGTTAATCCCCACTTTTAGTTTTGTTGTTCTGCTTTCTCTAGTGATTTTCTATTTTTAGTAGCTTTTAGAATTTGCTGCTATTTTTAGAAACTTTTGAGAAATTGAAGGTGTTTTGGAATTAAATTTGAAAAAAAACTATTTGGAAGGATTTAGAACAGAAAAATAAGAATATTGGTGAAAGAATCAGGTGGAGAGCATTCTCGGTTTGAAAGATATTACAATTTTAGTCTCCCAGAAAAGCATCTGAAAACCTTCCAGATTGGGTTTGATACACTAAACGGCCCCAAAATGGCTTTAAAACTTGTTGAAATTGATTAATTGGGTTTCTAGCACATTCTTGACTCTGAGACCTTTCCAATGGTTCAAACGGTTTGAAAAATGGAGTCCCGGATCAAAAGTTATGGCTCCTAGAAGTTGGCACACTTTCTTAAGGGTGTTGATTTTCATATGGTGTTTTAATTTTTGAGTTTCAAATTGTAATTCTTGGCACCAAACCACCAAAACTCATAACTTGAATGTTGTTTTTGGCTCCTAAGGGAAAGGGGCTATTTATGGGGGAAATTCTTATGATTTTGGTAGCTTTTTGGGGAAAAAGAGTTTGCATGTTGCGAAAAGGGGAACTTCTGTAATATTTGTAGTTTCTGAAATTTCTATAACTTGCATATATCACAGAGCTTGAGGATTTGGGATCCTCTACATGTAATATTTTTCATTATTGAATAATAATAAAATTGTTATTTGTGTGCTTTATTTTTGTGTCTCGGGTTTTCTCCCTCGTCGAAGTGTTTGCCAAATGCATCTAGATATCCATTGTTCTGATGTCAACATGTCAGGTTTGATGATGTCAAGATGCTGAGGTGTCAAAGATTTGATGATGCCTAGATGACAAATTTCAAAGATTTCCAAATTCAGGAAGGACACATCCTGAATAATTTTGATGTCAAGAGGATTGATCCCTAACTATCAAAAGGGATCCCTCAAAATGATGGCGATGCCTAGGAAGGACACATCCTAAGGCGTAAATAACTGATTTTTGTTCTTCAGAAGGAAACATCTAAATAATACTAATGTCGAGAGGAGTGATCCTTAGATTTCAAGAGGATCCCTCAAAATGTCAAATGACAGAGATGATGCCTAGGAAGGACACATCCTAAGGCATAAATGATAGAGGTTATCTTTCAGAAGGACACATATGAAAGTGAACCAAGAGTTGAAAGTTGACAGGTTATGATATTTTGACTTGTTTTGACTGAGTTTGACTTGTGTTGACCATATGTTGATTTGTTTGTCATGGTGATGTGATTTTCCAGTTTGAATAAATGATTTCCATACTTTGTTTTATGAGTTTTCCTATTTGGAAAAGTGATTTGTCCTGACTTGAAGATTTTTTTTATGTATTTTATGGTTTTCAGCTCGATCTCTTGATGCTATGCGTAGAACTTTCAGAGATGTAAACTATTTATAGACTCTGTCAGTTGTTCTCCATCTGGATTTTCCAACTAATAAGCTCCAGAACCAAAAGAAGAGACAATGACGTAAGGACCCAACCAGTTTGGTTCAAACTTTCCTGGCTTTTCTCTATCAGCCCGGTTCGTAGGGTTCTGCATGAGGACTAAGTTGCCAATGTCAAACTTCTTGACCATGACTTTCTTGTTGTAACTGTGACAAAGACAATTCTGATACACTTGTAGATGGTTCAGAGAATTTTTCCTTCTTTCTTCTAACATCTCCAACTCGTGTAGGCACGACTGTCTATACTCTTCATCATTTGTTAAACCCTTCAGGGAGACTCATAAAGAAGGAATTTCAACCTCAATGGGAAAGATGGCATCAACTCCAAAGACCAGGGTGAAAGGAGTGGCTCATGTAGGTGTGTGAATGCTAGTACGGTAAGCCCACAGAGTAGGGTTGAATTGAATATGCCAGTCACAGCCAGCGTCATTGACAATCATTTTCAAGATATTAACAATGGTTTTATTTGACACCTCAGCTTGACCATTTCCTTGTGGGAAATATGAAGATGAAAAATTGTGTTGGATGTGAAATCACACACATAACTCACAAACATCTTGGTTTTTGAACGGACGTCTATTTTCAGTGATGATGGATTGCGGAAGGCCATACTGACAAATGATGTAGTTAAGAATGAACTTGGATATTTGTTTGTTAGTTATGAATGTCAGTGGGATGGCTTCAATCCACTTCATAAAATACTCAGTGGCGGTGATAATGAATTTATGGTCATTTGACGAGGTAGGATGAATCTTTCCCACAAGGTCGAGTCCCCATTAAGAAAAGGGCCAAGGAGAGGTGATCGCTCAAAGTTCCTATGCTGGAGTGTGGATCAATTCACTATGAATCTGGCATTGGCAACAAGTCCTAACATATTCTATTGCATCATTTTCAATGGTCGGCCAATAGTACCCAAGTCTCATTACTTTCTTGGCTACAACAGGACCACTTGAATGAGACTCGCATATACTGTCATGTACTTCGTGTAAGGTTGTATGTGCTTCGTTGGTGTCGAGACATCTAAGGATGGTGTCATCAAAGCTACAGTGTTAAAGGGTGTCACTGACGATTGCATACCTTGTGGCTTTTCAGATAAAGGACTTCCTCTAGCTATTAGACAGGTTAGGTGGAAGGGTTTGAGACTTGAGGTAGTCATAAATGTCCTAGTACTAGGGAGAGTCAGGACCAACAAGTTCGCAAACCATCTCTGACTCTGAAATGTCATATGCATGGACTAACAATTGTTTTATTAGGAATTCCAGCTGAGGCAGATTGCTTGGAATGTCGAGGAGAGAGCCTATTGTAGCCATTGCATCTGCTGCTTTGTTTTGTGCTCTCAGAACTTGTTCAAACATTACCATATGAAAGTATGTTTGGAAACTTTCAACCATCCATTTGTAGGGCATCAACTTCTCATCTTTTGTGTCATATTCATCATTAACCTGGTTGATGACAAGCTGAGAATCCCCATAGACATGTAGTGCTTTGATTTTCCATTTTATTGCCATTCTAAGTCTTGTAACCAGTGCCTTGTATTCTGCCACATTGTTTGTGCATGGGAATACAATGTGGAAAGACTTAGGAATGGAGTCTCCTTGAGGGGTGATGAATAGGATCCCTTCCCCTGAGCGATGATTTGTGTGTGATCCGTCAAAGTAGAGTTTCCAAGGTGACTTAGGTTCTGTATAGAATATCGACTCATCTAGAAAATCTGCCACTAACGGGTGATCACTTTGTAAAGGTGCATCTGCCAGCTAATCTGCTGACTTGTCCTTTGATTTCCTTTCTTTCTACATATTGAATGTCATATTTGCTCAAAATCATGACCCATTTTTCTAGATGTCCTGTTAATGCTGCCCAACTTAACAAATATTTGAGGGGGTCGATCTTTGCTACTAGTTGCCTCTGGTGGCTTAACATGTAATGTCTTAGTTTTTGTGCCATAAAGACCATTGCTAGACAAGCCCGTTCAATTGATGTGTAGTCCAGTTCATACCTGACCAATGTCTAAATGATGTAATATATAGCTCTTTCTTTTTCTTCTTGGTCATTTTGCACCAATAATGCCCCTAGTGTTGAAGTGGTGGCAAAGGTGTATAATATCAAAGGCTTTCCTTGAATGGGAGGCATAAGGACTGGCGGTGACATTAGGTAGTCTTTGATTTTCTAAAAGTCTTCTTGGCATTTATTTTTCCACACAAAGGGGATACCTTTGCACATAATATATTGGAATGGTTGGCATTTATTGGCCAATTGAGCTATGAAGCGTTGAATGGACTGTAGTCGACCTTGTAGAGTCCTAAGTTTTCTTATTCCTCTGGGAGGAGGCATGTCCATGATGGATTTTACTTTCGCCGGATCAACCTCATTGCCTCGTCGAGATACTATATATCCCAACAGTTTACCTGATGTGACACCAAAGACACATTTCTTAGGATTCAGTCTGACTTTGTATTCTTCTAGTCTCTTAAAGATTGTGTCTAACACTTTCAGATAATCTTTTCTTGTTGTTGACTTAGCCAAAAGGTCATCTATATAATCTTCCATTATTCTATGCATCATGTCATGAAAGATTGTGGTCATTGCTCTTTGATATGTGGCGCATACATTTTTAAGACCAAATGGCATGGCATTCCAATAGTATGTACCCCAAGGGCAAGTGAATGTTGTTTTATGCTGTTCTTCGAGGGAAATGCATATTTGATTGTAGCCAGAGAAACCATCCCTGAGGGACAACATCTCGTATCCTGTTGTGAGGTTGACTATGATATCAATATTTGGTAAAGGAAAGTTGTCCTTTGGGCATGCCTTGTTTAAGTCTCTGAAATTGGTGTAGACTCTTATCAATCTGTTTGGCTTTGTTACTAGTACAAGGTTGGATATCCATTCCGCATAGTCAATAGACCTTATGAACCTGACATCTAGAAGTTTCTGCAACTCAACCTTGACCAATAAAGTGCCTTGAGGATGCATTTTGCATAACTTCTATTTGATTGGTTTGGAGTTAGGAAATAGTGGCAGATGATGTAGGACCAATTTTGGATCTAGTCCGGGCATGTCCGCATAGGACCATGTGAATTTTATTTTACATTCCACAAAGAATTTGTGAAATTCCTGTCTCTCTTCTTTAGTCAAGGATGCAACAAAGAGGATTATTTTGGGATCTTTTGTTGTTGATATGTTGTCTTCTATGGTGTCATCTATGAGCATATCTAATTTCTCCTATGTTATGGGAAGAAAGTCTAGTCCTCCATCTTTGGGCGCCTCAAAGAGGTTTTCACCCACAGATACGTCCTTTGTTTTTACTATTTTTTCATCAAAAGGCGCCTTTCGGTTTTCACCTAGAGATGTTTCATTTTATTTTTATTTTTAATTTTGCAACTGAAGGACCGAGCAATCTCACCAAAGTAGGTTGCACAATCTAGACCAATAGTGAATCCTACGTTGTGATCACCATTGGGTATTCCCTCACGTAATCCCATAAACTCTACAATTTCCTCATCATTTTGAAAGGTGTCTAGGACTGGTGGGCCTTGTTGGTCCCAATCGACTAGTTGAGGATAAACTAGGGAAATGCCATCATCAGTGTTGGTGAATTGAGGGGAGGATGCAGAAAGCATGCAGACAGATTTAGTGATATTTTAGATGTAATTATCATCATCTAATTCCACATCTGACTCTATCCAATACTCTCCTTTCACTAGTCTCATATTTGTTGTCAAAATAAGGGGTGAATGACTTAGCTCGTCATGGTTGTCAATGTCATCTGGTAATTCTAATGGATTGGACTGAAGAAATTTAGGTGGTGGGGCTTGTATGTCATGGGGGATGGTAATGTGACAATGACTGTTCTATCCCTGATCAATTTTAAATGTTTGCCAAAAAAAATTTTCAGAGGTCAGTTCCCCACCTTCAAGGAAAAAATCATTAAGGCAACAGTCACTTAATGATCTTTGGGAACCAAATTCCCACTCTTGGGAGTTAGTTTCAGTGAAGGTTTCCTTAGTGGTCTCAACATTTTCTGAAGCATGCACTCTCTCACTTGAAATTCCATTGGTACGTTGATCATCATTGTTGAGCGATCCAACCCTAATCCAAGATACTTTGGTATTTTGAAAGGTTCTATGGGCTCTCTTTCTCCAGTTCTATTTTTTCATAGGCCACTAGTTCCATCATATCCCTTAGCCTTCATTATGTCATATCCCTTGCCATATTTCTTAACTAGTAATGGGGGTAGGTCTGCCATTTCCTTATAGAGCGATCATGTAATGTCGGCAAGGTCCTCATTACTCATGCCTCCCCATTTGATGAAGACTATTTTTGGTGGAACTTTGAAAATTTCTTTGGGTTCCATTCTAAAACATGGCCGACCATAAACCTTTAGAGACTTGGTTATGGTTGTGATGCTATATGCCATGTGTAGCTTGAATTCTCCAAAGCCTAGGTCCTAGATCTTGATAGTGGTTTCAGCCTTAGAGTTTGTGGAAGATGGTGGTGTGGTGGAAGACATGGATAGAATGGATGTGGAAGACAATGGGAGTGTGGATGGGTCAATGTATTTGGAAGACGAAGGCCTAGAAGCCTCTCGATTGATAGGCACTTGATTTTTAGAAACACCCCTTAGGTTGGTATAGTATTGAAAAGGATCGGGGTCACCATATATAGTGATTTTTGTGTCATCAAATGGGAATTTTAAGCATTGATGATATGTGGATGGAATGGATTTTAAGGCATGAATCCATGGGCGACCGAGCAAGATGTTGTAAGAAAATTCTAGATCCAGGACCTGATAGGTTGTATCCACAATGATTGGTCCCACTTTGATAGGAAGAGATATAACGCCTCGTGAAGAGCATTCTTCGTCATCATATGCTTTGATCACTATACTCTTTGTAGGGTCTACGCATGCATCAGAAAATCTGAGAACCTTGACCAATTTCAAGGAGCATATGTTCAATCTTGCTTCGCAATCTACTAAAACTCTTCTAACCTTGTGCTTGTGGATGAAGGTTTCAGTGTGTAATGCATCGTTATGGTTAGTTTTAGGTGAAGAGTAGTCTTGATCAGAAAAGGTGATGTGGTGAGGCATAGTGAGGTATCCCACCATGGTCTCAAACTGATTGACATCAATATCCTTGGGAACAGATGAATCTTGCAGGGTTTTATACAATATAGCCTTATGCGTGGGAGAGATGCAAAGCAGCTCGAGTATAGAGATTTGCGCAGGAGTTTTTGCAAGCTATTCGATAAGGTTGTACTAAATATTTGGTTGCCACTACTTTGTGGTCAAGGCAGGTTGTGACTGCTTAGGAGATAGACCAGGTATGGTGATTTTGGGTTGCCTAACGGGAGACAAACCAGCTATGGTGACCTTTCCACTTCGTGTAGTAGCATTGCATTGGGGTGCTCTCTTGACCGTAATGGTATTGATGTACTTGTCGTCAGTTCAGATATGATTGATAATGGGTCCACCAGAATAGTCATATTTGGCTTGGGCAAAGTTAGCATGATTATTGTTTATTTGTGGACCTAACATGGAAGCACTATTAGTTCCATGGTCCTGCAGTTGGTTCTTATGAATAGTATGATCTGAATTGGAGGAAAATTGTGATCCACCTACCTCAATGATATGACTCTCAATAAGATCTTGTACTAGGTTTTTCAGCTGTCGATAGGTAGAGGCTTTATGTCTTTTTTCTCAATGATAATCGCAGAATGCATTATCATCCCACCATGCTAGTTTGAATTTTCTTGGGTCATATGGTTTTGGTTCTTGAAGTGTGATGACACCACTCTAGAGGCATTTCTTGAGGACCTCTTCAATGGGCTTACCCAAGGGAGTGTATGTGAGGCCCCTAGGGAATTGTCTCATTTGATGGTATTTTCCTTGATTATTTTGGCTGCTTTGGTTGTTTGAAGGGGCATTGGTAGGGGGTGTCAATATTGTTGTTGGTTTGTTTTACGGTTGAACCCCTTTCAGGGCTAGTATAGGGCCCATAGTGTTTGCAACCTTGGCATCAATAGTATCATCATTTGTAACATGTTTATTTTTTACCCAGTATTTATTTTTGTCGGTGGGAGGATTGGCATTTTTTTTTTTTAGGACTGTATCTTAGTTCTCCCTTTGCGATAAGGTCTTTCTCAATCTAGACAACTTTTTCGACTAGGTCCATGAAGGTTGTGCAATGATGCACTTGCAAGGCATATTTTAAGGTTCCTAGAAGTGTTTGAACAAACATGTCCACTTTTTCCTTTTCGGGTATGTCGATGTGACACCAACTAGCTAGACTTCTCCATTTTTGAAAGAATGGGATGAATGTTTCTCCAGCATCCTCTTGCGTGAGATTGCATAAGCTTTTAATAGAAGTGTCCATGTCAATGTTGTACGCGTAATTTCTTATGAATTTTTGTTAAGCTCATCCCATGTTTGGATATCCTTTTGGGTGGAAAACCATTCAAGGGTAGGACCTGCTAGACTTTTAGAGAAAATTCTCATCAAGTATGTTTGTTCATAGGCGACATCCATACAATTGGTTGCAAATTCGTGAACATGTTCGATGTGGTTTATCTTGCCTCTGTATTTTGTAAAATTGGGTGACACATATCCCAAAGGAAATGGTGGCATGTATAAGATCATGTTGAAGGGATATACATTTAGGTCATATGACACTTCTAATTTCTTACTAGATATTTGTATGTTTTGTATGGTCTTCTCTAGACCCATTAGTTTTTCTTGTAAGGCATCTATTATAGGGTCATTTGTGGTCCCATACATTGGATTGCTTGGTATACCATAGGTCCCCATTTATTGTGCATGGATATTGGTGTATTATGGAGGGATGGATTGTTGTGACATGTAAGATGTGTTCGGATTAGTGTGTTGTTGGTACTGAAAGTTTGGATTGGGGATATGTTGGTGAGTATGAATGTGGGATGAGTATCATGGGATGTGTCCCCTAGCCATTTGTGTCGATACTTGGGGAATATGGTGACCATGAACATTGTGATGTGCTAATGATGCCATGGGCTGTGTGTTTTGACTACCTTGTCCAAATTGTTGGGTTTGGACAAGGGGAATGGTCGTATTTTTTCCTTGGGATTTTATGGTATTGGACAGTGTTGAAGTGTTCACATTTTTTTGTTGTCCTTGAATAAATATACATCGTTTACCCCCACCCAAAGGATTTTGGGAGATACCAATGAGAGGATATGTCGAAGGTGTACTCATGGTACTTGATGTAGCTATCAAGGGGGGATTGTTATGACTTGATGATGCCCCCGTGGCATTTACCGTAGTGGTAAATAGAGGATTTGAATAACTTTCCCACATTACCGAGGAGCCAAGGGTGGTTCTAGCCGATTGTGATAGTGTTGTGGATATTGTGGGCATTGTGGCAGATTATGATCCTCCAATGGATGTAGCGTTTATTGTATTGGAGGTGTTTGGAAAGTTTGAGGTAGCATGCACGGTTGTTGTAGTTTCAAAGAAATTATTGCTCGTAGTTTTTGGAGGTTGACCATTATTTGACATGTTATGTGTGTTGTTGACATTAGGATATGGAGATGTTGGTCTCAACATGTTAATGTCGAACCCTTGAGGTAATTTGGCTCCTTGACTTAAGAGTATGGCCAAATATTTGTCTCTGTCATATAGGACCATTTGTTCCACAAATTGAGAGGCCTCTAGGTCTTGTACTACTACCTTTAGGTTTTCCTCAAGTATTTTTCTGTAGACATCCTTATGCAAGAATGGTTCAAAGGGACTGTTTGATGAGGATGGTATTGTCGTGAGAGGTTGATTGTTTGTGTTGGAAAATGGATCGTCAAAAGTCCAATTTGGGTCATACATGGGATTTTTTACATTGGAAGTGGAGTCTTATCCAAAATTTTCCATTTTTCATTTATGTTTTTGGAGTCTAGTTTCCAAAATAAAAATGAGATTGCTCAAATTAAAATGACAACTAAATGTAATGATGACATTATGCAAGGTCTGGGTTCAAAATGACGACTAGGATGAATAATATTTTTGGATTTTTGGGAATAAAATATGCAATGTTTAAACCTAGGATGCAATTTGGGAAAAGGATACCTAAGCACTTCTAAGCTCAATCTTTGTTTTTGATCATGGTTACTAAAGGACTTTATTGAAAAACGACAAGATGACAAGGCCAAAATGACTGGTGAGTTTTCCTAACTAGACTTTTGAGTTGGAAAATCTCACAAAAGGGACAATGACTAAAAAAAGGAATGATGATTAAGTCTAAGATAACCTAGTTTTGGAAGCAATGAAGTTGCAAATTCTACTAAGATGTTCCTAATCCAAAGTATGCAAATATCAAAACCTAGGGACAAGCTAATGCCTAATGTATGCAACTGAAAAATAAAAGATGAAGCCTATGATCAAGAATGCAAACTAATGGTCGAAAGTTTTGAGCAATTTCAAAGTTGGTTTCTAATAGAATCCCTTTGGAAACAGTGTTTGAAAAAATATTGATAAAGTGTAGACTCAGATTTGACTTTCTATCAGGGTTTTACTTGTGACAGGAAAATGTCTCGTTTGAGGCCTCAAATGCGTCATAGTATTTTGATTGTGGTTTGGTTTTGGCAAATGCGGCTCTGAGAATGACAAATGCGACTTAATTTTTCATATGCAGCTCTGTAAGGTTCATATGTGTTGCAACGCAAATAGATGCGGTGTTTGAAAGATCAAATGTGGTTTAACAGTGTGATTGCATCTTAGAAAATTGAATGCAACTCAACAGATGCGACACAGTTTGTTAAAATTGAGCTTCTTGACGTATTGAGGGAAAATTTTATCTATCTAATGGTTAATGTTTTTTCCAAAGATGTAAATGTGGTGAATAATGTTTGAGAAATCTACTAATCACTTGACAAGTACAATGTTTTGAGTGTAAACAAGCACACATAAGACAAGTACAATCCTAAAAGGCCAATAGGCCAAGGGTTTGTATACTTGATATAGCCCACCGATATACCCCGGATTGGTGCTAAACACCTTTCCTTCTCGAGAGCGGATAGCTTAGAATTTTGGTGGCATTGGCTCCCCTCCACGGCTCATTAACATCATTCAAGCACACCAAATTTAGATTCTTTGGGTAGTGACTTCCCAAGAATTGCCATCTCTACTCAAGGGGATTAGTAGTGAGTGTCTTCGGGCATGATACTATACCTTGCACTATATCAAGTAACAGCCAAAAAAGTTTGGACTCTAAGACAAAAGGTGTTTAATACGAGCATTATATTCATAGGGCATGATCCATGTTGTGAGAGTCCCTTTTGGATCCATCTCGTCAGAACCATATGCATGATTCTTGGGCTTTCCCCAAGAATCCACTTTTATATAGCAGATGGAGGTCCCCCAGTTTCAAGGTGTTACCAGTTTGAGTCATTTTGGGGTGAGTACTTTTTCTGACCAAAACAGGCCCAAGATCTAGAGTTAGTAAATGTTTCTCTTATACCCAGGATCGCTCGAAAGCGCAAGGGGAGAGGATACTTCAATTACTAAGTCATGAGGGTAATAACATATAAAAAAAATGGGTTTGGTTTTTTGATCACCAAGTTTTCACATGGCAAGAGCATACTCACCTACCATTTTGCAAACACAATCATGCAAATTAGGAAACATGTTCTTTTTAATTGCACTAAAAGGAAATGTGTACTAATCTAAGAAAAAAGATAGGCACAATGTTTTAGTGTTCAGTCTTCGACATTCAAACCTACAAGACCACAAGTTAGGAGTTTGAATATTTTCCTTTAACCCACGAAAAGTAACCGCCAAATGCTGCAAATGAAAATTAGTACCACAAAAACCTAACTAGGTAGAATGCAGAAGAAAACTAGAATAAAAACAACAAAAAAAACAACAAAAACCAAAATGAAAATAAACAAAAAACATTACCAGTCAAATGCGTCATGATAGAGCAAATGTGTTGCTTTGTGTTTCAAATGTGGCTTAGGAATACAAATGCAGCTTTCAAGACTTCAATTGCGGCATGATAGAGCGATTGTGGTATTTGAGACTGCAAAAGCATCACGACACATTAAATATGTCACGATGAAAGACAAATGTGTCGCTTCGTACCTATACCTACAAAAATGATAGGACAAAAAAGTCATATTGAAATAATAAAAACTAAATTCACGTCAGGTTTACCAATGTAACTATGGGTTAATTTTAAGTATGGATTAGAGGTTAGCAAATCAAAAAAGAAAAAGAAACCCAAAGAAATTACAAAGTACAATGGAATCCAACATAAATAAAATGATTATACAAGCTAATCACCGAAACCTCCATGATTCACCTTTGTAACACCTTCTAACTTGTTGGTTGACGTGTTTCCCTCAGATTCGACGTGCGAGCAATCTAAAAATGAAAGCCTAAGTCCTACACAAGCTTTGAAGGATTTTGAATCTAAATGCCTATGATCAAATGATTGAAATGCCTATGCCTAAATATGTCAAAAAAATAATGGAATATGACAATAAATGTTGCAACTTTTGTCGAATGTCTAAGTGTGTGAGTGTCTAATCTAAAAAATGAGAGAAAAATAGCATTTTATAGAAAATGCCATTTTGAATGGATGGACGAGATTGACTTTCGACAGAGACCTAAAATTAGAGGACAAGATTAAATTTGACAATCCCTAATCAAGGTTAGGGAAAAATCCTTAAACAAGTGGTCGAGATGTTATCTAAGAAGATTGAATCGGCGGTGGAGAATAAATGAAATAATTAATTAGAAAATAAATATTTTTTAAAATCAAGAAGATAAAGACTACTTGATTTGTGAGATTCAAAAAATCAAGAAGATAAGAGTCGAATTGAAGATCAGATTAGGAAAATCAAGAATCTTCCCAATTACTTGATTTTTTTGGAGGAATATTACCATTTTGAATTAAATTAATTCAAATATTACCATTTTGAATTAAATTAATTCAAAATATGGATTTTGTGAAATAATAAATAATCGATTTTTAGATTATTTACTAAAATGGACTGTCAGTTAAGAATTTGATGACATTTTAAATAATTTCATTTATTTAAAATGAGAGGAATATTAATTTTGACAAAAATAATTAAAGATAATTATTTAATTTAGCAGATATGATCAATAATTAAATAAATTAACAAATTTATTTAATTATGAGGATTAGTGACATATTAAATAAATAAATGAAATTCATTCATTTAATAATCAGGAAGAAGTAAATGAAGAAGGGTAATTAAATAAATTAAGAAATTTATTTAATTAAGGGAAGACTTAGACAATTAATGACATATTGAATAAATAAATAAAATTTATTTATTTAATAATGATGAAGAATACAAGAGACATGAATTAATTAAATAATAATGTATTATTTAATTAATAGTTGAATGTGGACCAAGGACATAATTGAATGTCATAATTATGCTAGGATGAAAGTGGTAAGAAAAATGAAGTTTGTAGGCCTAGGTCATTTTTATGTGTCTACACTTATCACTAATTAAATACCACAAATGGCTAGAGTTTGGCTAACATGTGTTTTTATAAATTTTAATAAAAATGGTTAATTGTACTTAGATTCCAATGTTCCCACACACGATAAACCCTCAAAATTTTATTGGATTGTAGACATTTTGAAATTCCATTGTTGCATTGTTATTCACTTGTTGACCACATACATAATAGCTAAGACCCATCTTATTCCTAGAGTATCCGGTGTTGCAACTTGGGCTCTAATACCAAGTGTCATGCCAAAAATTTTCACTTAGTACCTACAAACTAAGATCTAGAGTGCAAAATACTGGCTCAAAGAGGTGAATAGTACATAAACTCAATGTTTTCTCCTAGTTTTTGTATTGCATTACCATACATGGCAGAGGTGCTAGTGGCAATCTTTCTAGCATTTGTTTTTCTTCTATTTTTACATTGCAACCAAGAGATCTAGAAGTATGAAAATGAGGATATGTGGGAAATGATACAAAAATAGCCTCTTCATTTACTTGTATTTAGGATTCTGAGGGTTCTCAGAGAACAAAGCAGCCCTCCTCAATAAGTTGCGCCCTCTGTGCAAGGGATGACTGATAATCACTGACTCATATCTCTATCATTGCCTCAACACATAACATTTCTCATACTCATTATTGTTCTTCCAGCCAAGGTTTCTAGATTTCTTCATTTATCCACTATAGGGATTTTATTTAGAGGTGATGGAAGTTTGCAAAGATTTCATCTTGCGATAGTACTCCCAGCTAAAGAAAAATATTGGAGTATTGTTCTTCCATTTTATTATCCTTTGAGTGTAATCCTTGGAGCTTCTATAAAATTCATGGAAATAAAGTAGAAACTATTTCCATCCCTTGCTAGTTATTGTTATTGTCAATAATATTTATTTTGTTTTATCTCCATTTTATTTTATATATATAGTTATTATTATCATTTTTAAATTGATTTTTTCTTAAATTTTAAAATAAAACAAAGCATATCATTATCCTCCCAATATTTATATTAACAATCTCTTATCCATCTTCTGTATGTATTTATTAAATCACATTTTTTTGAATTTTTTTTAAAATAGCCTATTGTTGTTCAAATCGAGGTAATTAGGTATACATGTATACTATTCTACCTATTTTATTTTACAATAAAGTTTTAACACAAAAGTTCCATGTTCACTTTCTTTTGAGGGAACATCCGACCCTTATATATATACATAAAGAAACAATATTTTACTCTTGTAGATGAAATTAGAAGCTAAGAGTACCAATTTTATAAAGCCTAAAATTTGTGATACTATGAAAATAATGTAAAGTACTATTATCTCCTTTTCCTTCATAGAAATACATTACTCATCAAGATATGAACTGGTACTTAGTGAGATTTTTTTTTTTTAAACACAAAATACAAATAGCTTTACTAGAAAAGAGGCAAATATGTTTAATGTCTAAACAATTTCTGTTTTGCAAAAATTAAAATGGATTTTTTTTTTGTTGAAGTCCAAAGTGAATCAGCTATATAGTTTTCTTGAAATGGAGTATATCTCTTTCCTTTGTCCTTTCAACAACATTACACATAATGCAATTATTTCCATAAAACCCAACGATTTGTATATAGTATGAAAGCACTAAAACAAGGGTGAATTCTTCAAAACCTTTGTAACATTTTAGGATAAGTTCTTTACAAGGTATTCCAATAGAAAGTAGGTTGATAAACATGTCAAGGTTTAGATTGTAAGTTTCTTAACATGATAATACACCAATGAGATAATCTTGCTCACCTCCCTATCATAATGGCATCATGAGGCCTCAAGGGCCCTAGCCATACCCCCTAGCAAGGAAATACTTTAGCCCCAAGGTGATGAATGGAGCCTTATCAAATTTTACAAAAAGGGATTAGAATAGCATAAGATAAGGTAACTTATATACAAGTTCTCCACTTGTCATATTCAACAATGAACCATGCTAACATGTCATCGTTTTACAACAACTAAACAAAGGAGAATGCAAGCAGGGAAACTTATCTTTTTACTTCAATGAGAGGGTTAAAACTCCTATCATCATTTCCTCTAGAAGCCAAGCTATCTTGAGCATTATCTCTTAAGAAGAAGAACTCCTCTCCTCCTCAGCCCTCTTCAACTTCAACCAGAATTCTCCAAAAGGAGAAGTGGGTAACACCCTCCTCTTCCTTCCTCTCCAAGATATATAGGATTTTTCAACTTGCAACCTTTTTTTGATGGGGAAGTTTGGAGTGTACCTACCTCCATAAATTAGAGTCTTTTCCATATTAAAGAGGAAGCAAGCACTTGGACAACCCTTCAATTTTTCCATCCCATCCTTTCTTCAAAATTCGTTACTTTCCATTATGAGGACTTTTCAGGGGTCAAATCATGTCCTTGTGGCACTATTATATGCCCACTTGACCCCTACCACTATGGTATAGACCGTAGGGGGTTTCTTTTTGCATCCTAGCCAAGGAAATTGAACAACAACCCACTTTAAAGGCCCATTTAAGGACCCATCCGAAATTCAAACTTGGATAAGGGTTCCTAACCCCTAACCCCACTTACACCCACATGATAGATTATCAAATACCCTCTCAACTCCAAAATAAATTATCCCTTTAATATCAACCCTCACCACTTCAACATGTTAACTTTATTTCTTTCTAAGCTCTAAAAGGGGGTCAAATTTATACCCTCAAGAAAATTCTTTTAATTTTCTCTCGATGGGTCACCCTTCCCATGCTAACACCGTTACCTTCCTGCACAATACCAACACAATCATAAGTAACAATTTGATCACATAAATTTGTTAACTAAATATTTTATACTTTAGCTATATAATAATCCATTTAAAATTTCAATTAGCTTTTCACAATATATGAGTGCATTCCACCTTCATGGTAGTGACAATAAACAAAATGTCAAAATTAAGTGCAAGAATATCACCAAAAGATCACCTTATTTATCATCCATAATATATCTAATCATCAATACAAGAAAGGCATATAACAAATTAGGATTTTATTAAGTACTTACAAGGCAGGGTCTTACAACAAATGTGAGCTAACTTATAATCATATTAAAAGCATTTAATTATTTTTTAATAGAATCATCATCCTTCATCTTTAAAAACTAGAAATTTCTTTTTAAATATAACTGATTAGTTAGAATTTTAGGTTGATATATTTAACCTATCCTCCTCCACAACTTGGATGTTGTAGATTCTTCTAGAACATTTAGGAGGAAAAAATCTACAGGACAACCAAATGGTTCCTTATGCCTTCTTACCTATTTTTCTCCAATTTTCACTAGACATTTTTTTGGTTTATTTTCAATTGAAACTACCAACCACTAATCTCTCGCTTTAAGGAGATCCTCCATATTCAACTTCCACATCTTGTAACTAGTTCCATTGAACTTATTAATATCTAAATGATAGGTAGAAGCCATGGATTACAATCTTTCACAAATATACAATAAATCCACAAAGCAAAAACTCCCAAAATAGAAAATAATCTTCAACACTCAAGAGAAAAGTTTCCCTTTCTCAATAGAACCATTAGCTTTCATACCAATTTTTGTAAAAAAGGGTGAAGAAATATTGCAATATGAACTTTAATCAATTTTAAATTGTAAATCTGAAACAAAAGATTAACCCATAAAAGTATGTGATTGTAAAATTAAAGAAAGAAATAGACAACCATAACACATGACACCAGATTTACGTCGAGAAACCCATAAGGTAAAAAAATCCACCACAAAAGAGAGAGGCAAGTGTATTACTAATCCAAGAGAGATTACAATAGAAATACACCTCTCTAAATAAATTTGTAGAATCTGGTAGCACCCTATTACCTACACAACTCAATGAATAACTCTAGCTCAAGGCCCCATTTTATAGAAACTTGTGGGGATGAATACCGTGATGGTATCACCAAACAACATGAAACAAAACCACATGGAAAAACCCATGACTACCTCCTTGAAACCATAAAATCCACCCAAAATAACAACTTATAGATTCTCTTTCAACTATCATAAGGCATCTCTCATTCATGGGAACTTAGAGAAGGAATCTATAATAAATGCTATCATAAACATTGTCATGTAGTTGTCATAGCATATTATGTCAGTTTTCATAGTATCATAGACACTCATTACAACTTATGATGGATTTTATAATCATCCGAAAATAGGAGATTCAAAATGGGACACCTAGATATTTTTTCCTTTTCCCAGAAGAAAAATAGTAACAATAACTTTGTCTTTACATGAGCTCTTTCACCACCATTGGTTAAATGGTTTCACCTCTTATGGGTAATTTACGAAAGACATTAGGAAAATAATTAATTAATGAATTTACAAGGTTGATGTCACCTAAAGCCTAACATTATCTTGGTGACATAATTCAAGAAATTTTACAAGAACAACTAAATAAGATTAAAATGATAGATGATGTTGTAGAGATAATTCAAGAAGGTTTACTAGAGGTAAAAATAGATTCCTCTACCTCTAGAGCATAAAATGAAGTTATTAACGAATTATTTTAAGGAACATTCTTCATATATTGAGCAAAAGGTAGAGAAAGAGTATTTGAGAAAATAAAATGATAAAGGAATGGCTAAAGTATCAGACTAGTGTGCTACTACACACAATAAATTGCAATAAAATTTAGAAATGTTCAAAAAGGTTGTGGATGAAGCTATTGCTTCACACTAGTTTTGTTTGAAATGGTCTATTTCCACCAAGAGTATCAAGGATAATATTGACTCCATTGAGTCACAAATCACTCAAATGAATAGGATGTGTGATGTATCAAAAGATAAAGATGGATCCACTAGAGTGCAATTGGAAAACCTTCATGTGTAGATGTCCTTGCTTCAAGATCAAAGAGATGAACTAAAGAGATAGTGTGATTAGTTGAGGGAAGCAATCAACTTGAGAGTGGCTTCACTTTTTGGGATATTTGTGGATCTAGAAAAGACCTTTTTCAGGATGAAGGTTCCATGCAGTATTGATGAAGAAGAGAATTTGTGCATAAAATTTGAGTTTCATAATCATTTTCTTGTCTCTACAAAAAAACTGGGTTGCAACCTTGCTGCAACTCAAATAAATTCACAAGAAAATCCTACCTTCTAAGGTACAAATTTATAATTGAAACAATTTTAGTCTTTGTATGAATTTGGTAGAGTATTACAACACCTTTTGGGGTTTTTTTCTATACATAGCATGAATTTTGAGGCATCTCCATCTTAGGGTGAGTATATATAGTAAGGGGGAGCTCATATATTTTTTGGGATATTATAAATAGAATTTATAATGCTCTTTTCCTTGATGTCAAAGGGGGGGACATGCATATGTGTGTTGCCATCAATTACAAAGGGGGAGATTATTGGCAATAATTTTTGTCATTGATGCCAAATGTGAATGTTGAAGGTCATATAAACTCGAAAGATAGGGCAAGTGTAGGTAATATAGTTAGTAGTAAATTATGTGGTTGAAATGGTATCAATCTGATGTCCATGTATGTTGTATAAGTAGGTACACTAGCTTTTTCATATATGTAATTCATCTACATTTACATAATTCTTTTTTAGTGTACCACACATTGAGATAAGTTGCAAAAGATTGGCTAAGGCATTTACAATGCATACCTTAGGACAGATTCATGATAGTTTATTGTGCATCCCTCCATTGTGGAAGTATTTTTTTTGTGGTTAAAAACATAGTATGGTCAAGATGTGAAGAAGTTATTGTAACGCTGAAATAAATGCTTTGCACAATAGACAACAAAGAAGATTGATTAGAAGCACACATGCACACAATACTAAAATCTAAAATGCAAATTTATTCATTAAGCAACAAAGAACATAGGAAGTCAAAAACGTAATTAAAACTAGAACAATCTCACCAATTTTCAAACGTATTTCCATGATTCATCTCGATTGCCCTTCTCCATTTTGCTTGTGTAGTATAATTGCCCTCAGATTTTCAAGTTCGTGCAAGTATAGCCTAAGATAGTGATTAGCAAAATATCGAAGATTCAAGACAAAGTGCTCTCCAAAGTTACAAAATTCGCGAGAGAGATTGGAATGAAGAATGACAAATCAATTTATAGAAAATTGATTATTCGAATGACAGGTCAAGATTGAAAGATCAACGGACGGTTGAGATTGACTGATTAGACATGCATTATGTTAACTGACAGTGATGACACGAGTGATTCAAATTAGAAATAGAATTAAAGATTAAATAAATGATTTAATCTTCAGTTCGGCATTCGAAGACATAAGAATTATCTTTGCATGACAAATATAAAGATTGATTAAAGCAACTCTCTGTTCGAACGCACGCACAACACTTAATTAATTAAATAATAATATTTAATTAATATGCATGTGCACGCAAATGAGTTAGAACTGGACGATTGAATGGTTAGACGAGGAGATTACTCGAGAATGCCACTCAGACATCAAATGAATAGTTAACTGAACGATTAAAATAGATGTCGAGTTGAGTAAAAGTGAATACTTAGATAACTCACATAATTATCTAAAATATAGAAGAATGTGTTAAAATAGAATTTATGAATTAAATAATTCATTTAATTCAAGAGACAATATTCGAAGGATAATTAAATAAATAATATTTATTTAACTAAGTGATGAAAGGACTCAAAATGAATAATTAAATAAATTAAGAATTCATTTAATTATAGTTGAAATATGATAAAGAATAAATTAAATAATGATTTATTTAATTTAACCGGAAGAATAAGGTTAATTAGTAAAATAATTAAATAACAAGCGTTTATTTAATTAATAGAAGAAATAAAGAAAAGTGAATTAATTAAATAATTGAAATTATTTAATTAATAGAAGAATTAATGTTAAGATGTATAATTAAATAATTGACATTATTTAATCATGACCATGAATAATACGAATTATGCAGAATATGGAAGTCGCAGGCTTAAACCAGATTTCGGTGTCTACATTTGCCCCTCTTTGATACAATGTCATTTCGGCGTTGTGTCAAAGAAAATCGATAAAAATATGCCCCAGTAATGCTCCAGATTAGAATAGGTGAAGGTATGCCCCCTCGGGAAAATTGACAAATTTCTGAAATGTTCAGAAAAATTTGGAAATGCGCCCGATTAGTCTAGTAGATAGGCAGAAATGTAATGCAGTTGACGGAATTGGGTTCGGAAATGGGAGGGATGGGTACGGGATGATAGAAAATGGAAGTTTACATGGCCAGTAAGGAAAGAAATGCCACCTAAGCCCTAGGTATATATTGGAATTGGGGTGAAAAACTATTCATTTGCACCCACCTAGCTTAGAGATTTCAAAATTTGCTCTGACTTTCAGCGAGGATGTCTCCAGTTCCAGCCACCCATCATCGTGCATACAGGATCCGGACATTCCAGAGACCAGCCGGCGCGGACCCCCCGGTATGGACCTAAAACTTACCTTTTGAAAATTCTTGATTTGCGCGTATTTTAAAACATTTATTGCATTTTAAGTTATGCGTCACTTTTTATTTTTGCACCGCATTTGATGCGCGAACGACGCATTTGACCCCGAAAAACCGCATTTGAATTTTAACGCCGACCGGTTAGATTAATTTTAGCGAATAACCGCATCTGTTTAATTTTGTTACGCATTTGTTATTTAGAAACGCATATGTTTATTTTGATACGCAAATGTATATTTAGAAACGCATTTGCCGTTTTGAGACTCATTTGCATATTTAGACGCACATTTGAGATTATGCAACGCAAATGATAGTTTTATGACGCATGTGATTATTATTAACCGCATTTGATTAATAATGACGCACATGTAATTTTTGAACCGCATTTGTGGAAAAGCGACGCATGTGTAAAAGAATGACGCATTTTCATTTTATGTTAAAACAGTCAGGTTGCATTAGAATAGAGGATCCAGGCTAACATGAGGCATGTATGATGTTGGTGCAGGTTGTACTTGACCCTATCTATACACGTGAGTCGAGACCCACGATGTTTCGATTCAGAGACAGCCTGCGGCCGGCCGAGCGACGGACTCTATGGCATTTAGGTTTGTTGCATGTTACCGATATGCCCCAGATTCGGGCAAATCGGGGACTACTGACGACACTATGTGAGCGGTGGCACTCGGAGACGTCCTCATTCCACCTTCCGACTGGAGAGGCAACAGTGACCCTAGAGGATGTATACAGGATACTGAGACTGCCGATTAGAGGCACACGGGTAGTCTATGATACCCAGAGGGGTATAGCTGAGATGTGCAGATACTACCCCCACACTGACGTTAGACAGCTAGGGGTGGATGACTATGAGATCAGATGGCGAGTGTTAGCCCAGAGATATAGACAGTTAGACTATCTAGTGGCGACCTTGATAGGCGGTATAGTACTACCTGACCGTCGAGGACATGGATTCCCTGTGGGATGGGGTGAGATGCTAGTGGGCATGCTGGAGCGTCGAGTTGTATATGCTTGGGGTTCGTGTGTGCTAGGGATGTTATACTTCCACCTGCATGACATTGCCTATATAGAGGCACAGTCGATGAGCTGTGGCACCACGCTCCTGATAGTATGGGCATGGGAGCATATTGCTATTTTTAGACCACCTGTGACAGTAGATCTAGCTCGGGGAGCGCCATACGCCTTTCAGTATGCAGGGGCCACCACACAGCACCATATTGGAGACACGGGCTATTTCAGACACGCTATAGACTTGATGCAGGAGTTTACATGGAGACCTTACCTAGGCTGCAAGGTGTGGTCAGATGAGGGCGAGCATTTGCTATTTTGTCGATAGACACAGTATTTGGTGGGACAGACAGTGTCCCATATGCATATCATAGAGCGGCAGTTGCCGAACCAGGTACTGAAACAGTTTGGAGAGGTACAGGATGTACCTCGAGGGAGAGCTGAGTTTGCTCGGTCCTCACGAGAGGTCCTATTATGGGGGCCAGAGATTCCAGTCACCACTGCAAAGGCAGATATTGATGGTTTATAGGCACAGCCATGGGGATGGAGGGACGGACCAGCAGATGCAGGGACCACTCCAGCTTATGATCAGTGGTGGGCATTACACAGGCCGATTCCCTTGACAGATCCAGGGCAGCCAGCACCAGTAGAGCGGCGTGGGACAGGTCCCAGAGGCAGGCGAGGCAGAGGGAGAGGCCGAGGAGGCAGAGGAGGCCGTGGTGATGGAGGGGATGATGGCAGAGGCGGCCGACGTGGAGGCAGGAGAGGGAGGCGTGGTCAGAGAGGACGAGGACCAGCCTTGTCACCCATCCGAGAGGAGGGAGGAGGAGAGGAGGATGTAGCCATGCTTGATGTGGCCAGAGGTGGTGAGGAGGATCAATCGGCAGAGGCTGTTATCTCGGACATCCCAAATATCCCAGCAAAGGCAGAGGCAGGGGCCGAGGAGGCAGGCAGAGAGGAGGGAGATGCCGAGGAGGCAGTTGGAGAGGAGGCAGAGATTGATGCCCTTGGGTTGCTAGGTGCCTACCAGGAGGACGACGATGAGGATGATGATCATGAGCAAGAGATTCGACATCAGATCCTGGAGGAGCTGGACGAGGAGGAAGATGGGAGAGATAGGGCCCGACAGGATGAGACAGAGGCAGAGGAGCCCGACACAGACATGTTACGAGCCCAGGTTGCCTCCTTGGAGGAGTAGATGAGAGTATTAATGGCAGAGAGGGATGCTTATTAGGTGGAGAGAGATAGAGCCTTGATGGACAGGGATCAAACCATAGCCCGGTGGCAGGAGACTGAGCAGAGGTTCACAGAGCTCAGGTCACTATGCACAGGACCATCAGTTGCATTCGCCAGAGAGCTAGTCAGGGCTGGAGAGAGGGAGAGATACTACAGGGATTTGTATGAGGCAGAGGTTCCCCTAGAGAGACGAGCTCCCAGTTTTTCAGCGGCACAGAGTAGTAGGTCTCAAACCAGGACCCACACACGGACAGTGAGCATAGAGGGAGTGGATCAGCCATGTAGAGCAGGGCCATATGATAGACCTCCCACAGTTCATAGATCAGCCGGTTCCCGGCATCAGTCTCCCACACACTCCCGGCATGATGGCAGTGGTAGTGCAGGATAAAGATACCGTTTGAGATCCATTTGAGACAGTGTATTTTGATCCGATAGCCTGCGAGCTTCCATGTATTTGTGATACATTATGACATTGTGATGTGACACATTTGAGTGATATATATATGATTTCGGCGGTGATTCCTATGATATGCATTGTCTATTTATTGATTATGCAGTCTTTATTTATACATGTGATGTTTATATGACATGCCTATGTGATGGATGATTGTATGTACTTTATGATGTTTATACAATTAATGAGATAATGTTGATTCTATGTGATGTATGATTCCATATAATGTTAATTCTATATGATTATGAGATGCCATGTGATGTGATATGTATAATGCAGACAACATGTGATGCTATACAAATGTAATGTGATGCACGTATTTACAGTTGATTTGTACATGAAATGCTTATAATATGCATTGGTTGTAATGATTATTGTCTATTATGCCATGGTGATTTAGATGTAAAATATGCCTATATGTATGAATGTTTCTAACATGTATGTTGATGCAGGATGATGCACACCGTTGTGTGTCACAGGATTTCGCCATAATGCAAGAAAGAAGAACTGTTAGTGTGGAAAGAAAGATCGACAAAGAAGGAAAAGACAGAAGATAGATGTTAGTATTAGGAATCTTCGATATTTTGCCGTATCACAAAAGGTTTTGCACTTTATCATCATTAAGTGGATCTAATACAAATGGAGAAAAACACCAGGATATGACATAGATCAAGGTGTGCAAGGTCATCCACTTGCTAATAACAGATAGTCACAGACAAGGATTGTCATTAACTCATACTAAGGGCACAAGTTGCCCTAGTCTTTTTGTTAGGACAAACCACAGACAGCAAACAAAGTAAAAGATGGGTCATGAGATGTCATTGCTCATCTAAATCCTTCATGGGACATCCTTGAGGAAACTAGTAACATGACTCAAAAATCAAAGTTAAAAGATACCGACAAACAACAATCAAAGAAAATAGAATTCTGATACGTCGTTGCTTCTCTAAATCATTCATGGGACATCCTTGAGAAAGCTAGTAACATGAATCCCAGTCATCAATGCAAGATAAATGATAAGATAAACAAGCCATAAAGTCAAAAAGCCAGTAAAATATTTGCCAAAACATGATTTGTTTGTTTGATTGGTAGAGCCTGATTGCAGGAGATACACATACCGGATAAGACTATGAGTCTGATTTCGATGTTATGACTATTTGTATAAGGCATGACAAAGCCTGGTTTCAGAAAGACATGTATCATATAAGACATTGAGTCAGATGTCGTTGATGTGATAACCTGTGTAAGGCTATGTTTGATTGTTTGACCCTGTCGATTAGGCAGGAAGGACTCATCCTGTATAAGACATAGGTTGATTGTTTTGATAACGTCTGTTTCCAAGAAGGACACATCCTGTAGCAGACTGTTGGTTGATTTGTTTTGATTGTTTTGTTTGGCAAAGTGTTTGATTTGACTTAGAGATATTGCTGACTTGTTCACCAGATTACTGCATGACTTGATATGATGTGTGGACAATTGACTGTGTGTGATGAAAAACCCTAAAGGACTGACCTAGTGCAGCCTCGGGGGCTCATCGATTGATGGCCTTGCCTACGTTGTACACGCAGAGACCTCGTAGTTCAACTTGACTGCGACCAACAAGACTGATCACAAACAGAAGACGTGTGTGAGAGTGAATGTGACGAACCCTAATGGATTGACCTAATGCGGCCTCGAGGGCTCATCGATTGATGGCCTTGCCTACGTTGTACACGTAGAGACCTCGTAGTTCGACTTGATTGCGACCGACAAGACTGATCACAAACAGAAGACGTGTGTGAGAGTGAATGTGACGAACCCTAATGGATTGACCTAGTGCGGCCTCGAGGGCTCATCGATTGATGACCTTGCCTACATTGTACACGCAGAGACCTCGTAGTTCGACTAACGACAAAGACCGACAAGTGCGACTAACGACAAAGACCGACAAGTGCGACTGACTCCGACTCTATTTTTTGGATTTTCAAAATGTTTTGATTTTTTTTTTTCTTTTTGAAGTTTTATGATGTTTTTGTGTTTTCTCAAGTCATTTTGTGATGTTTTTGGATTTTTCTCAGGTATTACGTCTCCAACACAACCAATGTAAGAACCAATATGACACATGTCAAGTGTTTGCCCCCAGTCGAGTATAAGACCAATTGATTATGAATAGGGTAAAATAGGAGTTATGAAATCCTCTCGATGTCAATCGTTCCAAGTTATGAGAAAGACTACCACTTATTATGAATGGTATATACAAATGATGGACAGGAAAGATAAGGGATATGTACAGGGATAGGTATTATGTACAGGGATAGGTATTATGTATAGGGAAGTGGACTATGTACAAGGTAGTAGAATAATAGTAGACAAAGGAGCAAAGTTAATTACCACATGGCGTTTGCGGTTTTCACCATGGTACCTATCCAAAGCCACCGAAGTGGTTTTCACCACCATTGAATGAATGATTTTCTTTACTATTTTTCATATTATCTAATTTTTTGGTGTTACCAAGGCGCTGTTGTGCGGGTTTCGCCCGATAACATTTTTATTTTTTATTTTTTGTATTTTTTATTTTTTTTAGAATTAAGACAAGGCTCCTACAAATATCGTAGAACTTCTTCAGATGCATACTATTGATTGGTGAGGACAATGGTTCCCCTTCAGGAGTAGAGAGTTGGTACGCTCCCGATCCAAAAGCTTCTGTGACAACATAAGGTCCTAACCAATTAGGTTCAAACTTTCCTGGTTTGTCTCTTTCTGCTTGATTCTTTGGGTTCTCCATTAAAACCAGGTCACCAATGTCAAAGTTCATGTTCAAAACCCTCATGTTATAGCTACGACGAAGGCGATTCTGGTATGCTTGAAGATGGTCTAGTGCCTTTTGTCTTCGCTCATCTAAAAATTCTAGCTCATGGAGTCTCGACACTCGGTACTCTTCATCATCAATATGGCCTTTCAGGGATACCCTTAGGGAAGGAATCTCGACCTCAATAGGTAAAATGGCTTCAGATCCAAAGACAAGTGAATATGGGGTAGCAATAGTGGGAGTACGGATACTTGTACGATAAGCCCATAAGGCAGGGTTAAGCTGTAAATGCCAGTCACAACCAGCATCATTGACAGTCTTCTTGAGGATTCTAATGATAGTCTTGTTAGATGCCTCTGCTTGTCCGTTACCTTGTGGGTAGTATGGGGTGGAAAAGTGATGTTGGATATGAAATTCATCACACAAGTGGCGGACTTCTTGGTTATTAAATGGGCGGCCATTTTCAGTGATTATGGACTGAGGGACACCATACCGACAAATGATATAGTTTAGGATAAATCTAGAAATCTGTGTGCCGGTAATGTATGTCATAGGAATGGCTTCAATCCACTTCGTAAAGTACTCAATGGCAGTGATAATGAACTTGTGTCCATTAGATGATGTGGGGTGGATCTTACCTATGAGGTTGAGTCCCCATTGGGCAAAGGGCCATGGTGACGTGATAGGACGAAGCTCCTATGCTGGGGCATGTATCAAATCTCCATGAACTTGGCATTGGCGACATTTTGTTACAAAGACATATGAGTCTTTTTTTTTTCCGCAAGTAGGCCAATAATAACCCAGTCTCATAATCTTTTGGCTAAGGTTGGACGTAGAATGGGAACCACATATGCCTCATGCACTTACGCCAAGGTTGCTTGTGCTTGATGGGAATCAAGACATCTCGGTAAGGTATTCACAAAAGCATGTATATAGGGTGTCTCAGGCAATGGTATGTTTGGTAAACTGAGGAGAGGAATGTTCTCTTGGTTATTGGATAGGCTAGTGGGTATGACTTTAGCATGAAGGTAGTCATAGATTTCTTTGTACCATGGGGAATCAGGACCAACAATGTCACACACCATTTCAAAATCTGGGATATCATAGGTTGGGACCAAAAGTTGCTCTACCAAGAACTCAAACTTAGGCACATTGTTAGGAATGTTGAGAATTGATGCAATTGTAGCCATAACATCTACTGCCCTATTTAACACACGAGGTATTTGATGAAATTTGACTTTTTCAAAGTACTCTTTAAAGCTATCAGCCATGCATTTGTAGGGAGCAAGCTTCTCATCCTTAGTCTCATCATCATCATTTACCTGTCTGATTACCAGTTGAGAATCACCATAAACACAATAAAACCTTAATTTTCCCTTGACCACCATCGTAACCACGTCACTGAAGCTTCATATTACGCCATGTTGTTGGAGTGCATGGAAATGCAATCTGAATGACTTAGGGATGGAATCACCTTGTGGTGTGATAAACAAAATCCCAGCCCCTAAACCATGATTTGTATGTGAACCATCAAAGTACAGCTTCCATGTTATGTTATTTGTCAAAGGTGAATATGAACTCATCAGGAAAGTCTACAACTAATGGGTGATCTGCCTATATGGGTGCATCAGCTAACTGATCAGCAATGACCTATCCTTTAATAGCCTTTCTTTCTACATACTGTATATCATACTCACTAAGTATCATAACCCACTTGGCCAGTCGCCCTGTTAATGCTGCCTTGCTAAGAAGATATTTCAGAGGGTCTATTTTAGCAACCAGCATTGTTTGATGGTTTAACATGTAGTGCCTCAGTTTTTGGGTAGCAAATACTACTGCAAGATAGGCACGTTCAATTTTACTATAGTTGAGCTCATAACCCACCAAAGTGGCTGATATAATAGACTGCCCTTTCATGACCTTCATCGTCATTCTGTGCAAGCAATGCTCTGAGTGATGAATGGGTTGTTGTGATATAAAGAATCAATGGTCTCCCTTCGATAGGTGGCATTAAGACAGGTGGTGTAAGTAAATATTCTTTAATCAGTTGAAAAGCCTCCTCGCACCTAGGTGTCCATGCAAAGGGTACTCCTTTCTTAAGTAGATGTTGAAAAGGGTGTGTCTTTTCTGCTAATTGCACTATAAATCTTCTGATAGATTGCAACCTTCTGTAATGTCCTTAGTTAGTGAGATTGTTGGGTGGTGGCATGTCCGCAGTTGCTTTCACCTTAGCGGGATCTACTTCAATGCCTCGTCTAGAAATGATATAACCCGCGGTTTTCACGACTTGACTCCAAACACACATTTCTTTGGATTGAGTCTCACATTATACTTCTCTAGCCTCTGAAATACCCTGTCTAAAACTTGTAAATGTTCTGCCCATGTCTTGGATTTTACAATAAGGTCATCGACATAATCCTCCATACAAGTGTGTACTAGATCATGAAAGATAGTAGTCATGGCACGTTGATAGGTTGCTCCTGCATTCTTGAGTCCGAAGGGCATAACATTCCAGCAATACGTTCCCCAAGGACAAGTGAAGGTTGTCTTAGGTTGATCTTCAGTTGCAATTCTGATCTGGTTATAGCCTGAGAATCCATCCATAAGGGACAACATCTCATATCCTGCTGTCATGTCAACTATCATGTCAATATTAGGCAAAGGGAAGTCATCCTTAGGACAAGCTTTGTTGATATCTCTAAAATTGGTGCAGATGCGGATGCCCCCAGCTGGTTTGGTAACTGGTACAAGATTGGAAATCCAATCTGCATAGTCAATAGGTCTGATGAAACCAATGTCTAAGAGTTTCTTGAGTTCTGCCTTGACTAATAAAGCAATTTGTGGATGCATCTTTCTCAACTTCTGTTTTACTGGTTTGGCACCTGGTTGTAAAGGCAAGTGATGTAGAACAAGTTCAGGATCCAACCCAGGCATGTCAGCATATTACCAAGCAAAATTTATCTGTCTCTGTTCAAAGAAATCATGGAACTCCGATTTCTCTTGTGTTGTCAATGACACTGCCAAATAAATCAATCGAGGATTCTCTTTTGTGCCTATGTTGACTTCTACTGATTCTTCCATGAGCATGGGTGACTTTTCCTGTGTAATGGGGAGAATGTTCAAACCTCCATCCTTAGGCGCCTCAGAGAGGTTTTCACCTTCGGATGCGTCCTTTCTTTTTACTTTTTCATTGTCTAGAGGTGCCTTTCGGTTTTCACCTAGAGACTCATCCTTTTTATCTTGTTTATTCTTTTTCTCATTTTTGCGCCTGGAAGATTAAACAGATTCCCCAAAATATGCTTTATTGTCCAAGTCAATGGTAAAACTAGCTTTATGATCTCCGTTAGGTATGCCTTCACGTAATCCCAGGAACTCAGCAATTGCTTCATCGTTCTCAAAAGTGTCTAAGACAGGTGTATCTTGTTGATCCCAATCTATGAGTTGGGGATAAACTAAGGGCATGTCATCGTCAAAGTTATCAAAGTCTAATGGGGTCAAGGTAAAGATTGAATTATTCATGTGATTACAAAAGTCTTGTACCAAGTCTGTTTTGCTCTTGGGTTTGGGTTTAGGTGGATGAATAGGTGGGCCTAACGCCAAGGTTTGACTATCGGAAACAAGTGGCTGAGGTTGCCAAGAGGTGGAATCAAGTGATTCCCAATAGTAATGTTTAAACCATTCCTCTTTTGTCATTTTCTTTGGTGGACAGGAATTCAAAGGATTGGGTGAAGAACTTAACATCAAGTCGAGTTCTCCAAATAACTTGTCAAGGCCCATGGAAGAAGTAGAGGATAAGGAATCCCACTCATAATCATTAGAGTCAGGGGAGTTACAATGATTTTGGTCTATTGGTTTGTGAGATGTCTTAATATCATCTGAAGCACGTACTTCCTCAAGTAAGGGTGATGGAGTACTAGGAACGCCAATCTGAATTGGTTGAAACCCTAGCCCTACTCCTTTTGGCCATTGAAAACAAATGGCCAGGTTCCACTCTGCCCATCTTGGTTTTAAGCCTAAACCACTTTGTTCAATCATATCATGGTGCAGATCTGTTATCTCCAGTGAGCCATGTATCACTCTGTGTCCCCTGCACCTTTATAGGTAAACCATATGACTTAGGAGGAACCAAATGGCTAACACAATAAGAAGTCTTCATGTAATACTCTCCACAACCGTTGTCTTGGATCTCGACCCTAGGAGTGGTAGGAAGTGGGGGTGAAACAGATGTTCGAGTGAGTGTGGACGAGTCAACATAAGAAGATGGATTGGACGATGAGGCCTCTTGGTTCACTGGCACTTGGCGTTGAGGGATCTCCTTTAGATTAGTGCAATACTGAAAAGGATCGGGATCACCATCGATAGTTATTTCGGTGCCATTGTAAGGGAATTTAAGACACTGATGATATGTAGAAGGGACCGCCTTCATGGCATGAATCCATGGTCTACCTAGCAGAAGGTTATAAGGGAGGGTGAGATCCAAGACCTGGAATTTTGTCTCCATTACCGTAGGACCAATTTTGATAGGAAGTGTTACCACCCCCTTTGATTTTCGTTCTTCATCATCATAAGCCTTAATGACAATACTCTTAGTGGTGTCTACGCATGCTTCTGAGATACCTAATGCCTTAATTAGTTTTAAAGTGCATAGATTTAACCCTGCTCCTCCGTCTACCAAAACTCGTCTAACTTTGGTGTCATCGACAAGGACTTCTAGATGTAAAGGGTTATTGTGGTTCGTCTTGTCTGTGGCATAGTCTTGTTCAGAAAACATGGCATGATGATTATTGGTCAAGTAGCCCACCATTTCCTGGAAACGATTGACATCAAGGTCAATAGGGACCGTGGTGTTCTGTAAAGCCTTATCGAGGATAGACCGATGCTCAGGAGAGATACGCAACAATTCCAAGATTGAGATTTGGGCTGGGGTCTTCCCCAACTGATCAAGTAGGTTATATTGTAACTTGGAAGGTTGAGGTGTTTGCTGTGATGGAGGGCCTGGGATAGTAAACTTAGTACGACGAGTATTGACTGCACACTTAGGATTAGCATTGATAGTAATGGTATTGATGTTTTGATCAGCGGCGCGAAGGCAATGAATGATTTTGCCACTATCATAATCATGTTTGATACTCGCATAATTGGCGGACATATTGGTCTTAGTACTCAAACTGGGGACAATTCCTTTCCCATGGTCATGTAATGGGTCTGAAAAGACCTGATGATCAGTGTTGGATGTCTTTTGTTTTTGTCCACTAACCTTAATAATTCTCTTGTCAACAAGATCCTGTATGATATTCTTCAGTTGTCGACAGTTTTGTAGGGTATGTCCCTTAGTCCTATGATAATCATAGAAGGCATTGTCATCCCACCAAGTTGGTTTAAACTGTCCTGGATCATATTGTCTTGGTTCCTGCAGTTGTATGAGATTGTGTTGTAACAGTTGTTTGAACACCGACTCAATGGGTTCCCCTAAGGGAGTGAACTCACGTTTTTGAAATCTCCTTGGTTATGGATGTTGAGTATTGGAGACCGTGTTAGGAGGTTGATTGACAACATTAAGCATGTTGGCAAAAGTATCAGGTCCTTGCAATGTGAGGAGGGGTCTTGCTTGTAATGTTTTAGCATCCACCACCCCATCATTGGTGACATTTTTGTTGCGAGACCAGAATCTGTTTCTGTCAGTGGGGGTGTTTTGTACGATTGGGTTTCTATTTGATATTGTCATTTTGATCTCACCCTTTTCAATAAGATCCTTCTCTATTATCGCCCCTTTTTCCACTAGTTCTGAAAAAGATATGCAACAATGTACTCTTAAGTTACTCCTAAGTTTTGGATGAAGGTTTTCTTGAAACATTGTAACCTTTTGTTTTTCGGGTATCTCGATAGGACACCTACTTGCAATAGTTCTCCAATGTTGGAAGAAAGCAATGAATGTTTCACCTTCGTCTTGTGTTGTGTGGCACAAGGTTGCTATATTTATCTCATGGTCAATGTGGAAGGAGAATTGCTCCACAAATTTCTCGACTAGTTCACCCCAAGATCTAATGCCAGAATCTAAACCTGAAAACCATTCTAGTGCCACTCCTACAAGACTTCGTGGAAATAGCCTCATAAGATACGTGGGATCATAAGCGACATCTATGCATATGGTAGAAAATTCCCTGATATGTTCTACTAGATTGCGTTTGCCATTGTACTTAGGAAGATTCGATATGACATATCCGTGAGGGAAAGGTGTCATGTACAATGATCTATCAAAAGGGAATGGGCATATGTCCTTTGGTGAAAATGATTTCTTAGTTGAGACCGACATGTTATCCATTTGCGTTTGTAATGCATGCATTTGTGTTTGCAGGACGTCAACTTGGGTCAAAGATGTGCTAGGAGGATTATGCGGATCCATGTATGTATTCTGAAATCCAAAGTCTCGTGATGGGTTTTGATTGAACGTTGGCATCTGAGGTGGATTTGGATTCAGAATATTTGTAAATGTATTCTGTTCTGGTATCTGCATAAATTGGTGTTGACCTGGGTTCGGTGTAAACAGATTTTGAGTACCACTCTGTGACAAGGGATTATGATTCAGAATCGGTGTGAATCGGTTTTGACTTGGAATCTGTGTGGATGGATTCTGACTACCAATCTGTGCAAAGGGATTCTGATTCGGAACCGATGTAAATTGGTTTTGGCGTGGAATCTGTATGGACGGATTCTGATTACCAATCTGTGAAAAGGGATTCTGATTCGGAATCGATGTAAGTGGATTTTGTGTACTATTTTGGGAGAGTAAATTTTGACCCGAAAACTATGTGAATGGATTTTGATTGCCATATTGAAAGGAGGGAATGCCCCCTGTTTGTGTAATACACGGTATAGTACTAGTGACTTGAGCACTAGGTATGGCAATTGACTGTGGTATGGTACTTGTGATACTAGCATTAGGTATAACCGTTGACTGTAAACTTGTGGCACCGACATAAGGTGTGGAGGCTAAGGTTTTAGACCTTTTATTCCCAACAAGAGGACCGAAGGGAGTAGATGATGAAGCCCCTGTAGTGAAATTAAATCCCGACGTCATGCTAGGTGTACCAAATGGGGAAATATGGACTGTCGCACTCTATGTAGACGTGCTAGATGGCATAGTCATGCTGACTGAGGTATAGTAGTACTAGCAGAAGTGGTATTTGTCCCTTGTGTAGGTTGAGTTTGTAAGGTGCTAATGTCAAATCCTGGAGGTAAGGTAGCACCTTCAGTTAGCAATTTTCCTAAAAACCGTTGACGATCATTTGCTAGGTACTCATCTACAAAAGAGGCAAACTCAGGGTCCTGTGCGGCAGCCTCTATGTCCTCTACTACAATGTGTCCTTGAGTGTTTCTAGTGGTGAATTTGTCTAATAAAGTCTTATGAGGTCTTGAAGAAAATGGATTGATGAACTCGTTTGGGTTCGACATGTTTTATCTCTCTCTTCTCTTAGACCTAGTTTCAACCATGTAAGACAAGCTCAATATGGGGGAAATGCAAGACTATATCTAGAAACTGTATGACTCTATTCTATGTTTTTGGGGTTTTCTTATGCAAATAATGAATGTTCTAGGATGACACTAGTCTAGACTCTAAAGATGCAAAGTCTAAGCAAGACCCTAAAGTGATCAACTCTATAAACCCAAGATGAAGGGACCAACTACCTAAAGTCAAACCAAGGTATCAATTTAGTTAAGTCAAGGAACCAATGTAGGACAAGATCAAAGACAAGTTTGAGTTTCCTAACTAGACTGATGAGCTAGGATGACTCTCCATAGGATAAAGTATAAGATGATAAGACTAGGTTCAATGACAGATTTCGTTGACACTATGACCTTTCTAGAGTATAGATGGTGGACTACTCCTAAAGTTTGTAAAAGTGACCTTTCTAGAAGTCTAATGCAAGATGATATGTACCCTAAGATGAAGGTAAACTCTAACTGAAGACAACTATGGTAATGACTAAATGAACCTAAAGGATGCAAAATTGAGCAAATTATTTTAGGTTTCTGTTTCAAAGACTGTTTGTGTGAAGACCACTGAAACTGGTATAACCGTGTTGACTGGATAGTGACTGTAAATTTTGGTTTTTTGGTAATCAGACAGATGCGTCGTTTAATTTTCAGTTGCGGCTCAAAATTAACAGTTGCGGTTCAAACTGACAAATGTGACTCAAAATATACCAGATGCAACTCAAATTTTCAGATACGAATCGGAATATAACGCATGTGGTTTTTCCAAAGCAGAAGCGAGCCAAACTGACAGATGCAACTCAAAATTAACATATGGGACTCAAAATTTACAGTTGCGACTCAAAAATAACAGATGCGACTCTAAAAATTAGATGCGTGTTTCTGGTGAACAGTTGTGACTCTCTGTGAATTTTCAGTGACATGAAATTTAAACTGACTCCATTTTCCGTGATCAAATTTTGACAATCAAAGATAATCGTAAAACATAGTGTTTTCAGTTTCAATTTTGGACTCAAAGATCATTTAAAATGATAACAGACAAGCACATCCTAGTAGGCCAAAGGACTAGGGTTTGTATACTTGGTATAGCCCACCTATTATACCCCGAATTGGTGATGAACACCTTTCCTTCTCGAGAGCGGATAGCTTAGGAATTTGGTGGCATTGGCTCCCCTTCACGACTCATTAACGTCTTTCGAGCACACCAATTCTGAATTCTTTGGGAAATGACCTCCCAAGAACTGCTATCTATACTCAAGGGGATCAGTAGTGAGTATCTTCGGGCATGATATTGTACCCTGCACTAATACCAAGCAACGGCCACAAATAGGTTGGTCTCTACAACAAAAGGGTATTTAATTTGGGCATTCCGTTCGTGGGGTGTGATCCATACGGCGTGAGTCCCCTTTCGGATCCATCTCGTTGGAACCACACTCATGATTCTTGGGGTTTCCCCAAGAACCCACTTTTATATACCGGCTGGAAGTCTCTCGGGTTCAGGGTGCTACCGGTCTGAGTCGTCCTAGGGTGAGTACTTTTTCCCACCAGAACAGGCCCAAGTTCTAGAGTTGGTAACCGTTTCTCTTACACCCAGGTTCGCACGGATACGCAAGGGGAGAGGATACTTCGATATACCAAATCGTAAGGGTAACCAGACTTGTGCTTTCGCACCAAACACAGTAGACACTTGTTAATTTTAACCAAACGAAAGATTTGCTACACTACCAAACAATCTATTTCAAAATTTAACTAGGGTCTTCGACAAGCGTCCTACAGAAGATATCATTAGTAATTTTTCAATATTGTCTTCGTCAATCGTCCTGCAAAATCTTGTTAACTCCAAATGGCCACACGCTGAAAATCAAATATCAGTAACACAAAAATCAATTGAAAATTCCAGATTGTCAAAAGTAGAAATAAAATTTTACCAGTCAATTGCGTCACTTCGTTACCAGTCAGATGCGTCGTTTCTTTTTCAGTTGCGGTTCGGGATACCAGTTGCGGTTTAGGAATTGTCAGATGCGTCGTTTCTCTGTCAGATGCAGTTCATAAATCCAATTGCGGTTCAGAAACTTCACATGCAGTCCAGAAAGTCAATTGCGGTGCAAAAACTTCACATGCGTCATTTCATACGAAAAATCTACAAAAACGAAAATTAAAAGATCTACGGATTCACGAAGATGGTGTCTTCACGTCGGGTTCACCAAATGTAACGCTGGAAATGAAAAGCTTTGCACAATAGACAACAAGGAAGATTGATTAGAAGCACACATGCATACAATACTAAAATCTAAAATACAAATTCATTCGTTAAGCAACAAAGAACATGGGAAAGTAAAAACGTAATTAAAACTAGAACAATCTCACCAATTTTCAAACGTATTTCCATGATTCATCTCGATTTCCCTTCTCCATTTTGCTTGTGTAGTATAATTGCCCTCAGATTTTCAAGTTCGTGCAAGTATAGCCTAAGATAGTGATTAGCAAAATATCGAAGATTCAAGACAAAAGTGCTCTCCAAAGTTACAAAATTCGCGAGAGAGATTTTGAGAGAGATTGGAATGAAGAATGACAAATCAATTTATAGAAAATTGATTATTCGAACAACAAGCCAAGATCGAAAGATGAACAGACGGTTGAGATTGACTAATTAGACATGCATTATGTTAACTGACAGTGATGACACGAGTGATTCAAATTAGAAATAGAATTAAAGATTAAATAAATGATTTAATCTTCAGTTCGGCATTCAAAGACATAAGAATTATCTTTGCATGACAAATATAAAGATTGATTAAAGCAACTCTCTGTTCGAACGCACGCACAACACTTAATTAATTAAATAATAATATTTAATTAATATGCATGTGCACGCAAATGAGTTAGAATTTGACGATTGAATGGTTAGATGAGGAGATTACTCGAGAACGCCACTTAGACATCAAATGAATAGTTAACTGAACGATTAAAATAGATGTCGAGTTGAGTAAAAGTGAATAATATAGATAACTCACATAATAATTATCTAAAATATAGAAAGAATGTGTTAATAAATTTATGAATTAAATAATTCATTTAATTCAAGACTCAATATTAGAAGAATAATTAAATAAATAAGATTTATTTAATTAAATGATAAAAGGGATTTAAATGAATAATTAAATAAATTAAGAATTTATTTAATTATAGTTGAAATATGATAAAGAATAAATTAAATAATGATTTATTTGATTTAACTTGGGAAGAAATAAGGTTAATTAGTAACATAATTAAATAACAATAGTTTATTTAATTAATAGAAGAAAATAAGAAAAGTGAATTAATTAAATAATTGGAAATTATTTAATTAATGAAAATAAAAAGAAAAGTGAATTAATTAAATAATGGAAATTATTTAATTAATAGAAAAATTAATGTTAAGATGAATAATTAAAATAGTGACATTGTTAATCATGACCGTGAAGAATAAGAATTATGAAGAATATTGAAGTCGCAGGCCTAAACCAAATATCAGTGTCTACAAATGGTTTAACCATTTTCATGAATCTGAAGGATTCAGCTACCCAGAACTCCTGGTTCATGAACATTACAACTCCAGTTAGGTCAATTAAAACCAGCAAGGTAGAGCTAGAATCTCAAATGTAAGTCAATCAACGGCTACCCCTGAATCTATGTGTGTGCTTGATTGAGCATCACCCTTCTATGAAGTTTTCCTCATCTTTTGGACAACAATGTGTAAGATTTGAGCTACATGAGTTTATCCCCTTAGCTATTGTGCAATGATATCCTGGGCATTGCTCCGCTTCCAGTCAGGCGTCCATAGCCCCGACAGAAATACCTCTAGTTTTCTCTCAGCATTGCTCTACTGCCAGTCAGGTGTCCATAGCCCCGGTAGAGATACTGGAATCACCCATTCATATTGACTCTTCTTCTTTTGATAATCCCTTTTTTTCTTTTTGGAGTTTCAGATATTTCATTTGATTCTTTCTCAATACATCAATTTTGACATCGTCCGGGTTGAAAACTACCATGGACCTCATAAAGCACTTGGGAGATCATTTTTCACTCAAATCTTACAACACCATAGTCCTAGGAAAATATACCCTTATAAGAGGAGATGATCTTGATAATTTGTGAGATTCAGGGGAGCTAATGAGGTTACCTACTTAGCACCTTGTTTCAAAACTTTCCACAACTTTTATTGACAACAAGCATGAAACAAAGAATTGAGGACAAAATCATCCAATCAAGAAACCTGAAAATACCTAAACCACTTCTCTCCTAATGACCAAAGCATGCTTCAGATAACAACCCCTCACTTCAAAAAAGGAAAGAAACAAATCAACCCCAAAGAACAAAACAAAAACAAAAACAAAGAACAAAGGAAATGGAAGGAAAGAAAAGGAAGAAAAGCAAATAAACAACAAACTATTTACAAACAAGAGCCACATTATTTACACAAAGAGCAGGAGATTATACACAGGGATTATTTACAAGTAGAAATTATTTATATAAATACACTACCTATCAAAATGCCAACTTCATGGTTCAAAATAATGTTTAAGAAACTATCAATTGACAAGCAAGGGGAAAGGTTCTCCAGTTAAACTACTCAATCGGAAAGCATTTTCTCCTAAGATCTCAACAATCTGATAAGGACCCAGCCAAAGTTTGTCAAATTTTTTATGACTACCTTTCTTTTCACTGGCTTTGTCCCATAATAATACGAGGTCATATATCCTAAAAGCTTTTAGCTTAGCTCTTTTGTCAAACCAGCATTTGACAACAACCTGATGCCTAAAGAATTGTTGTAGGGACACATCTCTCTGCTCTTCTAACTTCAACAAAGCAGCTAATCTGACTTCTATCCTACTGTCCTTGGAGTAAAATTTCTGCATGAACTCAAGGGTAGGTATTTGCAGATGGATGGGAAAGACCATCTCTTGGCCATATACCAGCTTGAATGGTGAGGTGTTTAAGGAAACCTTAATCCTAGTCTGATCTACCCATAATGCAAATCTAAGTTGGGTATGCCAGTCTCTAGGGTTATGTTCTAACAGTTTCTTAATCACCCCTAAGAGATTCTTATTAGTAGACTCTGCAACTCCATTGCCTTGTGGATAATAGTTAGAGGAATACTTCAAGACAATCTTGTGATTATATGCCTAGGAAATAAATTCATCAGAAGAGAAAGCATAACCATTATCACATACCATAGCGAAGGGTACCCCAAACCTTGTAGTGATGTATTCGGTGAGGAACTTGATCACTACCTTCGTTGTGTTGTTTTTGCAGGGTATAGCCTTCGTCCATCTTGTGCAATAGTCAGTAGTAGTCAACATGAATTTATGCCCTGCAGTAGAGTTTGGGTTGATAACCCCAATGAAATCCAATGCCCATTGGGCAAAGGGCCTTACCTTATAAATGGGTTGTAGTGGCATGGCCGCATGATGCTCCCTTGGTGCAGAAACTTGGCACGTGTGACATGTTCTCACATGCTGATGTGCATCCTTAAATACACAAGGCCAGTAATAACCAAATTGAAGGATCTGGTGCGCCAGTGAATCGGCAGATCCATGACCCATTCCATGCTTCCCACGAAACTCTGAGATCACACATTTAGCCTCTTGATGATCAATGCATCTCAGGTATACCCCCTCAAAATTGTTTTTGTACAGCAAGCCTCCTTTGAGTATGTAGTGAGAACTTTTTAGCCTTAGGGCTCTCCTTTGAGTGGCATTCATTCCCTTCGGACATCGGTTATTGAGTATAACACAGATGAGATCAGCATACCATAGGTCATTTGAGAAGGACTGAGTAGTATATTGTTGACAAATAACATTGTTACCAGCCTCAACCATAGATTTAGACAAACCCGAACCTCAGACAAGTTTCATAGGGTGTATCTCTAAATCGAACTCTTGCAAGATGGCCATCCATTTGCCCCTCTTTTCTCCTAGCTCGCTCTGCATCAGCAAAGACTTCACAGCAACGTCAGGAACTACAGCAACAATCTGACTTCAGAGGATGTAATGCCTGAATCTTTTAACAAATCGGATTAGTGCAAAAGCTTACTTCTCCAGAGGTGGGTATTTAACTTCAGCATTTTTGAATGGAGAGCTCATGAAAGCAATTGGCCTCTCCTCTGACTCTTTTTTGCGTTGAGTTAACACAGCTGCACAAGAATGTTTAGATGCAAAAGAATAGATGTAAAACGGTCTAAGATAATCAGGGCTGGTGAGCACGGGTGCCTCTGAAATGGACCACTTGACTTAAAAAAATGCAGCCTTCGCCTCATCACTCCACTCTATTTTGGCATCCTTCTTCATCATCTCATTTAATGGCTTTACAATTTATGCAAAGCCTGTGATAAACTTCCTCACGAAGTTGATCTTTCCAAAGAAGGATCTCATCTCCTTCTTGCTTCCTGGCATAGCTATCTTGAGGATGGACTCAACTCGATCTGGGTCAATGGATATTCCTCTTTCCAAAATTATGTGTCCCAAGAGCTTTCCTTCTAAGACTCTGAACACACACTTTTTGGGATTTAAGGAGACCCCATACTGGATACACCTCTGGAGAACCTTGGCTAAATCGGCAGCATGGTTCAATCAATCCTTGGAGAACACTGTCAGGTCATCTATGTAAACAATAATGCACTTACCAATTAGATCCTTGAAAGCTATGTCCATGGCATGCTAGAAAGTTGCTCCAGCATTTATCAGACCGAAAGGCATCCTCCTGTATGCAAACATCCCCCACTTGGTGGTGAAAGTCGTCTTCATCCTGTCCTCAAAGTCGACCATAACCTAATTGTATCCTAAGTAATCATCCAAGAATGACATCATTTGAGATCCGTTGACAATCTGCAATAACTCATCCAAGGAAGGGAGTGGGTAGTTATCCTTTTCTGAAGCTCTATTTAGATTTATGAAGTCCACGCATAGTCTAATCTCCCTGTTTTTCTTACGAACCGGGACTAGGCTAGCCACCCAAGTTGAATGGCACACAGGGAAGATTATCCTCGCAAACAGCAATTTCTAAACTTCTTTATAGATCAATGGTTCAATCAGAGCATTGACAGGGCGCTGCTTCTGTCTGAAGGGTTTAGCTTCAGGCTTCAAAGGGATAGTGTGGGTCATAACCAAAGCATCAAATGTCTATAGGTCTTCATATCCCCAAGCTATCACATCAATATCCTTTTTTAGTGCCATCAATATGTCTTCTCTGATTGCTTCAGGGCAGGCCTTCCCTATGTAGACATTCCTTTCAGGGCCCGAGTCAGCTAGGTTAACTGTCTCATATTCGCCTCCCTTTTCTTCAGCTGATGCCTTCTCTCGAGCCCTCAAATTTGAGTCAAAGATTCTCTCTAGAGAAACCATTCCCTTGGGAATGTTATTACTTTTCAGATTAAGGACCCCTTCTGTATCACATTCCTTAGGGTTCCAATCCCCTTGATCTCTGTTAGACTCATCAATAATTTTCCCTTCAAAGACATCTGAGCTTGCCAAGAATGCCAGAATGTGTCGATCATCATCAAAGACTTGGAAATTATTAATATTGTCAAGAACAGATGGGGTGGACATCAGTTCCACTGAGAATCTTTTGAATTTGGAGCCTTGCATAGGTTCCAAGCTGCTTGCAGCAACAACCAGTGAATCAGCTACCCAATTTTATTCTCTTGGGATGAGACTAATCCCAAAGGCATCAAAGTCTTCAATCAGGTTCCATACCCTATTTCTATATGCAGCCAACCTTCTATTGTGATGTGTATACTGGCTACGAACTTTCTTGACTACTATTTCTGAATCTCCCTTGACTACCAAGGCAGTGACCCTCTTCTTGTGTGCAAACATTAATCCTTGAGCTAGGGCTTCATATTCAGCCACGTTTTTTGTACATCCAAATTGCAGCCTGTAAGAAGCAAAGAAAACCTTCCCTTTCAGGCTGGTTAGCACAATTCCAACACCACAATCGGTCTTGGACTTGGATCCATCAAAGGTAAGGGTCCACAACTGATCACAAGCAGGGGTTATTCCTTTTGAAGTTTTTATGGATATTTGGGTAGGATTGACCAGAGGTGGAACTTCATGATCTTTTGGACCAGACATAGGAATAGGATTATCTAAAGGTTCTCTAGGTACTTCCTCCAATTCCTGCTTAGTTGCACTATGTGACCTGTGGTTATCCTTCTAACAGTCACTTGCTTCTTTGGCTAACCCCTTAGGTTCTGGCATATTTGTGAGTGCAGGGGTGTTGAACAGACCTTGATGTTGCTCCTCATTAATGTATTGATTTGGCCCTATGTCTAGAGTAGGTTTGATTAGAGCAGGGATTTCTTTTGAAAGCATTGTATTCCTGGTTAACACAGATGCTTCCTTGGCCTCAAATGATAAGCAGTCTACAATAGCCTTAGGGAAACTTGAGCTAGCTTCCTCAGTTTGGGAAACCGGATTTAAAATGTCCCTGCAGGGTTGACAAGCCAATTCAGAATGAGTTTGATAATGTATCCTGCACCAATTAGGAAGTAGGAGGCTTTGTAGATCTATATCTACCCCTAAGACCAGTTGGTCTTGTTGCAACTTTCTAATCAGGGCCTGTTGATTTCCATTAATTGTAGCATCAGGACACTTCAGTTTTGACATGTCTTTGGGATTGAGAACCGAGAAGGTCAAAATTTCTTCTTTCTTATAAAACCCCATCTCAGTCTCAAAGTAGGCCACCTCATTGAGACAATCATACTCAGTGATGATATGCTTAAGGCGAGGCTCACTTTCAATCCTAATTTGATTAGGAATCCCTTTCCATGATAGCCACATATGTGAGAAGTCAAGAGCAAGATATCCCCCTAAATTTTTCATCAAATCTCGGCTTAGCAGCATACCATAGGTCTTAGGAATATCTGCCACTTGAATATCTATGTTGGTAAGGATCCTAGGATCAGAGCCAACTTGGACATGTATGTTCTTTAACTCCCCCACTACATTGACCTCTATTTTTTCCAGCTGAATGACTTTCTTATTGGTTTGAATAGGGTTTAATCCTAACTTCTTGCATATGTAAAATGGGATGACATTTCTTGAAGCCCCCGAGTCCAATAAACAGTTATGTAAGTTCTTGCCAGAAATTCTTAAACTTAAAAGGAAAGGTGGAGTACGTACCTTGGTTCTGTATAAGGCCGCATTCACATCCCCAACAGGTGCCACCTTACTCTTTCCTTTCAACTTGTCAGCTTGCTCCAAGGCTCTTAGCACTATTTCCCTTTGGGCAGGGCACCACTTTAAAATGTCAAAATATGACAAAGAAGTTTTTTGTTTCTACATCTCAAAAACAATGTCAAATTCGGCATTATAACTTGAATTACTTTTGAAAACCGCAGAGAGATTACCTTTGTTATGGAGATCAGGCGAGCCTTGTGGCGGACGAGGATTATTATCAGCCCTTTGATTTGGAGGCACCATGTGATTAGGAGGTGTTGATGTAGTGAATGGCCCTTTACCCTGATTTCTCAGGAAGTGCCCTCCCTTTGTCTGAAAAGCTTGGGCATCACATGAATCCTCCTCTGTTTCATTCTCTTCTTGCCTTGGGAATGAAGGCTCCTCCTCAAAGAGCTCATAAGTCATTGCAGTATCTGTTGAGTCACCTCCTTTGTTGGAATTCCCCTGGAATGTGTGAGCATCTTCATGTGCCATCTTGACAACTTTCTCCATTTGAGGGCAATTTATCTCAGAATGGGTTGCAGTATCATGCAACCTGCACCAATTGGTCATGAAGTTGAGGTCAGCCACATTTGCAGTATGTGTTCTCCCGTCATTTGCTTGATAGTTGTGAGGGACTCCACCATTATTAGGCCCTATATTCCATTTCTTGTTGTTATTTGGGCATTGATTATACCCTCTGTTTTGGCTTTGATAACCTCTTTGGTTGTAGTTGTTGTTGCTCTGATAAGTACCCTAGTTATTGTTGTTCTGATTGGGGTAGTTCCCCCAGTTTTGGGAAGGGTTCAACCGCAGTTGAGCCATGTCATTGGTAACTTGAGACAACGTTTTCTTCAGGGTCTCTACCTCATTGGTAAGCTGAACAGTCTTCTCACTTTCCCCACTCTTAACAACAGGTGGCTGATCACCATGATTTGATGTTCCCATTTGGTTAGGATGACCATGGGAACATTGAGGAACCTGTGGTTGTTGAAAGGGATCAGAAGTTCTAGTAGCAAAGTATGGGACAGGTGGTTGGGTTTGCAATTCAGACATAGGGCCATAGTGGGAGGGAGTCATCCCAGGGACAGTGTTGTATAGAGGAGTTGAGCTATGCATCTGATATCCTATTGCAGGGAAACCTCCTCCCATGCCTCCTTGTTGAGAACTGATTTGTTGCTGCAGCTTGATAGCTAGATGATAGACTTTGGATAGAGAGTCAATATCAGCAGGTAAATAAGTCCTTTGTAAGAACAAACCTAGCAAAGGGTCTATAACCCTAAAGTACACCTGGATAGCACTATTCTCAGTAACTAAATAAGAATCCTATAATCTCCTATACATTCGCTGGAATCTAGTATTGAATAAAGGCAAAGATTCACCTGGTTCCCTCCTTATGGTAGCAAATTGATGATATAAAAGAGTTGGATCCACATACACCCTGAACTGGTTAATGAAGGCATTTTCCAAATGTGTCCAGGTCAGAATGGAACCTTGAGGAAGGTTAAGGTACCAATTATATGCCATATCCCCTAAGGATTAAGGGAACAATCTGCAAACTACATCGTGGTGAGCTATTTGAGCTCTTGTGCAAGCATCCTTGAAAGCTTGTATGTGCTCTTCGGCACTTCGTGATTCACCATGGATGTACTTAGGGCAGAATTTCTCAGGGTTTTTGGGCATATTGTGAAAACCTCCAAGGATAGTCCCCAATGGAGAGGGATTATTCTGAAAGAAATCCATTGGTGGCGGTGGTGGTGGTTGAGCCAGCTGTTGTATGGGTTGAATCGGCTGTGATGATAATTGAGATGAATTGGCAGATGGATAAATGGGTATCCACTGGGGTATTGGTGAAAATCCTGGTGGAGTAAGCGGAGCTGGTAAGGGTGGTATGATGGTTGCCCTAATTTTGTGATGCTTATGTCTTGTTGGGGTCTTGAGTTCTATGAAGGATGATGGATTCCCCATTGATCGAAGAACTTTGTGGGGCCTTTCTTGGGAAGATGACCCAGCTTTATTCAATTTTCCCTTCTTTGCCCTCCTTCTAGCGCTAGTTCCTATTGATGGCAATTTTGGCACCACAACAATGCAAGCAGAATATTGCTACTCTGCTTCTCCTAAATGAGAAAGGCAACACATGGATGCCTTAGCTCCCAAGGTTTTAGTAGTTGGGTCTCAACTGTGCTGATGTTACTCAGTGGCCAATGCAACAGTAATATTCAAGGGGCCTGCTGGTGTTGGGCTTCTGGATTGTTCTAAGATTGAGCATGAAATAAAACCTATTCTAACCAAGGGTTTTAAAGAAGTACAAAAAGATGGATCAGGGTTTTGGAACAGAAAAGAACAATAGTTCATCCAATTTAACTAGACTTATTGCCTTTCAAGGAATTTGTAAATTAAAATTGAAGAACAAATTAACTTGTGATGAATACACAATATCATTCATTCACAGTGCTAATTTTTAACAACTAATTATAAACTACCATTTAAGCAAAACACAAAATGAGATGATTAATTTTAGATAAATACCGTTCTGGAACACAATATGAAGTAGATTTGAATCTGGTTGCTTCTACTGTGGGTTAGACAGATAAGCAACATTTACTAATCTGGCACAATCACCAGTGTACAGAAAACCTGTGCCTTCAGACTGCTTCCATCTACACTAGAAGAACTTTGAAAATACATTACAATCTATACTGAAATCTAACTGCTAACTAAGAAGATAGGAGAAGCTCTCATTACTGAGAATCAAGATGCATCTCGATCTCTTTCTGCTAGCTAACTAACTCCTAATAGTTCTAGATCTAAACAGTTCTCTAAACCTAGAAGTTCTAATCTAGAAGTGCTAACACTCAAAATTCTAGAACCCCTCTTTTAGAGGCAAGAATGCCATATATACATCTCCCTGAGAAGAATGTCAGCGCCCGTTTTTAGGGTTTACAAAATATCCCGTGGTGTCAAGAAGTCGGCGCCCAAATCTTTAACAAAAGTGGATTCTGCAATAAATTTGAATCCTTGCCGTCTTATGTTGGTGAAGATTGTCCCCTGAGGTGCTCTGCAGATCTTTGCAGCTACCGTCATAACTCCCACACCTCCATGTTCAACTTTGAACTCCGGCAGAGCTACTTTGAGTGCCCGAAAATATCACCATTAATGTCGAGCTACCTCTGCCAATAGATCTCACAGTTGTCCCCTCTTTTTACGGCTTTATCTTCTACCTTCACCTCTCTGCTTGTTTTGCATGTTGACCGCTCCCATGGAAGCAGAGCGTCAAGCTTCTTTTTTAGATCCAGATATCATAGTTCCTGAGCTGGTCCATTGGCTCATGATCTTAGAAGGATCCCACATAGCTTGCATCCTATAGATTTCCTCGTGATTAGTCAGGCCTGCACCACGCGAGCTTCCCAGGCAGTCAACAATGGTCTGATCAATATTGTATGTCGGTGAGGCATCAACCCTTCACTGAGACCACACGGCGAAGCTCCAATCCTTCAGCGAACCCCCGCTTCCTCCCTGAGCTCATTTCCTTTCGGTGTGACCTTCGTCCATCGCCAAGATCCTATGGCGAGACCAGATCCCTATGCTGAATCCACTCTTGTCGCCGAGACCTCACCCCTTTGGCCAGACACTATGCCGAAGGGATCACCTTTGGCGATCTTTTCACTTCAATGAGACCCTTCTTTAGTCATACCGACATGCATCCTCTTTGTTTCACATGTGTCATCGTAGCATTCTCTTGTCAAGGAGATGTCTTATAGAAACCCTAAGCCTTGGTGAAAGCCTCCACATTTTCTTTATTTGATCGCCGAGACTTACTAATTCTCTCACCGAAGACCCTTGATAGAATCCCTTTGTGGCATGTCAACATGACTTTATGAATTCGCCGAGACCACATAGCGAGAATGCAAACCTTCCCCAAAAAAGCTTCTTAGGCGCGACCTCCCTTAGTCAGTGTGACTTCCCGTGGTCGGGGAGATGTTATAGTGACCCAATGTTTTCTCAGCGACGAACCCCTTCTCCTTCGGGGAAACTCCGCTGAATCGCCGAAACCCTCCACCGAACTCAAAATTCTGGCCAACTCCCTAAGACAAATCACCATGCACAAAACCTGATCCTACAAATCAAGGTCTTCGTTATTAATATCATTCCTTTTACCAAAAAGAAACTTAACTTCGGCGGAGGCGGAGCTAACACAGGAATGGGAAGCAAAATTTAAGCAAGTCCTGACGGAACCGGGATCAGGACAAAACATGACCCAGAAAAGACATCCCCCGCCTTCAAAATTGGCGGGGGCGGGGCCAAAAGAAAACCGGAACCAGGACCGAAGCGAAACGAAGAACCAGGTGGGACCGGGGTCAGAACCAAATCTGAACTAGAAACTTTCTCCAAGTTTCGGGTTCGAATTCCATTCCGAACCCGCCTTCGACATTACTCGAAAAGAGGAAGAAAAGGAATAGAAAGAGCAAGAGGTTAGGGGAAGGAAAACCCCACGACAAAGCAAAAGAACGAGACAAACAGAATCAGGATCAGGACGGAACCCAAACTAGGAACCTTTTCAAGTTTCAGGGTTTGGTTCTCGTTCTAGTCCCGAGTCCGCCAAAACAACACAAGATGCAGAAGACAGGAAAAACAAAACAGGTGGAAACGGGGCCGGGGAAGAAACAAAAACGGAGCTTGGAAGAAGTTCCAAGTTCGGAATTGGTTCTGGTTCCGGGTCCGCCAAAGAAAAAGAAGAGAAAATTCCCAAGGCCGAAAAGAAAATACCTAAGGAAACAGACACAAACCGACAAAGACCAACGAAGAGAGAAGAAAAGGCGGGGTTAGACCCGGGACGGGATCAAAATGAGGAACTTGAAAAAGTTCAACATTCTGAACTTGGTCCCGAACCCAACTCCGACAAAGAACAAAAGAGAAGACAAAGAATAGTCAGAACCGGAACGGGGGACAAAACAAGACCGAAACATAGAAGGAAGTCCAAGTCCGGTATTGGTCCCGGTTCTGCCTCCGACAAAACCTTGAAAGGAAAACGCCTAAGGCAGAAAACCAAAGGCCAAAGGAAAAAGACAAAGGGGGGCCCAATTTGATCCAGATCAAAGTGGGGTGGTTATGCAAGGCATAACACCTCCCTGTTGGATAGTGAGTCATTTCTATAGGTAGTGAGCCTTGTATCTAGGCAGTGAGCCCTTAGCAATGAGCCTCTTTGTATTCAATTTTGAAATTACTTTATATTGTGAGTTAATCCTCACTGTGGTTTTTCTCTTATTGGGTTTTCCACGTAAATCTAGTGTTTATTGTGTTGATATTGCTTTATGTTATTTACATTTCATTTTCATATTTAATAACAAAATAAAGTGGTTGTGAAATTGATAAGTGTTTGAGATTTGAGTTTGAGTTTGGTGACAACTATTCACCCCCCTCTCAGTTTTCTTGCACATTTCAACAATTGGTATCAGAGCTTTGGTTCCTTGGTGAAGATCTTAACCACTTGAGGTAGATCTAATGGCACACAAATTGGCAATCCCTATGTTTGATGGATCTGGCTACAGTGACTAGAAAGTGTAGATGAAAGGTTACATAATCTCTCTTGGTTACAAGACCTAGAAGGCTGTTGAAACAAAGTATGTTGCACTGGAAAGTGGTCCTACTTCTATAGATGAGATTTCTACCTATGAGGAGAATGAGAAAGCAAGGTATGCAATTTACAGTGCTTTATTTAAGACTGAGTGAACGAAAGTTATTTCTTTGGGCATTGCTTATGAATTTTGGAAGAAGTTTGAAGATATTTATGAAGGAAATGATAGAGTGAAATTGTTAAAGAAGCTAACAGCAAAGCACAGTTATCATAATTTGAAAATGGAAGAAGGTGAAGATATTGCAAGCTATTTCCATAAGGTTGATATTGTAGTAAATGAAGTGAAGATTCAATGGGGTACTCTGACTGATGAATATGTGATGGAGAAGACTTTGATGACTCTTCCAGAGAGTTACAGTGATAAGGTTTCAGCTATTGAAGAATTGTATGATCCTAAGAAGTTTACTAAAGAACAACTATTTGGGAGCTTGACTGCATTTGAGATGAGGAAGTTTGAAAAGAAATAGGAGAAGACAAAATCTGCATTTAAAGCAACAAAGATAGAGGATGATCCAAATAGTGATAATTCAAATGAGTTGGAATCAAATTTCCCAAGGAAGTTGAAGAAAGGTATCGGTAAGTACAAAGGTATGTTTCCTTTTAAATGTTTCAGTTGTGGAAATATTTGTCACTATGCTTCAAGATGTCCAAATAGAGTTGTACATAAGAAGAACAAAGATAATCATAAAGACAAAAAGGATAATAAATTCAAGAAGTTGTATTATGTTAGAGAAGATGTTGGGATTTCTGATGATGAAACTAATTTTGAGGATAATGATGATGAATGCTTGTTTCTGGATTTAGAGAATAAATTTGTTTCTGCTAACTCTAGAAGATGTGCAAGGGAAAGTGGTCCAAAGAACAAGAAGGATGAGATGGAAGGTACTCTGGTTACTGCCTTTCATGCTAGACAGGATGAAGACTATTGGTTGATTGACAGTGGCTGCTCAAATCACATGACCAGAGATTAAAGTAAGTTCACTAAGCTTGGAAAGTATGATGGTGGATTAGTCATGTTTGGAGATGATTCTGGAGAAAATATTGTTGGAAAAGGAACTATTAGTTTTGATGGAAAACATAGTACTGATGATGTCTATTATGTTAAGGGATTAAGGCATAATCTTTTGAGTGTTGGATAAATGTGTAGCAAAGGTTTCAAGGTTGTATTTTAGGATAACACTTGTGAGATCAGGAAATGGTCTAGAACTGTGGTTGTTGCTGGAAGGAGAACTTATGGAAATATTTATCAACTTAAGGGTGTTGATGGTTAGTGCCTTGTATCTCAAGTTAATGAAAGTTGGATATGGCACCAAAGGATGGGACATGTAAACTTTGATAATCTGATCAGGATCAATTCAAGAGAGGTTGTCCAGGATCTACCTAAAATCACAAAGCCTACTAATACTGTGTGTAGAAGTTGTCAGTTGGGAAAGCCAACAAGATGTAGTTTTAAAGGAAAAGAGAAATCTACTACTGAAATTTTGGAATTAGTTCATACAGACCTTTGTGGCCCTACAAGAATAGGAAGTCTTAATGGTGATAGGTATTTCATGCTTTTGATTGATGATTATTCAAGAATGACATGGTTTACATTTCTTAGAGAGAAAGCTCGGGCTCTGGATAGATTTAAAGTGTTCAAGGAAAGAGTAGATAATGTAGTGAACCTAAAAATCAAATTCTTAAGGTCTGGGAGAGGTGGAGAATTCACTTCCAGTGAGTTTAATACATTATGTGAAGAGCATGGCATAAAGAGACATTTTTCTACTCCTATAATTCCTTAGCAGAATGGAGTTGTTGAGAGGAAAAACTAGACTATGCGAGAGGCTGCAAGAACTATGATGAAAGAGTCAAATCTACCTAATGTATATTGGAGAGAGGCAATCCACATTGCTATTTATATTCTTAACAGAGTTCATATCAGAGGTAACAACACAAAGACTCCTTATGAGTTATGGATTGGTAAGATTCCTACTGTGAAGTACTTTAAAGTGTTTGGAAGCAAATGTTACATTAAAAGAGATTATGAGAGCCTTGGGAATTTTGATGCAAGATGTGATGAAGGGATTTTCCTTGGATATTCAACTAGTAGCAAAGCATATAGATGCTTCAATAAAATATTGAGAAAGATTGTTGAGAGTGCAAATGTGAAGGTTGATGAAGACATGCATAGAGCTGATGAGATAAGTGAAGTTGAACCAGATGAGCCTATCTGCGAACTAGTACCAGAATAGAATAAGGAAGAAGAAGAAGAATAGATTGAAGAAGAAGAAGAAGAATCTCTAGAACTTGTTCCTAAGACTCCTAAGTATGTATAGAAGAATCATCCTGAAGAACAAATAATTGGAGATAAGAGTGAAGGTGTGAAGACAAGAATCAAAGTGGTAGCAACTGAGGTAAATTTGTGTTTACTTTCAAATATAGAACCTAAGTCTTTGTGTGAAGCATGTAAAGATGAGAGTTGGGTTAGATCAATTAAAGAAGAATTGCAGTAGATAGAAAATAATCAAACATGGGAATTGGTTTCTAGACCTGTAAATAAGAATGTTTTTGGTTGAAAGTGGTTATTCAGGAATAAGCTGAGTGAAAATGGTGAAGTTGTAAGGAACAAATCAAGACTTGTATGCAAAGGTTATTCACAAGTTGAAGGAATTTATTTTGAAGAGACATTTTCACCAGTGGCAAGAATGGAAGCTATTAGGAAGTTCTTGGAATTTTTTTCTCATAAAGATTTCAAGGTTTATCAAATGGATGTTAAGTCTGCATTTCTAAATGGAGAATTGGAAGTAGAGGTGTACATGGAACAACCAGGGGGATTTTAGTTAACAGATAAACCATATATGGTCTGTAAGTTTAAAAAGGAATTGTATGGACTCAAATAGGCTCCTAGAGCATGGTATGCAAGATTGGAAAGATAAATGATACAACAAAGATTCAGCAAGGGCTCCGCAAATAGCAATCTTTATTTTAAGGTTGAAGGAAACAAAATGCTGATAGTAGTTGTGTATGTTGATGAAATAATTTTTGGAGGAAATGAAGGTATGTGTAATAGATTTGCAAAGGAAATGCAAAAAGAATTTGAAATGTCCATGATTGGTGAGTTGAATTTCTTTCTTGGTCTTCAAGTGAATCAAACTGAAAAGGGGATATTCATTTCACAATCAAAATATGTCAAAGAGTTGTTGAAGAAGTTTGGAATGGATGATTCCAAACTGGTATGTACTCCTATGGTGACTGGATGCAAGCTAAGAAAGAATGATGAATCTACTAAAGTTGATCAGAGAATGTACAGATCTATGATTGGTGGACTGTTGTATCTTACTACTACTAGATCGGATATCATGCATGCAGTATGTTTAGTTGTCAGATTTCAAGCAGAACCTAAAGAAGCACATGTTACAGTTGTGAAGAGGATATTCATATATCTTAAAGGCACTCCAGATGATGGCTTGTGGTATCCCAAGGATAATGATTTCACTAATGCAGATTGGGCTGGTTGTGTAGATGACTAGAAGATTACTAGTGGTGGTTCTTTCTTTCTTGGAGGAAGATTGGTTTCATGGTTAAGCAAGAATAATATTCGATTTCTTTATCCACTGTAGAAGCTGAGTACATTGTTGCAACATCTTGCTACACATAGGTTTTGTGGATGAAGCAAACATTGAAGGATATTAGAGTGATATGTGATGAGCCTATCCATTTCTTTTGTGATAATAAAAGTACTATAAAAATTTCAAAGAATCTGATAATGCATTCAAGAACAAAGCATATATCTATCAGATATCATTTCTTAAGAGGGAAGGTATTGAAGAATGAAGTCAGATTGGAGTATGTATCTACAAAGGATTAGATTGCAGATATATTTACTAAGGCTCTTCCGAAGGATACTTTTGAGTATCTCAGGGGAAAGTTTGGGGTCATTGACCCTCCTTCAAACTAGGTGCACATGGACATGTATTAGTCCTGTGGATCTACAAATTCTTTATTTGTTTGGATTGATGATTGGGTATACTCCGTAGGGGGAGTAGAAAGTTTCATTGTTGTAGTATGTATTGGTGTAATTAATTATTTAATTACACTTTAGGATAAGTTTACTTAGGTAATTATTTATTTCCTAGGATAATTATCTTTTAATTCTTATCTTATCTTATTGAGCTGTCTTTTTGCTCAAGATAAGATTAGGGTTGTTTTTTCCTACTTTATTGCATCATTGCCTTTTCGAAGGCTTTTGTATTATTTGTAAAACATTATTCTCAATAATCAATAATTCTGATTTTTGCTTGCACACATTTTTGCTCTGAGAGTTTACAGAACTTCTCTATTTTTTGTTCTGAATATCTTTGCATGTGATAGGTGATTGCTTGCAGGTGATTCTTGGAGACTGTGAAGTTGGTTTTTCAACTTCTACATGGTATCAGAGCTCCAGATCTATTGCTGCATATTCGTGTTTTGAAGATATTCTCTCACAGCATCTTTTTATGTGCAAGGGTTTTATTCTAGTATTTTTTTGTCAGATCAGCGGGGTTTTTCATCATTTTTTAAGAAATTTCGACTTTGATCTCTCAAAAAGTGCATGCTAGTGCAAAACGGACCTCATAGATGTGCTCAGAAGGCCCAAAAACCCCTATTTTCATATAAAATATGATAGGGTTTGCTGAAAATTAATTTTTTAGTGTTTTTGGAAAATTTCAAAACAGTTGCAAGAAAAAATCCATACGGATCCGTACGGCCGCATTGATTTCTGTGCTACCTCGATTTTTGTGCATGAAGGTTCAGCTAAATATTTTATTAATTTTTTCATCTTTAAATTAATAAAAATTTTGGTTTAAAGCCTAAATGAGCATATTTAGTAAAATGGTCATATCTTGAGCATATGGTCTCCGTTTTTCGAAAACGAGATATCGTCGGAAAGCTGCTTCCGACGCCGTTCCAGTGGTACTAGTATTTTTTTCTGATTTTTCCATTTTGATGCCTTTTTCGCCTGTCAAATCCAAAAGTTGTTGTTTTCACTCCGGGAGGCATAACTTTTGCGTCCTGGCTCCGTTTTTCGAAAACGAATAGGCATTGGAAAGCTGGTTCAGTGCTCTACATAGATCTCAGACCTATTTTTCCATATTTTTTTACCAGGTATCTGATATTTCTGTTCTATCTCAGCCTTTACCGTTTTAGTTATTTTCTTGGGAAACATGCAATCAGGAATTTTTTTTTTAGATCCAAGAGGAATTTTTTTATTTGAGAGTATATTACTGCTGTTTTCTATCATGGATTTACACAACATTGCACCCCTTACTCCATTCAACTATTTTGGTTGGAAAAAACAAATGGAGATTCACTTGAAACATAAAGGGTTGTATAGGGTAACCATGGGTATAGAAATTGAACCTACAGGTGCTACTGAAAAGAGAAAATGGTTTAATAGGTGTGATGAAGCTTATGGCACATTATGTCTGTCTATTTCATCTGACCTCCTTTTCCACATTGAATCTTGCACTACACCAAATGAGATATGGGATACTATGAGAGGTTTTCAGTTAGAGAATGAGCTTATTGGCTTAAATCCTAGGGATTTTGATAGCATTCAAAAAAATTTCACCAAACTCAAGTCTCTTAGATTACAGTTGTCACAGTGTGGTGTTCAGAAAGAAGACTCTCAGTTGGTATTGTCCATCCTTTCTAAGCTTGGACTTGATTATTCAGTTTTTGTTTCTACCTTTTATGCCACTAGGGATGCACTTGGTACGAGATTCACTATGCCCTCTCTTGATGACTTTGCTTCATCTCTCACTCGAGAGCAAGCTAAGTTAGCTAGCATGGGTACGGTGAAACCTTCTTCCTCTTCACAGGCACTTATTGCATCACAGGAGCCCAGAGATCAGAAAGCTTCTACAGGAAAAGGCAAGGAACAGAAACAAAAGGATTCTGAACCTCATGAGCAACAAAAGGAGTCCTCATATTCATCCTCCTCTTCTAAGGGGAAATAATTTAGGAAGGAGAAGTCTACATGTGCATATTGCAAGAGGGAAGGACATGCAGAACATAATTGTTACAAGAAGGACATTGATGAGTTGAAACATCTTCTTCAGAAACATCAGATTGATTTGCCTTCTAGGATGTCTGCATCATCTTCTTCTCCTCATTCTTCTTCTTCAGAGCAACATAACACAGGCACAGCTGGTTTACATACTTCATCAGATATGAAGGGACATGCTCTTTGTGCTTCTTCAGGTATTGGATCAAGGAGATGGCTTCTAGATTCAGGAGAATCTCATCATATGGCATCTTCGCAGTCTATGTTCACTTCCTTTGAGCCTTGCACTATGTCTCCCATTTTGATGGGAAACAACACTTACATGAGTGTTACAAGGAAGGGGTCTATTAGTTTTGGGGACCACTCCTTTCAGGATGTCTTGTGTGTCCCTCACTTGACACATAACCTTCTTTCCATCTATCAGATAACACATGGGGGCAATGGGAGATCTGTGGAGTTCACACCTGATTCGGTTATCATCAGAGACTTGGAGAGTAGAGCAGTCATTGCTACTGGGATAGTGGATCACTCCTCTCGGTTGTATTCCTTCATTGATTTTGCTACTGGTGGTGCTTTTGTTCCTACAGTTGTTCCTCACACTTCAAGTGTGCATCATCATTCAGAGGAGAGATTTGGCTTCTTGAACATTGTTGTTCTCACTTCGGATCTTGTTCTCGAGCCTTTTGCTCCATCCCCTCCTCCTCCTGTTGCTTCTTTTGTTTCAGTGCAGCAGGATCCAGAAGATCATACATCTTTGGAGGTTTCTATTGAGTCTTCACCTACTTCGGCTTCTTCATTTGTTGATGTCACACCTGCTTCTGTGGAGACATCTTGGGGCACCTATTCCACCTTCAGAGATTTCTTTCATTCGACCTCTTCCCTCTCACTTCTTTTTGGAGATGCAGTTTCTTCACTTCTTTTGGAGTTACTTCATTCTGGGGGGGGATTTGTGGTCTCTTTCTTCCTCTCTTATGGGGGGATTCTTTCATGTATCTTTGTGATGAATGGTGTCCTTGGGGGGTCTTATGGAGTCCTCCATTTTTCATCACTTAGGTAGTTTATTACATTCTATTTTGGGGAGGAGTTTTGTTCCCATGTGGTTTTCTCCTTTACCCCGTTTGATTTAGTTTTCCTTACATTTGTACATGAGTACCTGATCAGGCCTTGTTGCCGGGACTCATATTTGCATAATAATTTACTTCTCCCTAAGTTGCACTTATGGGGGGGTATTGGGGTAATTAATTATTTAATTACACTTTAGGATAAGTTTACTTAGGTAATTATTTATTTCCTAGGATAATTATCTTTTAATTCTTATCTATCTTATTGAGCTGTCTTTTTGCTCAAGATAAGATTAGGGTTGCTTTTTCCTACTTTATTGCATCATTGTATTTTCGAAGGCTTTTGTATTATTTGTAAAACATTATTCTCAATAATCAATAATTCTGATTTTTTCTTGCACACATTTTTGCTCTGAGAGTTTATAGAACTTCTCTATTTTTTGTTCTGAATATCTTTGCATGTGATAGGTGATTGCTTGCAGGTGATTCTTGGGAACTGTGAAGTTGGTTTTTCAACTTCTACAGTATGAGATGTATGGGTGCACTCCTAAGGCGGAGTGATCAGAGATTTTGGTCTTTTCCATTGATGTCAAAGGGGGAGAGAGAGTCATGTGAAAAACAATGAAAGAAAAAAAAGAAGCTGAAAAAGGGAGAGAGTTTTGAAAGTGCGGGAATGTTGTGTAGGTTGTCTAATCTGAAAAATAAAGGAGAATGTAGGAATGGAATGGATGTTGTCTTTCATGGTTTTTCACATCATGTGTTTCCATCAATGACAAAGGGGGGGATTGTTACAAGTATGAGTGAGTTTGGTGGTGTTGTCAGGTGTGTTGATATGATGAGTTGCCAAGTGCTTTTGATAAATAGTGAAGACAGAGTTGAGTATGCATTCAGAGTGTGCTCTGGTATGTGCTCCACATTTATTTTGTGTTGATCATATGCTTGTGCAGATCTAAAGTGTTGTTAATGGGAATCTATTGGTGATATATCCTAGTTTGTAGCTTATGGTTTGATGGAGAGTGAAAGTTGTGTGAACTGGTTTGGCAGAGTTGTTTGTCTATGACTGGGAGAAATTTTTTTTCTCTGAATTCCTCTGCTAGTTTGTTTTAGGTCTTGTGGATCTATTTGAAGGTTTTTAATGATGTTTTCTATGTTCTGGAAAAGGTGTTCATAGTTTGGTGCTCTAGAAGACATGTTTCATAGTTTATGTGTGTGTCTGTACAATCTAGATGGAATGTTGGGAAGTGTTCAGTGGTTGAAGTTTTTTGCACTTGTTGTGGATAAATTTGAAGGAATCTGAGATGTGTTCTAGTGTATGGTGAAGCATGTTATGTGGTCTACATACTATCTTCCTGTTGCAGAAGTGTGTACTTCAAAGTTCATTTGTGTTTTCATTAGGTTTGGCCGACCTGGTATTTAAAATTCATGTGAAAGATTAAGTATCAATTGAGGAAGCATGTGATTGATCTAAGACGTTGCTTTGGGTCTTGGTTAAGTGTTGCATTGGTCCGCTCTCATTCCTTTCCACTGAGGGAATGTTAAGTTGCTGACCTAATTTGAATTTATAAAATGAAGCATGTGTATTCGACCTTGGAGAAAGTTTCTAAGGTTGAAGATGATATAAATACAAGTCAAGTTGTTATTTTTTATATCAATAGATCAAGTATGCCACGAATTTGAGAAGCAAAGTGTGTGAAAGTGAATTGAGGCAACAGTACTTTAATGTGTTAGATTCTTGAAAGTAGTGAGTTGACGATGTCTACAATTCTTCTAATCAAAGCTGCAAATGTGTGTAATCTGTTGTGGTGGACCTTTTCTATTATCTTTTGTATCTATAGGCAGTGAGCCTCCCTGTTGGATAGCGATTCCTTTATGTAGGAAGTGAGCCTTATATCCAAGCAGTGAGCCTCTTTGTATTTGGTTTTGAAATTAATTTATATTGTGAGTTAATCCTCACCGTGGTTTTTCCCTTATTGGGATTTCCACGTAAATCTAGTGTTTATTGTGTTGATATTTCTTTCTGTTATTTTCATTTCATGTTCATACTTAATAACAGAATAAAGTGGTTGTGAAGTTGATAAGTGTTTGAGAGTTGAGTTTGAGTTTGGTGACAACTGATTTACCCCCCCTCTCAGTTGTCTTGTGCCTTTCAACACTTATTCTGGTAGGTCCATGAAGGTCTATATGCACCAACTCCAAAGGACTTGTGATAGAATATTAATTTTTCTTGAACCTCTTCTTTTTTTCTTTCCCAATTCACATTCTCTACAGATTGCATTAATAAGCTTTGTAATCTTTGGCATATCTCTCACAACATTAGTAGAACTGATCTTCACTAGGCTATCAAAATTGATGTGACCCATTCTTATATTCCATAGACAACTTTCATTGATTTGAGGCATAAATCATTTAGCACCACTACCTTTGATCTAATAAAAATTACCTTTTTTCCATGTTCTAGTAGCAACCAAAGTACTAGACCTACCTTTTCTAATTTCACAACCACCATCCTAAAGCACAAGATTGTATCCATTTCACCACATCTATCTTATACTTAGAATATTATGTCAAATACCCTTGACATAAAGAACATCATTTGTATTATACTTTCCATAAAAACTAATTGAATTTTTTCCACAAATCTTAGCAGATGTATTAGCACCAAACTTCATAAGACCACCATCATACCTCTAAATTTTAACAAACTTACTCTTATAACCTATCATATGATTTGAGCATACATTATCAATTATCTAGTAATTCCTTTCTTCTCTTGCATGAAAAGCAATCAACATATTTCCTTCAATGTTATGACCTATTATCAGAGCATTTTCCTTCACACATCTATTAGCAAAATTAGTTCCAAATTCTAGAGACATGAACAAGCATTCATCGTTGTCCTCATCAGGATATTCATATTCTTCATCATCAAATATACCATTTTCTCTTTCAACATAATAACTCTTCTTGACAATTTTTCCTTTATGATCCTAAGGTTTTTCATTTGCAACTTTGATTGGAAATTTAGAAGCATAATGACTTATCTTTCCACAATTGAAACATTTAAAGGGTAACTTACCTCTGTATTTTCTAGTGCCCTTTTTCAATATCCTTACAAATTTTTCTTCTACCTCATCAAGATCATCTAGATCTGATTCATCATCCTTCTATGTTTTTTCAAATTTTAAAGGAAGTTTCTTTCTTTATAGCATCTTGACCAAATTCTCTCAATTCAAAAGAAATTAAAGCACCAAACATATGATCTCTAGAATAATTATCCAAATTTTGAGCTTCCTCAATAGCATAAACTTTAGAACTATAAGTTTAAAGAAGAGTTCTTAGTACCTTTTTCACCACTTCACTTTCTTCCAACTTACCACCAAGACCATTGATGGTATTGAACACTTCATCCACTTTGAGCGTGTAGGCAATAATATTTTCATCTTGAGACATCCTTAGGGTTTCAAATTTAGCTTTATAGTTTTTCATCTTTGCTTGCTTGACTTTATCATCTTCTTCATAAATGCTCTCCAACTTCTTCCAGACATCTTTAGCAGATTTCAGACTTATCACATTTCCATGTTCAAAATTAGAGAGACCACTTAGGAAAGCATTCATTTCTTTACCATTTCTCTCATATTCCTTTATTTCATCATCACTTGTTAGGTTAGAAATAGGCATAGTGTATCATTTTTCAATTGAATTTTAGACAAAAAATCCAAGAGAGACCAAAAAGGACTCCATCTTGGCCTTCTAGTAAGTATAATTTGTTCCACCCAACATAGGATCTTTGACACCCTTCCTATGTGTCATACGGATCTACCTCAAGCGGTTAATATTTTTTCCAAGGAACCATATATCTAATACTAATTGTTAGATGCACAGGAAAACTGAGAGGGGGGTGAATCAGTTGTATACTTAAAAATATTCAAACCCTCAATATCTTTTTAAACCCTTATCAACCATTAAGTCCTTATCAAGCACTATTAGAATGTAAACATATGAAACAGTAATGTAAACACATCCAAACACATAAGAACACCATATTTACGTGGAAATACCAAGAAGGGAAAAACCACGGTGAGGATTAGCTCACATATATATGAATTACAATAATAGATGTAATAAGGCTCACCACCTAGAAAAAGAAGAAAGGCTCATTGTTGGGTGTCTCACTACCAAGAAGAAAGAAGATAGAATAAGACTGTTACAAAGAGATTCACTCTCTCAAGGAAACAGGAGAAATCAACCAGTGAAACCTTATGCCATCCTCAACCTTTGACTCACTACCTCCAAAAAATTTAATCACATTGAAAATGTATACCCTTTTTCTTACTACATCGAAGTCATAGGCATTAATCTCATACTCAAATCACCACACTTAAAAAAATTCACATATTTTTCTTACCTTCTATAGATCCACACTCATCTCCAATAATTTACCTTACTTGTATACCATCCACTGATGCAAAGGAAGGAGAAAGACCTCAAACAACTTTTCTATCACTTTCAAACAGGACTTCAAAACTTAAGGCTACAATTATGCATTTTGTTCATCCTAGACAATGAGTTCTCAAACCCAAAAGGTGGGGCAGCAATTCAGACCTTTTTGGTCATAATTTCCTTCAAGTACTTGTTAATGGGAATGTGAATTTTTTTTGGATACCCTTTTGGCCCTTACTTAACATATGTTAAAATTAAGTAGACTTTTTTTGTACGGAATAGGGAAAAACAAGGCATTTATTGATCAAACCCATAAGCTACCTCACTGTGAAATAAAACGAACAAACATTAATAAATTTCACAAAACAAATAATGAAGCCAATATCTTTTGTGGGATTGAAGATAACATAATTACATAATTTTTCTCCAATTTTCATAAAGATTCAATGGCGGAAAAGAAATTTATGGTGTTTTTTCTCAAACTGCAAACCCTAGGCAGCCACAAACCTGCTCTCACCAAAAATGGCATAACTCATTCAAAACTTAATAAAATTTTCTCAAACAAAAAGAATATGAAACTAGGCTCATTTATTAATCTTTTCCCATTGGTTTCATACTAGAAATGTATTGTACATGTCTGTACTAGCACATTTTCAGATTAATTTTTTTGGAAAACATTATTAGAATATGGCAGCCTTCATCAAAATGGCCATATCTCCTACAAAACTCAATGAAATTTAATGCCACAAAAATCAAAAGAAAGAAGATTCACATGCAAAAACTATCCAATTGGTTTAAGACCTGCATATAGGTTGTACAAGTCATTCCAATAGATAGTAGATGTTGCAACTTTCATAAAACACCAAAAAAACTTCATTCCATTCACTCCAAGTTTGAAAAATCAATACAATAATGTTTGCATTAGACTATTTCAGCATATTCATGGTTTTTACAACCATTTACAATTGATTCCCATGTTTTAACAATTGAATGTAATTGAAAACCACATTTTTTACAACTTTCTAAAAAAAGTTGCATGGCAATTTTTGCAATTTTCCAACTTTTTCCACAAACGAGTAAACCCACAACCAAAAATGAATTGAATAAATAGGAGATGGTCATAAATTACCTTATTAACCGCTAAAACCCATTTTCAACCCAAAATTACAAAAAATACTAAAAATGAGCATAAATGAAGCACCTAGTGCCCATGCACCATACACCCAAGGGGAAGAAAACTCAAGTCTCACTTGAGTGCAAGTCTTCTTTTTCTTCCTAGTCTTCCATCATGGACTTCTTCAACCTACAAATTTGATATGTGGAATCTTGCTCTGCTTGCAAAAATTCAAATGCATGTTTCATTTTTACCTTAGGTCTTCCACTTCTTTGCCACTTGTCATTCAACTAGGAATTCATTTCCAAAAGTTGATGCTCCTTACACCCTCTTGTATGTTCTGCATTCCTGACTTTCCCTGGATCTTTCTTCTTGTTCTTGCACTGTCTCTTACTTAGCATCTTCTCGGCTTCAAGGTTCCAAAACTCTAGTTTTTGTTCATATGTTGCATTACCACTGTCCATGTCTTCATCTTCATCATTTGAATACAATTTGTTAGCAAATTCATCATCCATAAAATCAAAAAATACAACTAGTACCTCTATTGTTTTTGCAACATCTTCTTCACCATATTGTGCTACATTCGCATAGCAATCTTCATACACTGCATTAAATTATCCTTCTTCTTTATACTCTTTTCCATCTTCATCTTCATCTATTGCACCTGTAAACACATACTCACAAATATTATTAGAAACAAAATTTTGAGTCTCAATGGACTCATTTTCTTCATCTTTTTCCTCTTCCTTGGATGGCTTGTCAAGTACTTTCAGCCACCTTCTCAATCTGTTAGCTTCCTAATGTTTCCTTCTCTTTTCCATAATTTTCTTAAGAGGTCATTTCACCTTCTTTCTCATTGGCCAATGCCAAACATTTTCTTGATAGGCTTTCTCAAGACACTATCTTAATATAAACTCAACACATTTTTCAAACTCTTCCATTCTTCTATCAAACTCTGCAACTAGGCTTACCCTATTGTCTTTCATCTTGTCATTATTTTTGAGGTCTTATTTCTTATCTTGCTACCACATATTCTTGTAATCTCTCCTCTTTTCTTGATCCATTCTTCTTGTGATACCTCACCTAGGTTTCCTTTCCTTTTCCTCACTACCTAGTTTTTTGGTATCCAGGTTCTTCGCTTCAACCTGTCAACAACAACATACAAACTCTCAAAACTTCCCTTTCCTAGATCTTTGAGCTCTGATACCAATTTGATGCAAAGGAAGGAGAAATACCTCAAACAACTTTCATATCACCTTCAAACAAGACTTCAAAACTTAAGGCTGCAATTATGCATTTTGTTCATCCTAAACAATGAGTTCTTAAACCCAAAAGGTGGGGCAGCAATTCAGACCTTTTTGGTCATAATTTCCTTCAATTAATTATTAATGGGAATGTGAAAACTATTTTGGATACCCTTTTGGACCTTCCTTATCATATGTTAAAATGAAGTAGGATTTTTTTGTACGGAATAGGGAAAAACAAGTCATTTATTGATCAAACCCATAGGCTACCTCACTATGAAATGAAATGAACATACATTAATAACTTTCAAAAAAATAATAATAAAGAAAATAGCTTTAGTGGGATTGAAGATAACATAATTACAGACTTTTCCTCCAATTTTCATAAAGATCCAATGGTGGAAAAGAAAGTTATGGCATTTTTCTTAAACTACAAACCCTAGGCAGCCACAAACCTGCTCTCACCAAAAATGGCATAACTCATTCAAAACTTAATAAAATTTTCTCAAACCAAAATCATATGAAACTATACTCATTTATTCATTTTTTCCCATTATTTTCATACCATAAATGTACCTTACATTGTCATACTAGCACATTTTCAGACTGAATTTTTTTGAAAACATTGTTAGAATAGGGCAACCTTCACCAAAATGGCCATATCTCCCACAAAACTCAATGAAATTTAATGCCACAAAAAGAAAAAGAAATAAGATTCACATGAAAACACTATCCAATTGGTTTCAGACCTACATATAGGTCGTACAAGTCGTTCCAATAGACAAAAAATGATGCAACTTTCATAAAACACCAAAAACACTTCATTCCATTCACTACAAGTTTGAAAAATCAATACAATAATGCTTGCATTCGACTATTTCAGCATATTAATGTTTTTTCCAACCATTTACAATTGATTCTCATGTTCTAAAAATTGCATGTAACTGAAAACCACATTTTTAACAACTTTCTAAAAAAGTTGCATGACAATTTTGGCAACTTTTGACATTTTTTCCAATTTTCCAACTTTTCCCACCAACAACTAAACCCACAACCAAAAATGAATTGAATACATAGGATATGGTCATAAATGACCTTATTAACCACTAAAACACATTTTTAACCCAAAACTACAAAAATACAAAAAATGAAGCACCTAGTGCCCCTGCACCATCCACAACCTAAACAATCTCAATTAGGTTGGACTTAATGAAACATATGCACCTAAAATGTGCAACACCAAAATAGGTTGGCACAAAACACCTTTGTAGTGAAAATAAGTGAAGGATGACCACACCAAGGGTTAACTAGGACCAAAATCCACATCACCATGCTACTTAACACATTCACAATCCATGAGGTACCTCTGCAAATAACACTAACATGCCAAGTCAGCCAAACTTGAACTAACGCTACAAGAGACCACATACACATTTCTCCAAGTCACATGGACCACATAGAAATGCTCTATAGCATCAACACAACATCTTAGAATACTCCAACATCATCATAATATTTTGCAACTCTGCCACAACCACCTGAAACTAAGAACACCATTATTCAATGCAACCAAACAAACTGCCACAAAACACAACTCACTAACCAACCTTTCATAACACCTCAACACCTAAAACCTCGAGGGGAGGAAGTTATATATAATATAAGATCATTCCCAAATATGCAAGACAAAAAACCTTACTACGGATAAATGGGGAGCAATCTCATTTCTCCCACACAACCTTCTACATAGAAAAATAAACTATCAAACACAACTTTCACTAAAAAATGACCCAAAACCTAAAACTCTAGATATAGAACCTCTAAACACCTTTATCATCATATCCAAACTGCATGGGCATATATTCAATCTTGAAGAAATGTGGAGCACAACATTGAACACAGCTTTGTCACACTCCATATTCTTTTTTTCATTTTTTTTATCAAAAGCACTTGGAAACCAAGGGAACTTACTACTACAATTGCAAATCTTATCCATCAAAACATCAATAGCAATATTGATGATAGCACCACAACATATTCTTATCAAATCATAACACATCCATACTAATACAAGCACTCTCCAACAATCTCCCCAACTATGACAACACCAACATCCTTCCAGAAAATACAACACACAATCTCCACATAGTTGACATCAATAACCAACACCAACAATTGTTGACATCAATGACAAAACCAGGAGCATACTTGCAACACTAAGGTTTACAATCCAACCATTATCCACCAGCTTATCCATCCAAACCATCCCATTTTCAATTCTAATCCAAACTCCCAACTATGTCTTCATCTTACCTTGATAGGCTCCTTAGTCAAATTGAAAACCTCATAAGCATGTTCCATCAATACCAACAAACCGTAATCCGTAGTTATCCATCCATATCAACAACCCCCAACATTCCAACCTACTTACCAACAACCCATGGGCTCTAGTCATCCATCCATCTATCCTCAATTCCAACAACCAATTAACACAATCTATACTATCAATCCCTAATCAACATCCATTATTCATTTGTATCCTAACCTTGACGAGGGAAACTAATCTTCCATCCAAATAATTCCTCAATACCAAACCATATCGTAAATCCCTATCTCCCACGTATATCCTAAATTTTCATCCCCATCACTAAACCAAGAAAGTATTATAGCCTCCACATCCTATTCTAATCCATTATCCACCAAACCATTTCAATCCACTTCATCCCAATCCACAATTCCATTTCATTAAAATATGTTTAGAAATGATCTTTGAGGACTACTAGCAGAGAGTCTTATGAAAATCCAATATGGAAACAAAGTTAGGCGATCCCACCACATTATTGATCCTATACCATTCAACCATCTTCCACCATCATGCCCTCCATCACCTAGTGATCTTAAAAAGATCTTCCCATTGAAACTCCGTTATTGCCATTCCAAAATCCTGAGTCCATCGAAGAAAATCCTATCATTTTCCAAAATCGCATTCCATTGCCTAAACCTGTGGATCTATGTCAAGAGAAAAGTCCAAAAGTAGGATAAAATAAACTCCAAGATAAATCAAGATCAAGTTGCCCAATAAATTTCAATATATGGTAATGATATATAAGCTAATTTGAACCTAGATCAAAATCCTATTTATAGCATTCATGATAATCCAATCTTTAAACATGATCCTATCCTTGAGTATATCCAAAAACCCCTCTAGATGATCATGATATCTAAGTTAATCCAATCTCTAATCAAGATCCCATATCTAATCATGACATCGAAGATGATCCTATCTTTGATTCTACCATTGATGAAGAAATCCAAGACGATCCCCTCATCAACCACTATATCATCCATGATCATGAAATTAAACTTGATCTTATCCAAACTCCAACCATCTTCATTTCTCAAGATGATACACTCCTCCCTTGGAAACATAGATAATTAAAAAAATTAAATGGATCATAGAAAAAAAGGAGATATAAAAGATACTATGGATCAAATCGACATCCCAAATGATCAATAAGCAACAAGCATGATGAATGATAAAGCCAAAATATCCTATCAACTAGGATAATCTACTTTTGTCAAATCAGGCTTTCTTGTAGATGAGAAACTACCAAGCAACAATTTACATACACAATGATGGGTTATCATCTTGCTTCCAAAAAAAATAGCCCATCACAAATAAAATATTTCAGAGCATGCAATATCGAGAAAGAGGACTAGGCCTACATGAGCAAGTCATTCTAGAGCTAGTACAGATTTATGAAAATATTCAACATCAAGGTCTAGGTTATTCTTCAATAAACAAATAAAATGATGTTGATGATACCTCCACGATATGGGGGAAATTTATCCAATACAAACATCAAAATTGGGGCCATGAGTAGTCCTTACCATAAGGTTGCTTCCAACACTTGTTCCATCCACACCATAAAGCATCATTCCAACATAATTAAACCCATCAATTGGAACCAACAAAAACAAAAGTCTTACAAATACAAAGTCCAAAATTAAATGTCAAAGGCCATTAAATCCAAAAATCCAAGTGGAAAAATGAAGTTAAAATAGATCCCAAACAAAAATATATCAAGTAAACAAAAGATTCCAAATGCAATATTCAATCAAAATGTGGATCCAAAAGAACAGAGGTCTCCTACATTTAAAAATGACCACCTCCTTCAAAATGATCATCACAAAAAGCATATAAAAGTGTTGGTTCCAAACACAATCCCAATCCAAAGTATAAAAGCATTTATCTACCATCCCAAGTTTGGAAAATAAAAGTTTACATCCAAACTTCTAAATAACCATCCACATCTACCATCATGGATCATAATCCTACATCTAGCTTGAAGTCAAAAAATCCTACTTCAAAAATCCATCACATCTTAGAAGCAACTCTTTATCATAGGGACTCTCATGGAACTCTATCATGACGTGAGTATTCTAATAAGGCCAACCCTAGTATCAGAAAGTATCACAATGACATCCATCAGTTGTATGCAAACACCATGGTCCTAACAAGGCAACTCCTCCATAGAGATCACTATTGTCATATCATGACACCAACATATAAATCAACACCATCAAAGGATTCAAAAAAATTAGTGTCCATCTAAAACATCAAGGCCATCTAGAAAATACAAAAAGAAAATGAAAATTTCAAAAATATATAAAAAAAAAAGAAAAAAATTATCAACTTGATGAAAACCTAGCAAACAAGCATCTTGTGTGACATCGAAAAAACAAAAAAATAGAAAGAGTAAAGAGAAATAATTCATCCAATAGTGATAACCATTCTTATGGCACTTTGGATAAGTACCATGATGAAAACTTAGCAAACAGGTGTCAAGTGTAAGATCAAATATCTATATGGAACATTACACTTGGGGGAAATTTGTCTCATCTTCCATATATTTCTCATGACATTTCCATCTATCTAATCCATATCATTTCCACCCATCTTCCATACCTACCTTGATCTTGATAAGTACTGGGGAACAAAAAAAATCATGCTTTGGAAAACTCTTGACATGTCAATCCATTATCCATGGACCATAAAATATCATGCCATTTCCTATATAACATTATCAAACTCATATATATTGGAGAAAACAAGTTATTCCTATGTGAGATATTCCTTGGAGATCATATACTAAATTCTCCATCCAATAATCCTCATGTCTCATATCCTTTACCAAAGCAATCCATTGTCCTTTCATACCTATCACTGGACTTGGTTTTCCCTTGTCAATTGTTCTAAGCTTCCAATCAACTTATCCAACATCCCTTCATAATCCGATTCAAATCCTAAAAAGAAGTCATCCCAAATGCAAAAATCATAATCCATACAAACTTGCTATGTAATCCAGCCTATCATCCAAAACATTCCTTGGTTTTTTTCCCAGCCTTTCTACAAACCTTGATCCTTTTGTTGCATTATCATCATCAAGATATGCCTTTCTTAGTCCTCTCATTTTTTTTAGAATGTGTCCTTCCCATATCAACAATGCCATCATCATCATCATCAATCAATTGGTTTTCAACTTGACTAGGGGAAAGATCATGTTTATCCTTGTATCCTTGTGCATGCTTTCTCACTTGCCTATGTGTATCTTTCACATGCATTTGTCACAATCCTTATACTATACCATCCATACAAAATCTCAACTTCCATAATGAATTCATTCCATAATCTATAATAATATTTAAACCCATCATTATCCACCTTCCATAACAAAGTATCCCTTTCTGAGACTGACACTTTGATTAGACACAAACAAAACATCTTGCAAACACTGAGCTTAACAAATCATGAAACAATAGGCGAACTATCAAACTAGCCATCAATCCTAACCGATACATTGCCTAATCATCATCATCATCATCTATAAACATTGTCTATCTTCATCAATTGTCATTTTTCTTATATGGGATGGTACATCATCGAAACCAGACTTGATGTCTTATACAAGGTGCTTCATTCTTGAAATCAAACACAATCATTTGATTCCTATCAAAAAACACTCATATTTGGCAAGAAGATATAAATGGTTGTTGACTCATTTGGTCTAGTTAGTCTTATCTTTTTATCCGATTTATCTTTTTTCATGTTCCTATGCTACTCAAGGATATCCACAAGTGATTAGAGAAGCAAAGATGGATCATAATTTTTTTCTATTTGATTTATGTTTGTGGTTTTTCTTGACAATAATGATGGGGCAACTAAGTTTCTTGTGTGTGATTGTGGTTCCATTTGGCAAAATCAAAAATCCTGTGCAAGTTAAAGGTCATCTAGTGCTTTCTTGCATCAAGATCACCATGCTTCATGGTTACTTCTTCACATATTCTAACAAGTTTCTATTGTCACTAGTATGATTCATGACACTCCTTGTCTATAATATGTATGTCTATGCAAAGGGATAACATTTCACACCTTGGTCTTCTCATACCTTGGTGTACGTTATCAATTTGTAAAATAAAAATTGTCTATGATGATAACTGTGCACTAATGAAAGCTCAAAATATAATCTATCAATCCAATTCCATTCTTCATCCTTTTCATTCGATCTCATGCTATCTATTCTATATAATCAATCAAGATTATTCACATCTAATATAGACCAAGCTAACCATTCTTCACTTCTTACTAACCTTTTCTTCTATTTAACATTTCTTTTGTTAGTCCTCGTACCTAAGCACATCAAATTGGCTTGTCAGTAAATTTGGCTTATTTTCCAAAATTTTCACTAAATTTTGCAAGGGAGCACCACACTATCTCACTATCACCGAGGCACACTAGGGCAAGTCCTGAGCAAATTTTTTATGATTTTTCTTTGAAATGACACTCAAAAGGACATTATCTCAAAGAGGCGCAAAATATAGACACTCAAAATTGGCCTAGCCTACAAGTGACATTTTTACACTAATTCTCATCTTATCCATATGATTAAATAATTATCAATTATTTAATTATTGTCAATTTCACATTCCATATGATTAAATAATTATCAACTATTTAATTATTGCCAATTTCATATTCTACTATTAATTAAATAATTTCATTTTTTATTTAATTAATTCACATTAATATTATTCTTCCTTGATTAATTAAATAAATAAATATATTTAATTACGCCACTAATTATCCCTATTCCTCTAAATTAATTAAATAAATTATTATTATTTATTTAATTATCCATTAATTCCTCAACATTATCCATTCTCCATGAATAAATAAAATTATTTATTTATTTATCTAATTCATTCACACATGCCTTTAATAATTAATTAATTTGGTTAATTATTAAATCTCATGCATTTCCAACTCACCTTCTAACTAAGACTTACTCTTTGTCCACTAATCAATTAATTTCAATCCACTCAATCAATCCACTTCACTCCTAAATCAATTTAGTTCACTCCCACTCAGTCTGAGTTAACGGGTCAATCAAATCCCTTAATTGAATCATGCAAACAATTAACTGAAATCATGAGACCAGTTGCAAGTAGTTAACTGATCAATCAATTCCTCTAATTGATTATCCACCATCGATCTCTTTAGTTCTTTTGATTTTGATCATTCATTCAAAGAATCCTTTTCTATAAAACAGACCTTCATCTTCATTTGAAGGCTAACCACAATCTTTGATATTATGTTATTTTATTCATATCAATATCTATCTTGAGCTTATTGCAATTTTTGCACATGTAAAATATGAGAGAAAAGGTTTACAAAGAAAAATGGAGAAGAACAATGAAGTTGATTCAATGTTGACATAAGAAGGAAGGTATTGCTTTGATTTATTGATTTCTTATGTTACATTGTGCTTCATTGATAGATTAGACTTGGATTTCTTGAATCATACAGTTTGTGGTTGTTGTTTATTGATTCATGTTTATTTAATCCTATTTTTTGGTCATACAATCATTGTTGCTTGTCCTCTAGCCTTACCAATGTGAAGCAGTGTATTCTCTAAAAATATTGATATGATCTCCCTCCTCTTTTATATATCAATTTGTATTATATAGCCTCTCTACCTTCTTTTGATATCTTTTTGGTTGATCTCATTGTTGCTTGGCCTCCAATCCTACCAAAGTGAAGTGCTTTATTCTCAAAAAATATTTATATGATCTCCCTCCTCTTTTATATATCGTTTTTCATTATATGGCCTCTTGTCATAGATAATTACTCTCTTTTGAATAATCGTGATTATTTCTTTAAATACTTGGATAGGGTTTATTCTCCTCTCCATAAATTTGTCCTTACATGTATGGTTTAAGATTTTAGACAAGTCAACACTCTAAGGAGGTCTTCCTCTCTAATCAAGTGTGCAACTAGTCCATGTAGTTGAACATTTCCTTGAATTTATAATCCTCAACCATACGGTATTCATGGTCATTCCTTGAACAAGATTTTTTTTCAATATAGATGATATAAGTGAATAGTTTGTGCTCACACCTTTCAATTGATGATATCTTTATTCAACATACAACACTTTTTGAAGGTTTTACAAATGGAATAGTAAGATAAGTGAGCTTGATTGTGGGAGAAACTTCATGGTTAAGAACATTTGTGTTAGAGAAATATCAAGATGGGCAACCTTCCAAGAAGTTTCAATACATCACTCATATATGTGTTATCTAGATATAATGTATATCAAGTGAAACATTCATAGTCATGAGATATTGGTTCTTTACAAACCTCTACTCATCATCACATAATTTGATACTTTGCAAAAACCCCACCTATATAAAACATGCACTATACTACTCATCATTACATATTTCATACACTATATTACTGTAATCCATAATAGACTTTATTAATGTAGCACAAGGTTGCCCATACTTTAACAAATTATTAGCATTGGATTTATTAACAATTACACAATGAAATGGTGTAAAACATCTTTTATTATATTTGGATTCGCCTTGACATTAATGCCCAATGGGAATCTATGTAAGGATGCTCAAACTTAACTTCTAGCATGTAGATTGATTTCCTTTTTCTACATATCAATCTTCACTATCTCCCTAATATTCATCTATTGTTCATCTTTTTTTGAAGTTAATTACTACAATTTCAACAACATACCTCTAAATCATTTTTTGATATCTTTGTGGTTCTCTCAATTTTTCTTGTCCTCTAGTCCTACCAATGTGAGTGATGTACTCTCTAAAATTCTCTATATGATCTCTCTCCTTGTTTTCATTATCGAGATGCATGATATAACCTCTCTACATTATATTCATGTGATAGATTTAATATATTTTGAATAGTAAAGATCATTTTTTAAAATACTTGGATAGGGTTGATCCTCCTCCCCTTCATAAAGTTATTCATAAAAAAACTATATTAATGTAGCACTTGAGGTTTCCCATACTTTAACAAATTCTTAATGTTGAATTTATTAACAATCACACAGTGAAATGATGCAAAACATCATTTATTATATTTGAATTAGCCTTGACATTGCCCAATGGAAATCTATGTAAGGATGCTCAAAGATAAATTCTACCATGTAAATTGATTTCCTTTTTCTACATATCAATCTTCCCTATCTCCCTAATATTCATCCATTGGTTATATTTTTTTGAAGTTAATTACTACAATGTCAACAACATACCTCTAAATCAGTTTTTGGTATCTTTGTGGTTCTCTCAATTTTGCTTTCCCTCTAGTCCTACCAATGTGAGTGATGTACTATCTAAAATTCTCTATAATATCTCCCTCCTCTTTTCCATTATTGAGATGCATGATATAAACTCTACCTTGTATACATGTGATAGATTTAATCTCTTTTGAATAGTCATGATCATTTCTGAAAATACTTGGATTGGGTTGATCCTCCTCCCCTTCATAAAGTTGTCCTTCCATATGGTCTAATCTTTTAAACAACTCAACACTCTAAGGAGTTCTTTCTCTCTACTCAAGTTTGCAACTAATCCTTCATGCAGTTGAGCATTCCCTTGGATTGCTTCTCCTCAACCATGCACTATTCATGGCCATTCCTTGAATAAGTTCTCTTTTTAATGTAACATTAAAGGACACTTCTAGTAGAGGTAAGCAGATTGTGCTTACGCCTTCCAATCAATGTTATCTTTAGTCAACATACAAAACTTGTTGAAGGTTTTGCAAATGAAATATCAAAGCGAAGAGGGCTTGATTGTGGGGTAAAATTCATGGTTAAGCCACTTGAGTTAGATTAATATCAAGATAGATGATCTACCAAGAAATTTCAGTACCTCACTTTTGTAGACATAACCTAAATAGAATAAATATCAAGTGAAAGATTCATAATAATGAGAGATGGGTTTCTTATAAACCACTACTCATCATTGCATAATTATGTTAATAGGTGTAACTCTACAATGGTAGCACGACATATAGGTGGTTAGCAAATCTATGAAAGAAAAACAAAAATCTACATTTTATTTTCTTGTGTAGTGATTTTTTCGATTGTTTAAAGTGGACAACATCACAACATTCTATTTTCATTGTTTAACTACAATGATTTTTTTATTTTAAGTTTGCTTTAATTGAAAAATAAATAAATACCTCAATATCTTTTGATATATTTTATATTGATTTTCGTAAAGATATATACTAGTTTATTAATATGCAAAAACATCATATATATAAAAAAATATACACAATACTGCTCATTATCACATATTTAATACACTATATTTGCACTGAAGGTGTTCCCTATATGAACATTATCAACTTTAATGATCGATGGTTGAGAATATGGTAGAATGACGGTTGACCATTGAAAAAGATCTAACCCTTCAATGAACCCAATATAAAATAAATAAAAATAATATTAAAAAAATAAAACACTTTATACAAGAAAGAAAACAAAGAATTGGATATTATTTCTACATTTCCACTAGAAAATATGTTTTACATTCATATTATAAAGGTCAAAAGCAAAAAATAAAGAAAAAAAGTAAAGAATTAGATATTGTTTCTAATTTTCCACTAATATTCAAAGTGTATAAATTATATTATTATATATAATATAATTTATTTTGATTATATGGGAAAAATAGGTTTTGAAGGGACTCAAAACACTTTACATCAAGTTACATCAAAATGTTGTTGAGAAAGGAAAAGAACAATTAAAGCACCAGTAACAATCAATAGCCAACAAACAACAACAAAGCAACAAAACAGGAGAACGAAATTAGACCACTTGAACAAGAGAATTACTTTAGATTTTTCAGATTATTGGTTACCTCACTCTCCTAATTGTAGTGCAAGTTAACCATATCCATCAATTCATGTTTTTCTTCTTCAAGACTTCCTGAGACTACCCCTAGTTCTTGTGCATGAGCCTTTAGCCTCCTCTTTGGCATTCTTCTTACTCTTCCCCTTGGAAGTGTGATCCTTCTCATACAACTCTGTAAAATACATTTGATCCTCTCAAAGCTGGCTGATTTTGTCAAAGAGCACTTTGTTATAATTTATATTTTCTATTGTTTTTCAAAAAATATATTTTTTTATGGTATTTTTTATTTTAAATTATAAAATATATTTTTTAGAATATTCTTAATTTAATATTATGAAATAAAATTACATTTTATATATTTAAATATTTTTAGTATAATATTGTAATATGTAGATATTATATATTTAATATTTATATACACTATAAGTTATTAAATATAAATATCATATAACTTTTTACATATATTATTAATTAAAATATGAAATATATTATAAGTTTAATATTTATCTATATTTATTTTTTAAGTAATAATTTCTATTATTTTTCAAAATATTTTTTATGGTTTTTATTTTTTATTTTAGATTATAAAATATAAATTTCTAGAATATTCTTAATTTAATATTATGAAATAAACTTATATTTTATATATTTAACTATTTTTATCACAATATTATAATATTTAGATATCATATATTTAATATTTATATACACTATACATTATTAAATATAAATATAATTTAAATTTTTACATATATTATTAATTAAATATATTATAAGTTTAATCTTTATCTATATTTATTTTTAAAATATATATTATCTTAATTGAAAAATATATTCCATTGTCCATCTCTCCACCTCACCCCCCCTCACCTTCCTCACCTCTATATATTTCTCTCTACATATCTCTATATCACTTTCTATATCTTTATCTTTCTATCTCTCCTCCCCCTCTCGCATCATCTCCCTCTTTCTATCTCTATTTCTCCCTTTCCCTCTTTCTCTCTCCTTCCATCGCTCCCTCTCTATATGTTTATCTATCTGTCTCACACCACATCTATATTTCTCAAGTTATATCTATCTCTATCCTTATCTCTCCCTCTCTCCTTACCACTCCCTCTTTCTATTTCTCTCTATTTCTCTATTTCTCTCTAATTCTCTCTCCTCTACCTATTTATCTCCCCCTCTCCCCCCCTCTCTATCTATTTATAAATATTTATCTCCCTCTCTATATCTCTCCATAGCTCTCTCACTCATATACACACACTCCCTCTTTCTCCTTCTCTACCTCTATCTCTATCTCTCTATATTTTCACCCATCTATATCTCTCTCTATTACTTATCTCTATCACCTTCTTTCTCTCTCACTCTTTCCCCCTCTATCTCTATCTCCCTATCTCTCTGATGCAATGCTAGGAGGATCACAATTCAACTCAACCAATCATTCAAAGCAATGATAAAAAAAATTCTTGCTCTTAGGAATTCTTGGCTTACTTTGCAATAAAAAAACTAAGAAATCATAAAAAATGACAAAAATGCAACAAAATTGATTCACTTGAAAACTTTCATAAACTGATTCTTCTCAAACAATGATTAAGTGCATTCTAAATCATATTGGAAACATTGTCATAGTAGCCCACAATTTAATGCAATGAACTATCATTAATAACTTTCACAAAACAAATAATGAATCCAATCGCTTTGGTGAGATTGAATATAATATAATTACAGAATTTTCCTCCATTTTTTATGGGGATCCAACAGTGGAAAAGAAAGTTATTGCATTTTTCCCAAAATTGCAAACCCTAGGTAGGGTTCAGACCTGCCCTTACAAAAATGGTCATAATTTATTCAAATCTTAATGAAATTTGATGAGACTTGAAGCAAATTAAATTATACTCATATGGAAACAAGATCCAATTGGTTTCATATCAAATTATAGACTGTACAATCCATACCATCACATTTTTCAAACTACAAATTATGCACAATATTGTTAGAATAGGGCAGTCTCACCAAAATAGTCATATCTCCCACAAAACTCAATAAAATTCAATGAGACAAAAAGAATTGTAAACTAGAAAAAAAATATCTTTCCATCAATATATTATACTCCATCATATGAGTCCATACCAGGCCATACAATGCACAACTTCAGCCTGAAAACAATGTAAAAAATCAGAAAATGCACACAAAATTTGAGGTTTTCATTCATCAAACCTCAAAAATAATGTCTCCAAACCCCAATTCGAGTTTTGGAGGGTGTATTTTATATATTTCCAACCAAAACCAACTATTTTAAACTACCTTTTGATTAGTTTGTTAACAAAATACCTTAATGACACTTTTTGACAAGTTGTTTGACAACTTTCTTGAGCAACTTTTACAATTTTTACAATATGGAACAACTTTAAACATTATTTGACAAATGACTTAAGATATGATTTCCTAAGACTCAAACACCTATAAAATGGTTTGATAAACCTTATTATAAGACCCAATACACAAAATAGAGAAACTATTTACAAATAACCTCATGGAGGCAAGAAATCAAACAGGTGCTCCTGCACCACTCT